>JASDQU010735545.1:170593-188516 GCA_032191745.1 Picea mariana | reverse complement strand
CTGCAACCCTGAAGTGATGTGCCTTTTCCCTTTGTGAAGTGTTCCTGCAATGTCTTGAGTTGGCCATTTGAAGCTTTACTTGCCTCCGAAGTTTTGGAACCCATCTTGGAAGACTCTCCAAGGTCCCCTCTTTCATATCCCAATCCTAAGTATCGAGGCCTTTCCTCAACCTCAACAGAATTTACAATGCCTTGACCTTGACGTCCAAGGCCCTTTCCTTTTTCATAACCCATCTTGGTTAATATTCTCAAACCTACACCTTTTGTGTGTTTTTCGAATTCACCAAAACCAACTTGATGAGAATGAGGTATATTTGCTGAAAAACCTTCACTGCATACCTCAGATATGTTGTCTGAAACAGATGTAGAAGGCACTTCCTTCAATGCTTCTTTTCCTTTGTTGCTCTTTGAAGTTTTCTCTTGAACCGTGCTCTTTCGTTCCAAGTAGTCTTCATACAACACCTTCACCATCTCGGCCATGGAAAACACCGAATCTCTGAACTTCTTCTCGTCTTGAGAAAGTCCTCATGTAGATGCCATTTTCCTCCTTGAGATGTGCTCTTCCCTGGCTAACATGCAAAACTCAAATTCCAAATGTCAACTAGCTCTGATACCACTTGATCCGTCGGGATTTTTCGAAATGACTATGGTTGAGTTATTATTTGCATGTATTGATTAACCATTGGGAAACTTTAACGAAAGAACGAGGAAAAACAAATGAATTATACAGCCATTAACATATTTTCAGATCTGAAAAACAATGAAAAGCAGCAAACCATAATGCACAAGTTTGATAACAGAGTTTGGCAACCTTGCCTACGTTTCCGGGCCTTTTCTCTGCGAGGGAGGCTTCTTGATTTCTTTTCGAAGGTTTATTAGTACATCTTTACAATTGTCGTTTGGCTCCTAGACTGATCTGGTCATGTTCGCCATGATCTCTAGAATCTTGCACAACTTACAGCACCTGAAACGGATATACCGAACTCTTAGAAATCGTCCGACAGCATCTCTACCTCAACAGCTCCTCTGCCTCAAACTGGCATCATCTTCTCTGCTCTGAATGCTCTCCAAAAGCTTCCAAAATCTCCCCAAATGGCTCAACATGGCATTGGTTAAATAGTTGGGAAAGTTGGTTTCAATCTCCAACTTCCTCCCAAGGATTAGGCTCAAAAAAAGCCCAATAACTCCCAATTACATTAAAAATGGAGTTAAATTACATTTATTTAATGAAAAACCCACTTTTCTTAACTATAATATAGTTAATTTTGAAAACGGGCTTAAGCCCCCAAGCCTTGGGCGCGGCCCCCTTCAATTGGTCACATGGCTCTCATAGGACCAGGCGCTAGCCCTTTGGGCTAGCGCTGGCCTTCTAACCCCTCGCACGCAAACACTTGGTCGTATGGGCAGTTGCATAGGACCGCGGGGTCAAACCTTAACTCCCCAACCGTTTACATAACCGTTATATATAACCGTTCAAACAAATGTAACCGCGCACATTACATCACGCGCTCCCGGTTCCACTGTTCGGTCATATGCGTCGAGGGCTGGGGCTTAGGCCCCGCCCCTTTTTTTCGCCACCCAAACCTTTTGCGCCATTCATATAATATACGCGTCGTTCTATTAACAAGAACCACCGGCCGCTATGTTGGCTAGCGGAAAGTTATAAAGGTGTTGGTCATGGAGAGAGGTCGCGGGTTCGATCCCCCGGGGCCTCATAAACTTTTTACTTAGCCCGCATTGGCTAAACCCGGGGTGCCACGTGGCAGCCCCTGATTGGGCCACGTGGCACCCTACCATTCGCCAGAAACGGTGCCACGCGTCAGCATTTGATTGGTCCACGTGTCTGAACCGTACTGCCACATCAGCTTCGCCGCGTCATCATCCGTACGCCACGTCATCGAGCCACGCATCATCCGTACGCCACGTCATCCGAGCCACGCAAGTTCTGACATCATCCGTGCCACGTCATCCGAGCCACGCAAGCATTGACGTCATCCGTGCCACGTGTCACCCTTCCAGTGGTGACACGTGTCACTTTAGGATTGATCCACCTGCGCACCAAAAATGCCTGACACGTGTCACTCTCTGGAGACACCACGTGTCTTGTACGGACCTGCCACGTGTCATCCTCTGGTGCTTCCACGTCACTGTACGGACACCGCCACGTCAACTATACGGACTGACACGTGTCTGTACGGACTGTACGGACAGGTACAGTCAGCATCCAAATTTTGCTTGTTTGGCTCGGTGGACAGAATGCGATATCTTCCTCATACGGACTCCGTTTGCGATAAAAATTATACCACCGGAATCAGGAAGACGAGCCGGACGTCATGGTACTGGTTTCGTCGAATTCTGAACACTTTCATTTTTGAGCATTTTTCATGCCCTGACAGCCTTCTGAATTCGATTTTGGATCAAGCTCGACAACCCACCTATATCTTTGAAATGCGTATCAAAAAATTATTTTTTATTTTTAAACCCATAATTCCACTTCTTCCAAATATCCTTCGTTCGAGGCTGGTGAGACTTGAGCCTATAATGATTCGAAGTTGAGAAAAAAGGGGCCCAAGAACTACACGTCTTCTCCCGCAATCAAGGCCATGTGTACAACTCTCAAATGGGCATCCAAATATGATTTCATATTTGCAAATGAAGAATTTTTCTTTTCAAAAATCACCTTCATTCCGGGTTAACCAGAATCAACCCTAAAACGATACGAATTTGATCGAAATGGAAAAAAGAATGCCTCAACGTTACGAGCGCTCGAGAACCCACTTGGATCTCTCAAATGGGTATCAAAAAATTATTTTGTATTTTTAAACCCATAATTCCAGTTCTTCCAAATAACCTTCATTCAGGCCTAGTCAAACTTGGGGCTAGACTTACCTGAAGTTGAGAAAAAAGGGCCCAAGAACTACACATCTTTGCTCACAAACAAGACCACGTGTACAACTCTCAAATGGGTATCCAAATATGATTTCATATTTGCAAGTCAAGAATTTTTCTTTTCAAAATCACCTTAATTCGAGGTTAACCAGTATCAACCCTAAAACGATATGAATTTGATAGAAATGGGTCAAATAATGCTTCAACGTTGCGAGCGCTCGGGAACCCACCTATATCTCTAAAATTGGTATCAAAATACAATTATATATTTTTTAAACCCATAATTCCACTTCTTCCAAATAGCCTTCGCTCGAGGCTGGTTAAATGTGGGCCTAGATTTACACGAAGTTAAGAAAAAGGGGCCCAAGAACTACACATCTTCTCCCACAATTAGGACCACGTGTACAACTCTTAAATGGGTATACAAATATGATGTCATATTTGCCCAAGAACTACACGTCTTCACTCACAATGAAGAACATGTGTACAACTCTCAAATCAGTATAGAAATATGATATCATATTTGCAAACGAATAATTCTTCTTTTCAAATATCACCTTCATTCGAGGTTAACCAGAATCAACCCTAAAACAATACAAATTTGATTAAAATGGGCCAAAGAACGCCTCAACGTTGCGAGAGCTAGGGATCCCACCTATATGTAACAAATGGGTACAAAATATGATTTGATATATGCAAATGAAGAGTTTTACTTTTCAAAAATCACCTTCATTCGGGGTTAACCAAAATCAACCATAAAACGATATGAATTTAATCGATATGGGCCAAAGAATGCCTCAACGTTACGAGTGCTCGGAAACCCACTTGCATCTATCAAATGGGTATCAACAAATTATTTTGTATTATTAAACCCATAATTCAACTTCTTCCAAATAGCCTTCATTCGGGGCTGGTCAAACATGGGGCTAAAATGACCCGAAGTTTACAAAAAGGGGCCCAAGAACTGCACGTCTTCCCTCGCAATCAAGACCACGTGTACAGCTCTCGAATGGGTATCGAAAAATGATTTGATATTTGCAAATGAAAAATTTTTGTTTTCAAAAATCACCTTCATTCGAGGTTAACCAGAATGCCTCAACGTTACAAGCACTCGAGAACCCACTTGCATCTCTAAAATGGGTATCAAAAAAATATTTTGTATTTTTAAACCCATAATTCCACTTCTTCCAAATAGTCTTCATTCAGGATTGGTCAAACTTGGGCCTATAATGACCCAAAGTTGAGAAAAAGGGCCCCAACAACTACACATATTCACTCGCAATCAAGACAACGTGTACAATTCTCAATTGGGTATCCAAATACAATTTCATATTTGCAAATGAAGAATTTTTCTTTTCAAAAATCACCTTCATTTTGGGTTAACCAGTATCAACCCTAAAACGATACGGATTTGATCGAAATGGGTCAAAGAATGCCTCAACGTTGCGAGAGTTAGGGAACCCACCTATATGTCTCAAATGGGTATCAAAAAATTATTTTATATTTTCAAACCCATAATTGCACTTCTTCCAAATAACCTTCGTTCAAGRCTGGTCAAACTTGACCCTAGAACGACCCGAAGGTTAGAAAAAGGGACCCAAGAACTACACGTCTTCTCCCACAACCAGGACCATGTGTACAACTCTCAAATGGGTATCCAAATATGATTTCATCTTTGGAAATGAAGAATTTGTCATTTCAAAAATCACCTTCATTCGGGGTTAACCAGAATCAACCCTAAAGTGATACGAATTTGATCGAAAAGGGCCAAAGAATGCCTCAACTTTACGAGCGCTCAAGAACCCAGTTGCACCTCTCAAATGTGTATCAAAAAATTGTTTTATATTTTTAAACTCATAATTCCACTCCTTCTAAAAAGCCTTCGTTACAGGCTGGTCAAATTTGGCCCTAGAATGACCCGAAGTTGAGAAAAAGGGGCCCAACAACTACACGTCTTCTCCCACAATCGGGGCCATGTGTACAACTATCAAATGGGTATCCAAATATAATTTCATCTTTGGAAATAAATAATTTTGCTTTTCAAAAATCACCTTAATTCGGGGAGTCAACCCAAAAATGATACGAATTTGATCGAAATGGGCAAAAGAATGCCTCAATGTTACGAGCGCTCGAGAACCCACTTGAATCTCTCAATGGGTATCAAAAAATTGTTTTGTATTTTTAAACCCAAAATTCCGCTGCTTCCAAATAGCCTAGAATGACCCAAAGTTGAGAAAATGTGGCCCAAGAACTACACATCCTCACACACAATCAAGACCACGTGTACAACTCTCAAACGAGTATCCAAATAAGATTTCATATTTGCAAATCAAGAATTTTTCTTTCCAAAAATCACCTTCTTTTGGGGTTAACCATAATCAACCCTAAAACGATACAAATTTGATCGAAATGGGCCAAACAATGTCTCAACGTTGCGAGAGGTCGACAACACACCTATATCTCTGAAATGGGTATCAAAAAATTATTTTTTATTTTTAAACCCATAATTCCACTTCTTCCAAATAGCCTTCGTTCGAAGCTGGTCAAACTTGAGCCTATAATGACTCGAAGTTGAGAAAAAGGGGCCCAAGAACTACACGTCTTCTCCCGCAATCAAGGCCATGTGTACAACTCTCAAATGGGTATCCATATATGATTTCATATTTGCCAATGAAGAATTTTTCTTTTCAAAAATCACCTTCATTAAAGGTTAACCAGCATCAACCCTAAAACGATACGAATTTGAACGAAATGGGCCAAAGAATGCCTCAACGTTATGAGCGCTCGGGAACCTACTTCCATCTCTCAAATGGGTATCAAAAAATTATTTTATATTTTAGACCCATAATTCCACTTCTTTTAAATAACCTTCATTCGGGGCTGGTCAAACTTGGGCCTAAAATGACCCGAACTTGAGAAAAAGGGACCCAAAAACTACACATCTTCGCTAGCAATTAGGACTACATGTACAACTCTCAAATGGGTATCCAAATATGATTACATATTTGCAAATGAAGAATTTTCCTTTTCAAAAATCACCTTAATTCGAGGTTAACCAGAATCAACCCTAAAACAATACGAATTTGATCGAAATGGAAAAAAGAATGCCTCAACGTAACGAGTTCTCTAGAACCCACTTGGATCTCTCAAATGGGTATGAAAAAATTATTTTGTATTTTTAAACTCAGAATTCCAGTTCTTCCAAATAACCTTCATTAAGGCCTAGTCAAACTTGGGGCTAGAATGACCTGAAGTTGAGAAAAAGGGGCCCAAGAACTACACATCCTCGCTCACAAACAAGACCACGTGTAAAGCTCTCAAATGGGTATCCAAATATGATGACATCTTTGGAAATTAAGAATTTTTCATTTCAAAAATCATCTTCATTCTGGGTTAAAGGGAATCAATCCTAAAACGATACGAATTTGATAGAAATGGGCCAAAGAATGCCGCAACATTTCGAGAGCTCGGGAACCCACCTATGTCTCTCAAATGTGTATGAAAAAATTATTTTTTATTTTTAAACCCATAATTTCACCTCTTCCAAATAACCTTCGTTCGAGGCTAGTCAAACTTAGGCCTAGAATGACCTGAAGTTGAAAAAAAAGGGCCCAAGAACTACACGTCTTCACACGCAATCAAGACCACGTGTACAACTCTCAAACGGGTATTCAAAAATGATTTTATCTTTGGAAATGAGGAATTTGTCTTTTGAAAAATCACCTTCATTTGGGGTTAACCAGAATCAACCCTAAAACGATACGAATTTGATCGAAATGGGCCAAAGAATGCCTCAATGTTACGAGCGCTCGGGAATCCACTTGCATCTCTCAAATGGGTATCAAAAAATTATTTGGTATATTTAAACCCATAATTCCACTTCTTCCAAATAGCCTTCATTCGGGGCTGGTCAAACTTGGGCCTAGAATGACCCGAAGTTGAGAAAAAGGGGCCCAAGAACTACACATCTTCGCTCGCAATCAAGATTACGTGTACAACTCTCAAATGTGTATCCAAATATGATTTCATATTTGCAAATGAAGAATTTTACTTTTCAAAAATCACCTTCATTCGAGGTTAACCAGAATCGACCCTAAAACGATACGAATTTGATCGAAATGTGCCAAAGAATGCCTCAACGTTGTGAGAGCTCGGGAAACCACCTATATCTCTTAAATGGGTATCAAAAATTATTTTTTATTTTTAAGCCCATAAATCTACTTCTTCCAAATAGCCTTCGTTCGAGGCTGGTGAAACTTGGGCCTAGAATGACCCGAAGTTGAGAAAAAGGGGGCCTAAGAACTACACATCTTCTACTGCAATCGGGACCACTTGTACAACTCTCAAATGGGTATCCAAATATGATTTCATCTTTGGAACTGAAGAATTTTGGTTTTCAAAAATCACCTTCCTTTCGGATTAACTAGAATCAACTCTAAAACGATACTAATTTGATCGAAATGGGTCAAATAATGCCTCAACGTTAAGAGCACTCGGGAACCCACTTGAATATCTCAAATGGGTATGAAAACATTATTTTATATTTTTAAACTTGGGCCTAGAATGACCCAAAGTTTAGAAAAAGGGGCCTAAGAACTACAGTTCCTCGCTTGCAATCAAGAACACGTGTACAACTCTCAAATGGGTATCCAAATATGTTTTCGTATTTGCAAATGAAGAATTTTTCTTTTAAAAAATCACCTTCATTTGGTGTTAACCAGAATCAACCTTAAAACGATATGAATTTGATCGAAATGGGCCAAACAATGCCTCAACGTTGCGAGCGCTCGAGAACCCACCTATATCTCTCAAATGGGTATCAAGAAATTATTTTATATTTTTAAACCCATAATTTCACTTCTTCCAAATAGCCTTCATTCGAGGCTGGTCAAACTTGGTCCTAGAATGACGCGAAGTTGAGAAAAAAGGGCCCAAGAACTACACATTTTCTCTTGCAATCAAGACCACATGTGCAACTGTCAAATGGATATTGAAATATGATTTCATCTTCGGAAATAGAGAATTTTGATTTTCAAACATCACCTTCATTCGGGGTTAACCAGAATCAACCCCAAAACAATACGAATTTGATCGAAACGGGCCAGAGAATGCCCTAATATTACGAGCGCTCAAGAAACCACTTGCATCTCTCAAATGGGTATCAAAAAAATATTTTCTGTTTTTAAACCCATAATTCCACTTTTTCTAAATAGCCTTCATTCGGGGTTGGTCAAACTTGGGCCTAAAATGACCAGAAGTTGAGAAAGAGGGGCCCAATAAGTACATGTCTTCGCTCGCAATTAGGACCTCGTGTACAACTCTCAAACGGGCATCCAAATATGATTTCATACTTGCAAATGAAGAATTTTGATTTTCAAAAATCACCTTCATTCGGGGTTAACCAAAATCAACCCTAAAACGATACGAAATTGATCGAAATGGGCCAAAGAAGGCCTCAACATTGCGAGAGCTCAGGAACCCACCTATATCTCTCAAATGGGTATCAAAAACTTATTTTTTATTTTTAAACCCATAATTCCACTTCTTCCAAATATCCTTCGTTCGAGGCTGGTCAAACTTGGGCCCAGAATGACCCGAAGTTGAGAAAAATGGCCCCAAGAACTAGACTTCTTCGCTTGCAATCAAGACCACATGTTCAACTCTCAAATGGGTATCCAAATATGATCTAATATTTTCAAATGAAGAATGTTGTTTTTCAAAAATCACCTTCATTCGGGGTTAACCAGAATCGACCCTAAAACGATACGAGTTTGATCGAAATGGGCAAAAGAATGCCTCAACGTTACGAGCTCTTGGGAACCCACTTGCATCTCTCAAATGGGTATCAAAAAATTATTTTGTATTTTTAGACCCATAATTCCACTTCTTCCAAATAGCCTTCATTCGAGGCTGGTCAAACTTGGGCCTAGAATGACCCGGAGTTAAGAAAAAGGGGCCCAAGAACTACACGTCTTCACTCGCAATTCGGACTAAGTGTACAACTCTCAAATGGGTATCCAAATATGATTTAATATTTATCAAATGAAGAATTTTTCTTTTCAAAAATTACATTCATTCGAGGTTAATCATAATCGACCCTAAAACGATACGAATTTGATCGAAATGGGCGAAATAATGCCTCAACGTTACGAGCGGTTGGGAACCCACTTGCATCTCTCAAATGGGTATCAAAAAATTATTTTTTATTTTTAAACCCATAATTCCACTTCTTCCAAATAGCCTTCATTCGGGGCTGGTCAAACTTGTGCCTAGAACGACCCGAAGTTGAGAAAAAGGGTCCCAATAACTAAAGGTCTTCGCTCGCAATCAAGACAACTTGTACAGATCTCAAATGGGTATCCAAATACGATTTCATATTTGCAACTGACGAATTTTTCTTTTTAAAAATCATCTTCATTTAGGGTGAACCAGAATCAACCCTAAAACGATATAAATTTCATCGAAAAGGGCCAAAGAATGCCTCAACGTTACGAGTGCTCCGGAACCCACTCGCATCTTTGAAATGGGTATCAAAAAATTATTTTGTATTTTTAAACCCATATCTCCACTTCTTCCAAATAGACTTCATTCGAGGCTGGTCAAACTTGGGCCTATAATGACTCGAAGTTGAGAAAAAAGGGGCCCAAGAACTACACGTCTTCGCTCGCAATCAAGACCCTGTATACAACTCTCAAATGGGTATCCAAATATGATTTCATATTTGGAAGTGAATAATTATGCTTTTCAAAAATCACCTTCATTCGGGGTTAACCAGAATCAACACTAAAAAGATATGAATTTGATCGAAATGGGCCACAGAATGCCTCAACGTTGTGACACCTATATCTCTCAAATGGGTATCAAAAAATTATTTTATATTTTTAAACCCACAATTCCACTTCTTCGAAATAGCCTACATTCGAGGCTGGTCAAACTTGGACCTAAAATGACCCAAAGTTGAGAAAAAGGGCCCCAAGAAATACATGTCTTCTTCTATAATCAGGACCACGTGTACAACTCTCAAATGGGTATCCAAATATGATTTCATCTTTGTAAATGAAGATTTTTTTTTCAAAAATCACCTTCATTCGGGGTTAACTAGAATCAACCCTAAAACGATACGAATTTGATCGAATGTCCAAAATAATACCCCAACGTTACGAGTGCCCGGGAACCCACTTGCATCTCTCAAATGGGTATCAAAAAATTATTTTATATTTTTAAACCCATAATTCCACTTCTTCAAAATAGCCTTAATTCGGGGCTAGTCAAACTTGCGCTTAGAATGACCCGAAGTTGAGAAAAATGGGCCCAAGAACTACACATCTTCGCTCGCAATTAGGACCACGTGTAAAACTCTCAAATGGGTATTCAAGTATGATTTCATATTTGCAAATGAAGAAATTTTCTTTTCAAAAATCACCTACATTCAGGGTTAACCAGAATTGACTCTAAAACGATACGAATTTTATTGAAATGGGACAAAGAATGCCTCAACGTTACGAGCACTCTGGAACCAATTTGCATCTCTCAAATGGGTATCAAAAAATTATTTTGTATTTTTAAAAATATATTTCCACTTCTTCCAAATATCCTTCATTCGAGGCTGGTCAATCTTCGGCCTAGAATGACTCGAAGTTGAGAAAAAGGGGCCCAAGAACTACATGTCTTTGCTCGCAATGAATAACACGTGTACAACTCTCAAATCGGTATAGAAATATGATATCATATTTGCAAACGAATAATTTTGCTTCTCAAATATCACCTTCATTCGAGGTTAACCAAAATCAACCCTAAAGCAATACAAATTTGATTAAAATCGGCCAAAGAATGCCTCAACGTTGCGAGAGCTAGGGATCCCACCTATATCTAACAAATGGGTACAAAATATGATTTGATATATGCAAATGAAGAGTTTTACTTTTCAAAAATCACCTTCATTCGGGATTAACCAAAATCAACCGTACAACAATACGAATTTAATCGAAATGGGCCAAAGAATGCCTCAATGTTACGAGTGCTCGGAAACCCACTTGCATCACTCAAATGGGTATCAAAAAATTATTTTGTATTTTTAAATCCATAATTCAACTTTTTCCAAATAGCCTTCATTCGGGGCTGGTCAAACATGGGGCTAAAATGACCCGAAGTTCACAAAAACGGGCCCAAGAACTGCATGTATTCCCTTGCAATCAAGACCATGTGTACAACTCTCGAATGGTTATTGAAATATGATTTCATCTTTGCAAATGAAAAATTTTGGTTTTCAAAAATCACCTTCTTTCGAGGTTAACTAGAATCAATCCTAAAACGATACGAATCTGATCGAAATGGGCCAAAGAATGCCTCAACGTTGCGAGAGCTTGGGAACCCATCTATATCTTTTAAATAGGTATCAAAAATTGTTTTATATTTTCAAACCCATAATTCCACTTCTTCCAAATAGCCTTCGTTCAAGCTGGTGAAACTTGAGCATAGAATGACCCGAAGTTGAGAAAAAGCGGCCCAAGAACTACACATCTTCTCCCGCAATCAGGACCACATGTACAACTCTCAACTGGGTATACAAATATGATTTCATCTTTGGAAATGAATAATTTTGCTTTTCAAAAATCACCTTCATTCTGGATTAACCAAAATCAACCCTAAAACCATACGAATTTGATCGAAATGGGCCAAAGAATGCCTCAACGTTACGAGCGCTCGGGAACCCACTTGCATCTCTCAAATAGGTATGAAAAAAATGTTTTATATTTTTAAACCCATAATTTCACTTTTTCTAAATAGCCTTAATTTGAGACTAGTCAAACTTGGGCCTAGAATGACCCGAAGTTGAGAAAACAAGGCCCAAGAACTACACGTATTCACCCTCAATTAGGCCCACGTGTACAACTCTCAAATGTGTATCCAAATATGATTTCATATTTGCAAATGAAGAATTTTTCTTTTCAAAAATCACCTTCATTCGGGGTTAACCAAAATCAACCTTAAAACGATACGAATATGATCGAAATGAGAATAAGAATGCCTCAACGTTACGAGCACTCGGAAACCCACCTGCATCTCTCAAATGGGTATCAAAAAAATATTTTGTATTTTTAAACCCATAATTCCACTTCTTCCAAATACCCTTCATTCAGGACTGGTCAAACTTGGGCCTATAATGACCCAAAGTTGAGAAAAAAGGGGTCCAACAACTACACATCTTCACTCGCAATCAAGACAATGTGTACAACTCTCAATTGGGTATCCAAATACGATTTCATATTTGCAAATGAAGAATTTTTCTTTTCAAAAATCACCTTCATTTTGGGTTAACCAGTATCAACCCTAAAACGATACGGATTTGATCAAAATGGGTCAAAGAATGCCCCAATGTTGCGAGAGCTAGGGAACCCACCTATATGTCTCAAATGGGTATCAAAAATTTATTTTATATTTTCAAACCCATAATTGCACTTCTTCCAAATAGCCTTCGTTCAAGGCTGCTCAAACTTGGCCCTAGAACGACCCGAAGGTTAGAAAAAGGGACCCAAGAACTACACGTCTTCTCCCACAATCGGGACCATGTGTACAACTCTCAAATGGGTATCCAAATAGGATTTCATCTTTGGAAATGAAGAATTTTTCATTTCAAAAAACACCTTCATTCGGGGTTAACCAGAATCAACCCTAAAGTGATACGAATTTTATCGAAAAGGGCCTAAGAATGCCTCAACTTTACGAGGGCTCAAGAACCCGGTTGCACCTCTCAAATGGGTATCAAAAAATTATTTTATATTTTTAAACCCATAATTCCACTCTTTCTAAAAAGCCTTCGTTACAGGCTGGTCAAACTTGGCCCTAGAATGACCCGAAGTTGAGAAAAAGGGGTCTATCAACTACACGTCTTCTCCCGCAATCGGGGCCATGTGTACAACTATCAAATGGGTATCCAAATATAATTTCATCTTTGGAAATAAAGAATTTTACTTTTCAAAAATCACCTTAATTTGGGGAGTCAACCCAAAAATGATACGAATTTGATTGAAATGGGCAAAAGAATGCCTCAATGTTACTAGCACTCGAGAACCCACTTGAATCTCTCTATGGGTATCAAAAAATTATTTTGTATTTTTAAACCCAAAATTCCACTGCTTCCAAATAACCTAGAATGACCCAAAGTTGAGAAAATGTGGCCCAAGAACTACACATCCTCACGAACAATCGAGACCATGTGTACAACTCTCAAACGGGTATCCAAATATGATTTCATATTTGCAAATCAAGAATTTTTCTTTCCAAAAATCACCTTCCTTTGGGGTTAACCATAATCAACCCTAAAACGATACGAATTTGATCGAAATGGGCCAAAGAATGTCTCAACGTTACGAAAGCTCGACAACCCACCTATATATTTGAAATGGATATCAAAAAATTATTTTTTATTTTTAAACCCATAATTCCACTTCTTCCAAATATCCTTCATTCGAGTCTGGTCAAACTTGAGCCTATAATGATTCGAAGTTGAGAAAAAAGGGGCCCAAGAACTACACGTCTTCTCTCGCAATCAATGCCACGTGTACAACTCTCAAATGGGTATCCAAATACGATTTCATATTTGCAAATGAAGAATTTTTCTTTCCAAAAATCACCTTCATTCAGGGTTAACCAACATCAACCCTAAAACGATACGAATTTGAACGAAATGGGCCAAAGAATGCCTCAACGTTACGAGTGCTCGAGAACCTACTTCCATCTCTCAAATGAGTATCAAAAAATTATTTTATATTTTAAACCCATAATTCCACTTCTTCGAAATAAACTTCATTCGGGCTGGTCAAACTTGGGCCTAAAATGACCCGAACTTGAGAAAAAGGGGCCCAAGAACTACGCATCTTCGCCAGCAATTAGGACTATGTGTACAACTCTCAAATAGGTATCCAAATATGATTTCATATTTGCAAATGAAGAATTTTTAGTTTCAAAAATCACCTTCATTTGGGGTTAACCAGAATCAACCCTAAAATGATACGAATTTGATTGAAATGGAAAAAAGAATGCCTCAACGTTACGAGTGCTCGAGAACCCACTTGGATCTCTCAAATGGGTATCAAAAAATTATTTTGTATTTTTAAACCCATAATTCCAGTTCTTCCAAATAACCTTCATTCAGGCCTAGTCAAACTTGGGGCTAGATTTACTTGAAGTTGAGAAAAAAGGGCCCAAGACCTACACATCTTCGCTCACAAACAAGACCACGTGTACATCTTCGCTCATATTTGCAAGTCAAGAATTTTTCTTTTCAAAAATCACCTTGATTCGAGGTTAACCAGTATCAACCCTAAAACGATATGAATTTGATAGAAATGGGCCAAATAATGCTTCAACGTTGCGAGAGCTCGGGAACCCACCTATATCTCTAAATTGGTATCAAGAACCTATTATATATTTTTTAAACCCATAATTCCACTTCTTCCAAATAGCCTTCGCTCGAGGCTGGACAAATGTGGGCCTAGAATGACCCGAAGTTGAGAAAAAGGGGCCCAAGAACTACACATCTTCTCCCACAATCAGGACCACGTGTACAACTCTTAAATGGGTATACAAATATGATGTCATCTTTGGAAACGAAGAATTTTTCATTTCAAAAATCATCTTCATTCTGGGTTAACCGGAATCAACCCTAAAACGATAGGAAATTGACCGAAATGGGCCAAAGAATGCTGCAACGTTTCGAGAGCTCGGGAACCCACCTATATCTCTCAAATGTGTATGAAAAAAATATTTTTTATTTTTAAACCCATAATTTCACCTCTTCCAAATAACCTTCATTCGAGGCTAGTCAAACTTAGGCCTAGAATGACCCGAAGTTGAGAAAAAAGGGCCCAAGAACTACACGTCTTCGCACGCAATCAAGACCACGTGTACAACTCTCAAATGGGTATTCAAAAATGATTTCATCTTTGGAAATGAGGAATTTGTCTTTTCAAAAATCACCTTCATTTGGGGTTAACTAGAATCAACCTTAAGATGATACGAATTTAGTCAAAATGGGCCAAAGAATGCCTGAACGTTACGAGTGCTCAGTAACCCACTTGCATCTCTCAAATGGGTATCAAAAAATTATTTGGTATATTTAAACCCATAATTCCACTTCTTCCAAATAGCCTTCATTCGGGGCTGGTCAAACTTGGGCCTAGAATGACCTGAAGTTGAGAAAAAGGGGCCCAAGAACTACACATCTTCGCTCGCAATCAAGACCACGTGTACAACTCCCAAATGGTTATCCAAATATGATTTCATATTTGCAAATGAAGAATTTTACTTTTCAAAAATCACCTTCATTCGGGGTTAACCAGAATCGACCCTAAAACAATACAAATTTTATTGAAATGGGACAAAGAACGCCTCAATCTTACGAGCACTCGGGAATCTATTTGCATCTCTAAAATGGGTAGGAAAAAATTATTTTTTATTTTTAAACACATATTTCCACTTCTTCCAAATATCCTTCATTCAGGGATGGTCAAACTTCGGCCTAGAATGACCCGAAGTTGAGGAAAAAGGGCCCAAGAACTACACGTCTTCGCTCGCAATGAAGAACACGTGTACAACTCTCAAATCGGTATAGAAATATGATATCATATTTGCAAACGAATAATTTTGCTTTTAAAATATCACCTTCATTCGAGGTTAACCAGAATCAACCCTAAAACAATAAGAATTTGATTAAAATGGGCCAAAGAATGCCTCAACGTTGCAAGATCTAGGGATCCCACCTATATCTAACAAATGGGTACAAAATATGAACTGATATATGCAAATGAAGAGTTTTACTTTTCAAAAATCACCTTCATTCGGGGTTAACCAAAATCAACCCTAAAACGACACGAATTTAATTGAAATGGGCCAAAGAATGCCTCAATGTTACGAGTGCTCGGAAACCCACTTGCATCTATCAAATGGGTATCAAAAAATTATTTTGTATTTTTAAACCCATAATTCAACTTCTTCCAAATAGCCTTCATTCGGGGCTGGTCAAACATGGGGCTAAAATGACACGAAGTTGACAAAAAGGGGCCCAAGAACTGCACGTCTTCCCTCGCAATCAAGACCACGTGTACAACTCTCGAATGGGTATCGAAAAATGATTTCATATTTGCAAATGAAAAATTTTGGTTTTCAAAGATCACCTTCATTCAAGGTTAACCAGAATCAACCCTAAAATGATACGAATTTGATCGAAATGGGCCAAAGAATGCCTCAACGTTGCGAGAGCTCGGGAACCCATCTATATCTCTTAAATATGTATCAAAAATTGTTTTGTATTTTCAAACCCATAATTCCACTTCTTCCAAATAGCCTTCGTTCGAGGCTGGTGAAACTTGAGCATAGAATGGCCCGAAGTTGAGAAAAAATGGCCCAAGAACTACACATCTTCTCCCGAAATCGAGACCACATGTACAACTCTCAAATGGGTATACAAATATGATTTCATCTTTGGAGATGAAGAATTTTGCTTTTCAAAAATCACCTTCATTCTAGATTAACCAGAATCAACTCTAAAACCATACGAATTTGATCGAAATGGGCCAAAGAATGCCTCAACGTTACGAGCGCTCAGGAACCTACTTGCATCTCTCAAATAGGTATGAAAAAAATGTTTTATATCTTTAAACCCATAATTCCACTATTTCTAAATACCCTTAATTCGGGACTAGTCAAACTTGGGCCTAGAATGACCCGAAGTTGAGAAAACAAGGCCCAAGAACTACACGTATTCACTCTCAATTAGGCCCACATGTACACGTCTCAAATGGGTATCCAAATATGATTTCATATTTGCAAATGAAGAATTTTTGTTTTCAAAAATAACCTTCATTCAGGGTTAACCAAAATCGACCCTAAAACGATACGAATATGATCGAAATGGAAATAAGAATATCTCAACGTTACGAGCACTCGGGAACCCACTTGCATCTCTCAAATGGGTATCAAAAAAATATTTTGTATTTTTAAACCCATAATTCCACTTCTTCCAAATTGCCTTCATTCAGGACTGGTCAAACTTGGGCCTATAATGACCCAAAGTTGAAAAAAATGGGCCCAACAACTACACATCTTCGCTCTCAATCAAGACAACGTGTACAACTCTCAATTGGGTATCCAAATATGATTTCATATTTGTAAATGAAAAATTTTTCTTTTCAAAAATCACCTTCATTTTGGGTTCACCAGTATCAACCCTAAAATGATACGGATTTGATCGAAATGGGTCAAAGAATGCCCCAACGTTGCAAGAGCTAGGGAACCCACCTATATGTCTCAAATGGGTATCAAAAAATTATTTTATATTTTCAAACCCATAATTGCACTTCTTCCAAATAGCCTTCGTTCAAGACTGGTCAAACTTGGCCCTAGAACGACCCGAAGGTTAGAAAAAGGGACCCAAGAACTACACGTCTTCTCCCACAATCAGGACCATGTGTACAACTCTCAAATGGGTATCCAAATATGATTTCATCTCTGGAAATGAAGAATTTGTCATTTCAAAAATCACCTTCATTCGGGGTTAACCAGAATCAACCATAAAGTGATACGAATTTGATCGAAAAGGGCCAAAGAATGCCTCAACTTTACGAGCGCTCAAGAACCCAGTTGCACCTCTCAAATGGGTATCAAAAAATTGTTTTATATTTTTAAACTCATAATTCCACTCTTTCTAAAAATCCTTCGTTAGAGGCTAGTCAAACTTGGCCCTAGAACAACTACAAGCTAGAGGCTATATTTTTAAACTCATAATTCCACTCTTTCTAAAAAGGGGCCCAACAACTACACGTCTTCTCCCGCAATCGGGGCCATGTGTACAACTATCAAATGGGTATCCAAATATAATTTCATCTTTGGAAATAAATAATTTTGCTTTTCAAAAATCACCTTAATTTGGGGAGTCAACCCAAAAATGATACGAATTTGATCGAAATGGGCAAAAGAATGCCTCAATGTTACGAGCGCTCAAGAACCCACTTGAATCTCTCAATGGGTATCAAAAA
>JASDQU010735545.1:99667-129887 GCA_032191745.1 Picea mariana | reverse complement strand
GTATGAAAAAATTATTTTTTATTTTTAAACCCATAATTTCACCTCTTCCAAATAACCTTCGTTCGAGGCTGGTGAAACTTGGGCTTAGAATGACTCGAAGTTGAGAAAAAGGGGCCCAAGAACTACACCTATTCTCCCGCAATTAGAGCCACGTGTAAAACTCTCAAATGGGTATCCAAATATGATTTGATATTTGCAAATGAAGAATTTTTCTTTTCAAAAATCACCATCATTTGGGGTTAACCAGTATCAACCCTAAAACGATACGAATTTGAACGAAATGGGCCAAAGAATGCCTCAAAATGACGAGTGCTCGGGAACATACTTCCATCTCTCAAATGGGTATCAAAAAATTAATTTATATTTTAAACCCATAATTCCACTTCTTCTAAATAACCTTCATTCAGGGATGGTCAAACTTGGACCTAAAATGACCTGAACTTGAGAAAAAGGGGCCTAAGAACTACATGTCTTCGCTAGCAATTAGGGCCACGTGTACAACTCTCAGATGTGTATCCAAATATGATTTCATATTTGCAAATGAAGAATTTTTCTTTTGAAAAATCAGCTTCATTCGAGGTTAACCAGAATCAACCCTAAAACTATATGAATTTGATTGAAATGGGAAAAAGAATGCCTCAACGTTTCGAGTGCTCGAGAACTGACTTGGATCTCTCAAATGGGTATCAAAAAATTATTTTTTATTTTTATACCCATAATTCCACTTATTCCAAATAACCTTCATTCATGGCTAGTCGAACTTAGGCCTAAAATGACCCGAAGTTGAGAAAAAGGGGCCCAAGAACTACACCTTTTCGCTCACAATCAAGACCACATGTACAACTCTCAAATGGGTATCCAAATATGATTTTATATTTTCAAATGAAGAATCTTGCTTTTCTAAAATCACCTTCATTGAGGGTTAACCAATATCAACCCTGAAACGATACAAATTTGATAGAAATGGGCCAAATAATGCCTCAAAGTTATGAATTTGATAGAAATAATTCCAGTTCTTCCAAATAGCCTTCATTCGACGCTGTTCAAACGTGGGCCTAGAATGACCCGAAGTTGAGAAAAATGGCCCCAAGAAATACATGTCTTCTCCCACAATCGGGACTACGTGTACAACTCTCAAATGGGTATACAAATATGATTTCATCTTTGGAAATGAAGAATTTGTCATTTCAAAAATCACCTTCATTCGGGGTTAACCAGAATCAACCCTAAAACGATACGAATTTGATCAAAATGGGCCAAAGAATGCCTCAACGTTTCGAGAGCTCGAGAACCCACCTATATCTCTCAAATGTGTATGAAAAAATTAATTTTTATTTTTAAACCCATAATTCTACTTCTTCCAAATAGCCTTCGTTCGAGGCTGGTCAAACTTGGGTCTAGAATGACCCGAAGTTGAGGAAAAGAGGCCCAAGAATTACATGTCTTTGCACACAATCAAGACCATGTGTACAACTCTCAAATGGGTATCCAAATATGATTTCATCTTTGGAAACGAGGAATTTGTCTTTTCAAAAATCACCTTTATTCGGGGTTAACTAGAATCAACCCTAAAACGATACAAATTTGATCGAAATGGGCCAAATAATGCCTCAATGTTATGAGCGCTCAAGAACCCACTTGCATCTCTCAAATGGGTATAAAAAAATCATATTATATTTTTAAACCCATAATTCCACTTTTTCTAAATAACCTTCATTCGGGGCAGGTCAAACTTGGGCCTAGAATGACCCGAAGTTGAGAAAAAGGGGCCTAAGAACTACACGTCCTCGCTCGCAATTAGGACCACGTGTACAATTATCAAATGGGTATCCAAATATGATTTCATATTTGCAAATGAAGAATTTTTGTTTTCAAAAATCACCTTCATTTAGGGGTTAACCAGAATCGACCCTAAAATGATACTAATTTGTTCGAAATGGGAAAAAGAATGCCTCAATGTTACGAGCGCTTGAGAACCCACTTGCTTCTATAAAATGGGTATCAAAAATTTATTTTTTATGTTTAAACCCATAATTCCACTTCTTCTAAATAGCCTTCATTTGGGGTTATTCAAACTTGGGCCTAGAATGACCCGAAGTTGGCAAAAATGGACCCAAGAACTAGACATCTTCAGGCTTGCAATCAAGACCATGTGTACAACTCTCAAATGGGTATCCAAATATGATTTTTTATTTTTAAATGAAGAATTTTACTTTTCAAAAGTCACCTTCATTTGGGGTTAACCAGAATCAACCCTATAACTATACGATTTTGATCCAAATGGGCTAAAGAATGGCTAAATGTTACGGGTGCTCGGGAGCCCACTTGCATCTCTGAAATGGGTATCAACAAATTATTTTATATTCTTAACCTCATAATTCCACTTCTTTTAAATAGCCTTCATTCGGGGCTAGTGAAACTTGGGCCGAAAATAAACCGAAATTGAGAAAAAGGGGCCCAAGAAATACTCGTCTTCTCCCGCAGTCAGGACCACGTGTACAACTCTCAAATGGGTATCCAAATATGATTTCATATTTGCAAATGAATAATTTTTCTTTCCAAAAATCATATTCATTCGAGGTTAACCAGAATCCACCCTAAAACAATACGAATTTGATCGAAATGGGCAAAATAATGCTTCAACATTACGAGCGCTCGGGAACCCACTTACATCTCTCAAATGGGTATCAAATAATTATTTTGTATTTTTAAGCCCATAATTCCACTTCTTCCAAATATCCTTCATTCGGGGCAGGTAAAACTTGGCCCTAAATGACCTGAAGTTGAGAAAAGGGGCTCAAGAACTACAAGTCTTCACTCACGATTAGGAACACATGTACAACTCTCAAATGGGTATCCAAATATGATTTCATATTTGCAAATGAAGAATGTTGCGTTTCAAAAATCACCTTCATTTGGGGTTAACCAGAATCAAGCCTAAAACGATATGAATTTGATCGAAATGTGCAAAAGAATGCCTCAACGTTATGAGCGCTTGAGAACCCACTTGCATCTCTCAAATGGGTATTAAAAAATTATTTTGTAATTTTAAGCCCATAATTCCACTTCTTCCAAATAGACTTCATTCGGGGTTGGTCAAACTTGGGCCTAGAATGACTCGAAGGTTAGGAAAAGGGGCCCAAGAACTACACGTCTTCACTCGCAATCAAGACCATGTGTACAACTCTCAAAGGGGTATCCAAATATGATCTCATATTTGGAAATGAATAAATTTTCTTTTCAAAAATCACCTTCATTCGACGTTAACTAGAACCAATGCTCAAAAGATACAAATTTGATCGAAATGGGCCAAAGAATGCCGCAACGTTGTGAGATCTTGGGAACCCACGTATATCTCTCAAATGGGTATCAAAAAATTATTTTACATTTTTAAACCCATAATTCCACCTCTTCGAAATAGCTTGCGTTCGAGGCTGGTCAAACTTGGTTCTAGAATGATCCGAAGTTGAGAAAAAGGGGCCCAAGAAATACATGTCTTCTTCTGCAATCGGGGTTCACCAAAATCAACCCTAAAATGATACGAATTTGATCAAAATGTGCCAAATAATACCTCAACATTATGAGCACTTGGGAACCCACTTGCATCTCTCAAATGGGTATCAAAAAATTATTTTATATTTTTAAACCCATAATTCCAATTCTTCCAAATAGTCTTCATTCGGGGCTAGTCAAACTTGCGCCTAGAATGACCTGAAGTTGAGAAAAAGGGGCCCAAGAACTACACATCTTCGATCGCAATTAGTATCACATGTAAGACTGTCAAATGGGTATTCAAATATGATTTCATATCTGCAAATGAATAATTTTTCTTTTCAAAAATCACCTTCATTCGGGGTTAACCAGAATCAACCCTAAAACGATTCGAATTTGATCAATATGGGACAAAGAATGCTTCAACGTTACGAGCACTCAGGATCCCATTTGCATCTCTCAAATGGGTATTAGAAAATTATTTTGTATTTTTAAACACATATTTCCACTTCTTCCAAATATCCTTCATTCGGGGCCGGTCAAACTTGGGCCTAGAATGACCCAAAGATGAGAAAAAGGGGCCCAAGAACTACACGTCTTCGCTCACAATCAAGAACACGTATATAACTCTCAAATCAGTATCGAAATATGATTTCATATCTGCAAATGAAGAATTTTTCTTTAGAAAAATCACCTTCATTCGGGGTTAACCAAAATCAACCCTAAAACAATACAAATTTGATTAAAATGGGCGAAAGAATGCCGCAACATTGCGAGAGATATGGAACCCACTTTTATCTCTCAAATGGGTATCAAATAAGATTTGAAATATGCAAATGAAGAATTTTTCTTTTCAAAAATGACCTTCATTCGGGGTTAACCAAAATCAACCCTAAAACGATACGAATTTAATTGAAATGGGCCAAATAATGCCTCAACATTACGAGTGCTCGGGAACCCACTTGCATCTCTCAAATGGGTATCAAAAATTATTTTGTATTTTTAAACCCATAATTCCACTTCTTCCAAATAGCCTTCATTCAGGGTTGGTCAAACCTGGGACTAAAATGACCCGAAGTTGACAAAAAGGGGCCCAAGAACTACATATTTTCGATCGCAATCAAGACCATGTGTACAACTCTCAAATGGGTATCCAAATATAATTTCATATTTGCAAATTAAGAATTTTGCTTTTCGAAAATCACCTTCATTCCGGATTAACCAGAATCAACCCTAAAACGATACGAATTTGATCGAAATGGGCCAAAGAATGCTTCAACATTGCGAGATCTCGGGAACCCACCTATATCTCTTAAATGGGTATCAAAAATTATTTTGTATTTTTAAACCCATAATTCCACTTCTTCCAAATAGCCTTCGTTCGAGACTGGTGAAACTTCGGCTTAGAATGACCCAATGTTGAAAAAAAGGGGCCCAAGAACAACACATCTTATCCCGCAATCAAGACCACATGTACAACTCTCAAATGGGTATCCAAATATGATTTCATTTTTTGAAATGAAGAATTTTGCTTTTCAAAAATCAGCTTCATTACAGATTAACCAGAATCAACCCTAAAACGATACGAATTTGATCAAAATGGGCCAAAGAATGCCTCAACGTTACGAGCGCTCGGGAACCCACTTGCATCTCTCAAATTGGTATGATAAAATTATTTTATATTTTTAAACCCATAATTTCACTTTTTCTAAATAGCCTTAATTCAGGGCTGGTCAAACTTGGGCCTAGAATGACCCGAAGTTGAGAAAACGAGGCCCAAGAACTACACGTATTCGCTCGCAATTAGGCCCTCGTGTACAACTCTGAAATGCATATCCAAATATGATTTCATATTTGCAAATGAAGAATTTTTCTTTTCAAAGATCACCTTCATTGGGGGTTAACTAGAATCGACCCTAAAACGATACGCATTTGATCGAAATGGGCAAAACAATGCTTTGAGGTTACGAGCGCTCGAGAACCCACTTGCATCTCTCAAATGGGTATCAAAAAACTATTTTGTATTTTTAAACCCATAATTCCACTTCTTCCAAATAGCCTTCATTTGGGGCTGGTCAAACTTGGACCTAGAATGAGCCAAAGGTTAGAAAAAGAGGCCTAAGAACTACACGTCTTCGCACGCAATGAAGCCCATGTGTACAATTCTCAAATGGGTATGCAATTATTATTACATATTTGCAAATGAAGAATTTTCCTTTTCAAAAATCACCTTCATTCGGGGTTTACCATAATCAATCCTAAAACGATACGAATTTGATCGAAATGGGCCAAAGAATGCCTCAACTTTACGAGGGCTCGGGAACCTACTTGCATCTCTTAAATGGGTATCAAAAAGTTATTTTATATCTTTAAACCCATAATTCGACTTCTTTTAAATAGCCTTTATGCAGGATGGTCAAACTTGGGCCTGAAATGACCCGAAGTTGAGAAATAGGGGCCCAAGAACTACACGCCCTCGCTAGAAATTAGAACCATGTGTACAACTCATAAATGCATACCCAAATATGATTTCATATTTGCAAATGAATAATTTTTCTTTTCAAAAATCACCCTCATTCGGTGTTAACCAGAATCAATCCTAAAACGATACGAATTTGATCGAAATGGAAAAAAACATGCCTCGACGTTACAAGCGCTTGGGAACCCACTTGAATCTCTCAAATGGGTATCAAAAAATTATTTTGTATTTTCAAACCCATAATTCCACTTCTTCCAAATAGCCTTTATTCGGGACTGGTCAAACTTGGGCCTAGAATGACCCAAAGTTGATAAAAAGGGGCCCAACAACTACACATCTTCGCTGGCAATCAAGACCACATGTACAACTCTCAAATGGGTATCCAAATATGATTTCATATTTTCAAATGAAGAATTTTTCTTTTCAAAAATCACCTTCATTTTGGGTTAACCAGAATTAGTCCTAAAACAATACAGATTTGATTGAAATGGGCAAAAGAATGCCTCAAAGTTGCGAGAGATCGGGAACCCACCTATATGTCTCAAATGGGTATATAAAAATTATTTTATATTTTTAAACCCATACTTCCACTTCTTCCAGATAGTCGTCGTTCGAGGCTGGTCAAACTTTGGCCTAGAATGACCTGAAGTTGAGAAAAAGGGACCCAAGAACTACACATATTCTCCCACAATTGGGACCACGTGTACAACTCTCAAATAGGTATCCAAATATGATTTCATATTTGGAAATGAAGAATTTGTCATTTCAAAAGTCACCATCATTCGGGGTTAATCAGAATCAACCTTAAAACGATACAAATTTGATCGAAATGGGCCAAAGAATGCCTCAACTTTACGAGTGCTCGTGAACCCACTTGCACCTCTCAAATGGGTATCAAAAAATTATTTTATATTTTTAAACCCATAATTCCACTTTTTCTAAAAAGCCTTCGTTCAAGGCTGGTTAAACTTGGGCCTAGAATGACCTGAAGTTGAGAAAAATGGGCCCAACAACTACACGTCTTCTCTCGCAATCGGGGCCATGTGTACAACTCTCAAATGGGTGTCCAAATATAATTTATCTTTGGAAATGAAGAATTTTTCTTTTCAAAAATCACCTTTATTCGGGGTTAACCAGAGTCAACCCAAAAATGATACGAATTTGATTGAAATGGTCAAAAGAATGCCTCAACTTTACGAGCGCTCAAGAACCCACTTGAATCTCTCAAATGGGTATCAAAAAACTATTTTGTACTTTTAAACCCAAAATTCCACTGCTTCCAAATGGCCTTCATTCGGGGCTGGTCAAACTTGGGCCTCAAATGACTCGAAGTTAAGAAAAAGGAGCCCAAGAACTACACATCTTCGCTCGCAATTAGGACCATGTGTAAAACTCTCAAATGGGTATCCAAATATGATTTCATATTTGCAAATGAAGAATTTTGCTTTTCAAAAATCACCTTCATTCGGAGTTAACCATAATCAAACCTAAAACGATACAAATTTTATTGAAATCGGAAAAAGAATGCCTCAACATTATGAGTGCTCGAGACTCCACATATTTTGTATTTTTAAACCCATAATTCCACTTCTTCCAAATAACCTTCATTCGGGGCTAGTCAAACTTGGGCGTAGAATGACTTGAGGTTGAGAAAAATGAGCCCAAGAACTACACATATTCGATCACAATCAAGACTACGTGTACAACTCTCAAATGGGTATCCAAATATGATTTCATATTTGCAAATGAAGAACTTTTCTTTTCAAAAATCGCTTTCATTTGGGGTTAACCAGTATCAACCATAAAACGAAATGAATTTGATAGAAATGGTCCAAATAATGCCTGAAGGTTGTGAGATCTCGGGAACCCACCTATATCTCTCAAATGGGTATCAAAAAACTGTTTTATATTTTTAAACCCATAATTCCACTTCTTCCAAATAGCCTTCATTCGAAATTGGTCAAACGTGGGCCTAAAATGACCCGAAGTTGAGAAAAAGGGGCCCAATAACTACTCATCTTCTCCCACAATCGGAACCACGTGTACAACTCTCAAATAGGTATACAAATATGATTTCATCTTTGGAAATGAATAATTTGTCATTTCAAAAATCACCTTCATTCGGGGCTAACCATAATCAACCCAAAAACGATACAAATTTGATCGAAATGGGCCAAAGAATGCCTCAATGTTATTGGCGCTCAGAAATCTATCAAATGTATTTCAAAAAATTGTTTTTTTTTTTTTTTCTTAAACCCATAGTTCCACTTCTTCCAAATAGCCTTCGTTCGAGGCCGATCAAACTTGGGCCTAGAATGACCTGAACTACACGTCTCCGCACACAATATGGACAACGTGTACAACTCTCAAATGGGTATCCAAATATGATTTCATCTTTTGAAATGAATAATTTTTCTTTTCAAAAATCAGCTTCATTTTGGATTAACCAGAATCAACCCTAAAACGATACGAATTTGATCGAAATGGGAAAAAACATGCCTCGACGTTACAAGCGCTTGGGAACCCACTTGAATCTCTCACTTGGGTATCAAAAAATTATTTTGTTTTTTTAAACTCATAATTCCACTTCTTCCAAATAGCCTTCATTCAGGACTGGTCAAATTTGGGCCTAGAATGACTAAAAGTTGAGAAAAAGGGGTCCAACAACTACACGTCTTCACTCGCAATCAAGACCACGTGTACAACTCTCAAATGGGTATCCAAAAATGATTTCGTGTTTGGAAATGAAGAATTTGTCATTTCAAAAATCACCTTCTTTGGGGGTTAACCAGAATAAACCCTAAAATGATACGAATTTGATCGAAATGGGCCAAAGAATGCCTCAATGTTACGAGCATTCAGAAATCCACTTGCATCTCTCAAATGGGCATCAAAAAATTATTTTATATTTTTAAACCCATAATTCCACTTTTTCTAAAAAGCCTTCGTTCGAGGCTAGTCAAACTTGGGCCTAGAATGACCTGAAGTTGAGAAAAAGGGGCCAACAACTACACTTCTTCTCCCGCAATCGGGGCTACGTGTACAACTCTCAAATGGGTATCCAAATATAATTTCATCTTTGGAAATGAAGAATTTTGCTTTTAAAAAATCACTTTCATTCGGGGTTAACCAGAGTCAACCCAAAAATGATACGAATTTGATCGAACTGGGCAAAAGAATGCCTCAACGTTACGAGCGCTCAAGAAACCACATGAATCTCTCAATGGGTATCAAAAAATTGTTTTGTATTTTTAAACCCAAAATTTCACTGCTTTCAAATAGCCTTCATTTGGGGCTGGTCAAACTTGGGCCTAGAATGACCCAAAGTTGAGAAAATGTGGCTCAACAACTACACATCCTCGCTCACAATCAAGACCACATGTACAACTCTCAAATGGGTATCCAAAAATGATTTCATAGTTGCAAATGAAGAATTTTTCTTTTCAAAAATCACATTCGATTGGGGTTAACCAGAATCAACCCTAAAACAATAGGAATTTGATCGAAATGGGCCAAAGAATGCCTCAACATTGCGAGAGCTCGTCAACCCACCTATATCTCTCAAATGGGTATCCAAAATTATTTTTTATTTTTAAACCCATAATTCCAATTCTTCCAAATAGCCTTGATTCGAGGTTGGTCAAACTTGGGCTTAGAATGACTGGAAGTTGAGAAAAAGGGGCCCAAGAACTACACGTCTTCTCCCACAACCAGAGCCACGTGTACAACTCTCAAATGGGTATCCAAATATGATTTGATATTTGCAAATGAAGAATTTTTCTTTTCAAAAATCACCATCATTCGGGGTTAACCAGTATCAACCCTAAAAGGATACGAATTTGAACGAAATGGGCCAAAGAATGCCACAAAATTATGAGCGCTCGGGAACCTACTTCCATCTCTCAAATGGGTATCAAAAAATCATTTTATATTTTAAACCCATAATTCCACTTCTTCTAAATAACCTTCATTCAGGGATGGTCAAACTTGGGCCTAAAATGACCTGAACTTGAAAAAAAGGGGCCCAAGAATTACATGTCTTCGCTAGCAATTAGGACCATGTGTACAACTCTCAGATGTGTATCCAAATATGATTTCATATTTGTAAATGAAGAATTTTTCTTTTGAAAAATCACCTTCATTCGGGGTTAACCAGAATCAACCCTAAAACGATACGAATTTGATCAAAATGGGAAAATAATGCTTCAACGTTACGAGTGCTCGAGAATCGACTTTGATCTCTCAAATGGGTATCAAAAAATTATTTTTTATTTTTATACCCATAATACCACTTATTCCAAATAACCTTCATTCGGGGCTAATCAAACTTGGGCCTAGAATGACCCGAAGTTGAGAAAAAGGGGCCCAAGAACTACAAGTCTTCGCTCACAATCAAGACCACATGTACAACTCTCAAATGGGTATCCAAATATGATTTCATATTTTCAAATGAATAATCTTTCTTTTCAAAAATCACATTCATTGAGGGTTAACCAATATCAACCCTAAAACGATACAAATTTGATAGAAATGGGCCAAATAATGCCTCAAAGTTACGAATTTGATAGAAATAATTCCAATTCTTCCAAATAGCCTTCGTTCGAGGCTGTTCAAATGTGGGCCTAGAATGACCCGAAGTTGAAAAAAATGGCCCCAAGAAATACATGTCTTCTCCCACAATCGAGACTACGTGTACAACTCTCAAATGGGTATACAAATATGATTTCATCTTTGGAAATGAAGAATTTGTCATTTCAAAAATCACCTTCATTCGAGGTTAACCAAAATCAACCCTAAAACGATACGAATTTGATCAAAATGGGACAAAGAATGCCTCAACGTTTCGAGAGCTCGAGAACCCACCTATATCTCTCAAATGTGTATGGAAAAATTAATTTTTATTTTTAAACCCATAATCCCACTTCTTCCAAATAGCCTTCTTTCAAAATTATTTAATATTTTTAAACCCATAATTCCACTTTTTCTAAATAGCCTTAATTCGGGACTAGTCAAACTTGAGCCTAGAATGACCCGAAGTTGAGAAAACAAGGCCCAAGAACTACACGTATTCACTCGAAATTAGGACCACATGTACAACTCTCAAATGGGTATCCAAATATGATTTCATATTTTCAAATGAAGAATGTTGCTTTTCAAAAATCACCTTCATTCAAGGTTAACTAGAATCAAACCTAAAACGTTACGAATTTGATCGAAATGTGCAAAAGAATGTCTCAACGTTATGAGCGCTTGGGAACCCACGTGCATCTCTCAAATGGGTATTAAAAAATTATTTTGTAATTTTAATCCCATAATTCCACTTCTTCCAAATAGACTTCATTCGGGGCTGGTCAAACTTGGGCCTAGAATGACTCAAAGGATAGAAAAAGGGGCCCAAGAACTACACATCTTCACTCGCAATCAAGACCATGTGTACAACTCTCAAATGGGTATCCAAATATGATTTCCTATTTGGAAATGAATAAATTTTCTTTTCAAAAATCACCTTCATTCAGCGTTAACCAGAATCAACGCTCAAAAGATACGAATTTGATCGAAATGAGCCAAAGAATGCCTCAACGTTGTGAGATCTTGGGAACCCACGTATATCTCTCAAATGGGTATCAAAAAATTATTTTACATTTTTAAACCCATAATTCCACTTCTTCGAAATAGCCTACGTTCGAGGCTGGTCAAACTTGGGCCTAGAATGACCCTAAGTTGAGAAAAAGGGGCCCAAGAAATACACGTCTTCTTTTGCAATCAGGACCACATGTACAACTCTCAAATGGGTATCCAAATATGAATTCATCTTTTCAAACGAAGTTTTTTTTTTCAAAAACCACTTTCATTCAGGGTTCACCAGAATCAACCCTAAAACGATACGAATTTGATCGAAATGTGCCAAATAATACCTCAACGTTACGACCACTCAGGAACCCACTTGCATCTCTCAAATGGGTATCAAAAAATTATTTTATATTTTTAAACCCATAATTCCAATTCTTCCAAATAGCCTTCATTAGGGGCTAGTCAAACTTGCACCTAGAATGACCTGAAGTTGAGAAAAAGGGGCCCAAGAACTACACGTCTTCGATCACAATTAGGACCACGTGTAAAAATCTCAAATGGGTATTCAAATATGATTTCATATATGCAAATGAATAATTTTTCTTTTCAGAAATCACCTTCATTCGGGGTTAACCAAAATCGACCCTAAAACGATTTGAATTTGATCAATATGGGATAAAGAATGCCTCAACGTTACGAGCGCTCAAGATCCCATTTGCATCTCTTAAATGGGTATCAGAAAATTATTTTATATTTTTAAACACATATTTCCACTTCTTCCAAATATCCTTCATTCGGGGCTGGTCAAACTTGGGCCTAGAATGACCTAAAGTTGAAAAAAAGGGGCCCAAGAACTACACGTCTTCGCTCACAATCAAGAACACGTGTACAACTCTCAAATCGGTATCGAAATATGATTCCATATATGTAAATGAAGAATTTTTCTTTTCAAAAATCACCTTCATTCGGGGTTAACCAGATTCAACCGTAAAACGATACGAATTTGATTAAAATGGGCAAAAGAATGCCTGCGAGAGATATGGAACCCACCTTTATCTCTCAAATAGGTACCAAATAAGATTTGAAATATGAAAATGAAGAATTTTTCTTTTAAAAAATACCTTCATTCGGGGTTACCCAAAATCAGCCCTAAAACGATACGAATTTAATCAAAATGGTCCAAAGAATGCCTCAACGTTACAAGCGCTCGGGAACCCACTTACATCTCTCAAATGGGTATCAAAAATTATTTTGTATTTTTAAACCCATAATTCCACTTCTTCCAAATAGCCTTCATTCGGGGTTGGTCAAACTTGGGGCTAAAATGACCTGAAGTTGACAAAAAGGGGCCCAAGAACTACACGTCTTCGCTTGCAATCAAGACAATGTGTACAACTCTCAAATGGGTATCCAAATATGATTTCATATTTGCAAATTAAGAATTTTGCTTTTCAAAAATCACCTTCATTCCGGATTAACCAGAATCAACCCTAAAATGATATGAATTTGATTGAAATGGGCCAAAGAATGCCTCAACGTTGTGAGATCTCGAGAACCCACCTATATCTCTTAAATGGGTATCAAAAATTATTTTGTATTTTTAAACCCATAATTCCACTTTTTCCAAATAGCCTTCGTTCGAGACTGGTGAAACTTGGGCTTAGAATGACCCAAAGTTGAGAAAAAGGGGCCCAAGAACCACACATCTTATCCCGCAATCGAGACCACATGTACAACTCTCAAATGGGTATCTAAATATGATTTCATCTTTTGAAATGAAGAATTTTTCTTTTCAAAAGTCAGCTTCATTCTGGATTAACCAGAATCAACCCTAAAACGATACGAATTTGATCGAAATGGGAAAAAAATGCTTCGACGTTACGAGCGCTTGGGAACCCACTTCCATCTCTCAAATGGGTATCAAAAAAATATTTTGCATTTTTAAACCCATAATTCCACTTCTTCCAAATAGCCTTCATTCGGGGCTGGTCAAACTTGGACCTAGAATGACCCGAAGGTTAGAAAAAGAGGCCCAAGAACTACACGTCTTCGCACGCAATGAAGATCATGTGTACAATTCTCAAATGGGTATACAATTATGATTACATATTTGCAAATGAAGAATTTTCCTTTTCAAAAATCACCTTCATTCGGGGTTTACCATAATCAATCCTAAAACGATACGAATTTGATCAAAATGGGCCAAATAATGCCTCAACTTTATAAGGGCTCGGGAACCTACTTGCATCTCTCAAATGGGTATCAAAAAATTATTTTATATCTTTAAACCCATAATTCGACTTCTTTTAAATAGCCTTTATTCGGGCTGGTCAAACTTGGGCCTAAAATGACCCGAAGTTGAGAAATAGGGGCCCAAGAACTACACGCCCTCACTAGCAATTAGAACCATGTTTACAACTCATAAACGCGTACCCAAATATGATTTCATATTTGCAAATGAATAATTTTTCTTTTGAAAAATCACCCTCATTCGAGGTTAACCAGAATCAACCCTAAAACGATACGAATTTGATCGAAATGGAAAAAAGCATGCATCGACATTACAAGCGCTCGGGAACCCACTTGAATCTCTCAAATGGGTATCAAAAAATTATTTTGTATTTTTAAAGCCATAATTCCAGTTCTTCCAAATAGCCTTTAATTGGGACTGGTCAAACTTGGGCCTAGAAAGACCCAAAGTTGAGAAAATGAGGCCCAACAACTACATGTCTTCGCTCGCAATCAAGACCACGTGTACAACTCTCAAATGGGTATCCAAATATGATTTCATATTTGAAAATGAAGAATTTTTCTTTTTAAAAATCACCTTCATTTTGGGTTAACCAGAATCAACCCTAAAGCAATATGGATTTAATCGAAATGTGCAAAAGAATGCCTCAAAGTTGTGAGAGCTCGGGAACCCACCTATATGTCTCAAATGTGTATCAAAAATTTATTTTATATTTTTAACCCATAATTCCACTTCTTCCAAATAGCCTTCATTCGAGGCTGGTCAAACTTTGGCCTAGAATGACCCGAAGTTGAGAAAAAGGGACCCAAGAAATACACGTCTTCTCCCACAATTGGGACCACGTGTACAACTCTCAAATGGGTATCCAAATATGATTTCATATTTGGAAATGAAGAATTTGTCATTTCAAAAGTCACTGTCATTCAGGGTTCATCAGAATCAACCCTAAAACGATACAAATTTGATCAAAATGGGCCAAAGAATGCATCAACTTTACGAGTGCTTAGGAACCCACTTGCACCTCTCAAATGGGTATCAAAAAATTATTTTATATTTTTAAACCCATAATTCCACTTTTTCTAAAAAGCCTTCATTCGAGGCTGGTCAAACTTGAGCCTAGAATGACCCGAAGTTGAGAAAAGGGGGCCCAACAACTACACGTCTTCTCCCGCAATCGTGGCCATGTGTACAACTCTCAAATGCGTATCCAAATATAATTTATCTTTGGACATGAAGAATTTTGCTTTTCAAAAATCACCTTTATTTGGGGTTAACCAGAGCCAACCCAAAAATGATATGAATTTGATCGAAATGGTCAAAAGAATGCCTCAACTTTACGAGCGCTCAAGAACCCAATTGAATCTTTTAATGGGAATCAAAAAACTATTTGGTATTTTTAAACCCAAAATTCCACTGCTTCCAAATAGCCTTCATTCGGGGCTAGTCAAACATGGGCCTAGAATGACCCAAAGTTGAGAAAATGTGGCCCGAGAACTACACATCCTCGCTGCCAATCAAGACCATGTGTACAAATCTCAAATGGGTATCCAAATAGGATTTCATATATGCAAATCAATAATTTTTCTTTCCAAAAATCACCTTCATTTGGGGTTAACCAGAATCAACCCTAAAACGATACAAATTTGATTGAAATGTGCAAAAGAATGCCTCAATGTTACGAGCGCTTGGAAACCCACTTGAATCTCTCAAATGGGTATCAAAAGACTATTTTATATTTTTAAACCCATCATTCCACTTCTTCGAAATGGCCTTCATTCGGGGCTGGTCAAACTTGGGCCTCAAATAACCCGAAGTTGAGAAAAAGGAGCCCAAGAACTACACGTCTTCGCTCACAATGAGGACCACGTGTAAAATTCTCAAATGGGTATCCAAATATGATTTCATATTTGCAAATGAAGAATTTTGTTTTTCAAAAATCACCTTCATTCGGGGTTAACCAGAATCAAACCTAAAACGATACGAATTTTATCGAAATGGGAAAAAGAATGCCTCAACGTTAAGAGTGCTCGAGACTCCACTTGGATCTCTCAAATGGATATCAAAAAATTATTTTGTATTTTTAAACCCATAATTCCACTTCTTCCAAATAACTTTCATTCGAGGCTAGTCAAACTTGGGTGTAGAATGACCTAAAGTTGAGAAGAAGGGGCCCAAGAACTACACATATTCGATCACAATCAAGACTACGTGTACAACTCTCAAATGGGTATCCAAATATGATTTCATATTTGCAAATGAAGAACTTTGCTTTTCAAAAATCACTTTCATTCGGGGTTAACCAGTGTCAACCCTAAAACGATACGAATTTTATAGAAATGGTCCAAATAATGCTTGAACGTTGTGAGAGCTCCGGAACCCACCTATATCTCTCAAATGGGTATCAAAAAATTGTTTTATATTTTTAAACCCATAATTCCACTTCTTCCAAATAGCCTTCGTTCGAGACTGGTCAAACGTGGACCTAGAATGACTCGAAGTTGAGAAAAAGGGGCCCAAGAACTACTCGTCTTCTCCCACAATCGGGACCACATGTACAACTCTCAAATAGATATACAAATATGATTTCATATTTGGAAATGATTAATTTGTCATTTCAAAAATCACCTTCATTCGGGGTTAACCAGAATCAACCCTAAAACGATACGAATTTGATCGAAATGGGCCAAAGAATGCCTCAATGTTACGGGCGCTCAGGAATCTCTCAAATGTATTTCAAAAAATTATTTTTTATTTTTATTTTTAAACCCATAGTTCCACTTCTTCCAAATAGCCTTCGTTCGAGGTTGGTCAAACTTGGGGCTAGAATGACTTGAAGTTGAGAAAAAGGGCCCGAAGAACTACACATCTTCGCACGCAATACGGACCACGTGTACAACTCTCAAATGGGTATCCAAATATGATTTCATCTTTTGAAATGAATAAATTTATTTTTCAAAAATCAGCTTCATTCTGGATTAACCAGAATCCACCCTAAAACTATACGAATTTGATCGAAATGGGAAAAAACATGCCTCGACGTTACAAACGCTCGGGAACCCACTTGAATCTCTCACTTGGGTATCAAAAAATTATTTTGTATTTTTAAACCCATAATTCCACTTCTTCCAAATAGTCTTCATTCAGGACTGGTCAAACTTGGGCCTAGAATGACCCGAAGTTGAGAAAAAGGGGTCCAACTACAACACGTCTTCGCTCGTAATCAAGACCATGTGTACAACTCTCAAATGGGTATCCAAATATGATTTCATCTTTGGAAATGAAGAATTTGTCATTTCAAAAATCACCTTCTTTGGGGGTTAACCAGAATCAACCCTAAAATGATACGAATTTGATCAAAATGCACCAAAGAATGCCTCAATGTTACGAGCGTTCGGAAATCTACTTCCATCTCTCAAATGGGCATCAAAAAATTATTTTATATTTTTAAACCCGTAATTCCACTTTTTCTAAAAAGCCTTCGTTCGAGGCTGGTCAAACTTGGGCCTAGAATGACCTGAAGTTGAGAAAAAGCGGCCAACAACTACACTTCTTCTCCCACAATCGGGCCAACGTGTACAACTCTCAAATGGGTATCCAAATATAATTTCATCTTTGGAAATGAAGAATTTTACTTTTCAAAAATCACCTTCATTCAAGGTTAACCAGAGTCAACCCAAAAATGATACGAATTTGATCGAAATGGGCAAAAGAATGCCTCAACGTTACGAGCACTCGAGAAACCACATGAATCTCTCAATGGGTATCAAAAAATTGTTTTGTATTTTTAAACCCAAAATCTCACTGCTTCCAAATGGCCTTCATTCGGGGCTGGTCAAACTTGGGCCTAGAATGACCCAAAGTTGAGAAAATGTGGCGCAACAACTACACATCCTTGCTCACAATCAAGACCACATGTACAACTCTAAAATGGGTATCCAAATATGATTTCATAGTTGCAAATGAAGAATTTTTCTTTTCAAAAATCACATTCATTTGGGGTTAACCAAAATCAATCCTAAAACGATACGAATTTGATCAAAATGGGCCAAAGAATGCCTCAACTTTGCGAGAGCTCGTCAACCCACCTATATCTCTCAAATGGGTATCAAAAAATTATTTTTTTATTTTTAAACCCATAATTCCACTTCTTCCAAATAGCCTCGATTCGAGCCTAGTCAAACTTGGGCTTAGAATGACTGGAAGTTGAGAAAAAGGGGACCAAGAATTACACGTCTTCTCCCGCAATTAGAGCCATGTGTACAACTCTCAAATGGGTATCCAAATATGATTTGATATTTGCAAATGAAGAATTTTTCTTTTCAAAAATCACCACCATTTGGGTTTAACCAGTATCAACCCTAAAACAATACGAATTTGAATGAAATGGGCCAAAGAATGCCTCAAAATTACGAGCGCTCGGGAACCTACTTCCATCTCTCAAATGGGTATCAAAAAATTATTTTATATTTTAAACCCATAATTCCACTTCTTCTAACCTTCATTCAAGGATGGTCAAACTTGGGCCTAAAATAACCTGAACTTGAGAAAAAGGGGCCCAAGAACTACACGTCTTCGCTAGCAATCAGGACCATGTGTACAACTCTCAGATGTGTATCCAAATATGATTTCATATTTGCAAATGAAGAATTTTTCTTTTGAAAAATCACCTTTATTCGGGGTTAACCATAATCAACCCTAAAACGATACGAATTTGATCAAAATGGAAAAAAGAATGCCTCAACGTTACGAGTGCTCGAGAACCGACTTTGAACTCTCAAATGGGTATCAAAAAATTAATTTTTATTTTTGTACCCATAATTCCACTTATTCCAAATAACCTTCATTCGGGGCTAGTCAAACTTGGCCCTAGAATGACCCGAAGTTGAGAAAAAGAGGCCCAAGAACTACACGTCTTTGCTCACAATCAAGACCACATGTACAACTCTCAAATGGGTATCGAAATATGATTTCATATTTTCAAATGAAGAATCTTGCTTTTCAAAAATCACCTTCATTCAGGGTTAACCAATGTCAACCCTAAAACGATACAAATTTGATAGAAATGGGCCAAATAATGCCTCAAAGTTAGGAATTTGATAGAAATAATTCCACTTCTTCCAAATAGCCTTCACTCGAGGCTATTCAAACATGGGCCTAGAATGACCCAAAGTTGAGAAAAATAGCCCCAAGAAATACATGTCTTCTCCCACAATCGGGACTACGTGTACAACTCTCAAATGGGTATACAAATATGATTTTATCTTTGGAAATGAAGAATTTGTCATTTCAAAAATCACCTTCATTCAGGGTTAACCAGAATCAACTCTAAAACGATACGAATTTGATCAAAATGGGCCAAAGAATGCCTCAACGTTTCGAGAGCTCGAGAACCCACCTATATCTCTCAAATGTGTATGAAAAAATAATTTTTATTTTTAAACCCATAATTCCACTTCTTCCAAATAGCCTTCGTTCGAGGCTGGTCAAACTTGGGTCTAGAATGACCCGAAGTTGAGGAAAAGGGGCCTGAGAACTACATGTCTTCGCACACAATCAAGACCATGTGTACAACCCTCAAATGGGTATCCAAATATGATTTCATCTTTGGAAACGAGGAATTTGTCTTTTCAAAAATCACCTTTATTCGGGGTAAACCATAATCAACCCTAAAAAAATACCAATTTGATCGAAATGGACCAAAGAATGCCTCAACGTTACAAGCGCTCGAGAACCCACTTGCATCTCTCAAATGGGTATAAAAAAATTATATTATATTTTTAAACCCATAATTCCACTTTTTCTAAATAAGCTTCATTCAGGGCAGGTTAAACTTGCGCCTAGAATGACCCAAAGTTGAGAAAAAGGGGCATAGGAACTACACGTCCTCGCTCGCAATTAGGACCACCTGTACAACTCTCAAATGGGTATCCAAATATGATTTCATATTTTCAAATGAAGAATTTTGCTTTTTAAAAATCACTTTCATTTAGGGGTTAACTAGAATTGCCTCTAAAATGATACTAATTTGTTCGAAATGGGAAAAAGAATGCCTCAACATTACGAGCGCTCGAGAACCCACTTGCATCTCTAAAATGGGTATCAAAAAATTATTTTACATTCTTAAACTCATAATTCCACTTGTTTTAAATAGCCTTCATTTTGGGCTAGTGAAACTTGGGCCGAAAATAAACCGAAATTGAGAAAAAGGGGCCCAAGAACTACTTGTCTTCTCCCACAATCAGGACCACGTGTACAACTCTCAAATGGGTATCCAAATATGATTTCATATTTGCAAATGAATAATTTTGCTTTCCAAAAATCATATTCATTCGAGGTTAACCAGAATCAACCCTAAAACGATACGAATTTGATCGAAATGGGAAAAATAATTCTTCAACATTACGAGCGCTCGAGAACCCACTTGCATCTCTCAAATGGGTATCAAATAATTATTTTGTATTTTTAACCCCATAATTCCACTTCTTCCAAATATCCTTCATTCGGGGCAGGTCAAACTTGGCCCTAAATGACCTGAAGTTGAGAAAAGGGGCTCAAGAACTACAAGTCTTCACTCACAATTAGGATCACGTGTACAACTCTCAAATGGGTATCCAAATATGATTTCATATTTGCAAATGAAGAATGTTGCTTTTCAAAAATCACCTTTATTCGGGGTTAACAAGAATCAAGCCTAAAACGATACGAATTTGATCGAAATGTGCAAAAGAATGCCTCAACGTTATGAGCCTTTGGAAACCCACTTGCATCTCTCAAATGGGTATTAAAAAATAATTTTGTAATTTTAAGCCCATAATTCCACTTCTTCCAAATAGACTTCATTCGGGGCTGGTCAAACTTGGGCTAAGAATGACTCGAAGGTTAGAAAAAGGGGCCCAAGAACTACACGTTTTCACTCGCAATCAAGACCTGTGTACAACTCTCAAATGGGTATCCAAATATGATTTCATATTTGGAAATGAATAATTTTTCTTTTCAAAAATCACCTTCATTCGGCGTTAACCAGAATCAACTCTCAATAGATACGAATTTGATTGAAATGGGCCAAAAAATGCTTCAACGTTGTGAGATCTCAGGAACCCACATCTATCTTTCAAATGGGTATCAAAAAATTATTTTACATTTTTAAACCCGTAATTCCACTTCTTCGAAATAGCCTGCGTTCGAGGCTAGTCAAACTTGGGCCTAGAATGACCCGAAGTTGAGAAAAAGGGGCCCAAGAAATACACGTCTTCTTCTACAATTAGGACCACATGTACAACTTTCAAATGGGTATCCAAATATGATTTCATCTTTTCAAACGATTTTTTTTTTTCAAAAATCACTTTCATTCGGTGTTCACCAGAATCAACCCTAAAACGATACAAATTTGATCGAAATGTGCCAAATAATACCTCAACGTTACGAGCGCTCGGGAACCCACTTGCATCTCTCAAATGGGTATCAAAAAATTATTTTATATTTTTAAACCAACAATTCCAATTCTTCCAAATAGCCTTCATTCGGGGCTAGTCAAACTTGCGCCTAGAATGACCTACGTGTAAAACTCTCAAATGAGTATTCAAATATGATTTCATATCTGCAAATGAATAATTTTTCTTTTCAAAAATCACCTTCATTCGGGGTTAACCAAAATCGACCCTCAAAACGATTTGAATTTGATCAATATGGGACAAAGAATGCCTCAACATTACGAGCGCTCAGGATCCCATTTGCATTTCTTAAATGGGTATCAGAAAATTATTTTGTATTTTTAAACACATATTTCCACTTCTTCCAAATATCCTTCATTCGGGGTTGGTCAAACTTGGGCCTAGAATGACCCAAAGTTGAGAAAAAGGGGCCCAAGAACTACACGTGTTCGCTTACAATCAAGAACACGTGTATAACTCTCAAATCGGTATCGAAATATGATTTCATATCTGCAAATGAAGAATTTTGGATTTCAAAAATTACCTTCATTCAGGGTTAACCAGAATCAACCCTAAAACAATATGAATCTGATTAAAATGGGTGAAAGAATGCCGCAACATTGCGAGAGATATGGAACCCTCCTTTATCTCTCAAATGGGTACCAAATAAGATTTGAAATGTGCAAATGAAGAATTTTTCTTTTCAAAAATCACCTTCATTCGGGGTTAACCAAAATCAACCCTAAAACGATATGAATTTAATCGAAATGGGCCAAAGAATGCCTCAACGTTACAAGCGCTCGGAAACCCACTTGCATCTCTCAAATGGGTATCAAAAATTATTTTGTATTTTTAAACCCATAATTGCACTTCTTCCAAATAGCCTTCATTCGGGGTTGGTCAAACTTGGGGCTAAAATGACCCGAAGTTGACAAAAAGAGTCCAAAAAACTACATGTCTTTGCTCGCAATTAGTCCCTCGTGTACAACTCTCAAATGTGTATCCAGATATGATTTCATATTTGCGAATGAAGAATTTTTCTTTTCAAAGATTACCTTCATTGGGGGTTAACCAGAATCAACCCTAAAACGATACGATTTTGATCGAAATGGAAAAAACAATGCTTCGACGTTACGAGCGCTTGGGAACCCACTTGCATCTCTCAAATGGGTATCAAAAAAATATTTTGTATTTTTAAACCCATAATTCCACTTCTTCCAAATAGCCTTCATTCGGGGTTGGTCAAACTTGGAGCTAGAATGACCCAAAGGTTAGAAAAAGAGGCCCAATAACTACACATCTTCGCACGCAATGTAGACCATGTGTACAATTCTCAAATGGATATACAATTATGATTACATATTTGCAAATGAAGAATTTTCCTTTTCAAAAATCACCTTCATTCGGGGTTTACCATAATCAATCCTAAAACGATACAAATTTGATCGAAATGGGCCAAAGAATGCCTCAACTTTACGAGGGCTCGAGAACCTACTTGCATCTCTCAAATGGGTATCAAAAAATTATTTTATATCTTTAAATCCATAATTCGACTTCTTTTAAATATCCTTTATTCGGGCTGGTCAAACTTGGGCCTAAAATGACCCGAAGTTGAGAAATAGGGGCCCAAGAACTACACGCCCTCGCTAGCAATTAGAACCATGTGTACAACTCATAAATGTGTACCCAAATATGATTTCATATTTGCAAATGAATAATTTTTCTGTTTAAAAATCACCCTCATTCGGGGTTAACCATTATCAACCCTAAAACGATACGAATTTGATCGAAATGGAAAAAAGCATGCCTCGACGTTACAAGCGCTCGAGAACCCACTTGAAACTCTCAAATGGGTATCAAAAATTTATTTTGTATTTTCGAACCCATAATTCCACTTCTTCCAAATAGCCTTTATTCGGGACTGGTCAAACTTGGGCCTAGAATGACTCGAAGTTGAGAAAAAGGGGCCCAACAACTACACGTCTTCATTCACAATCAAGACCACGTGTACAACTCTAAAATGGGTATCCAAATATGATTTCATATTTGCAAATGAAGAATTTTTCTTTTCAAAAATCACTTTCATTTTGGGTTAACCAGAATCAACCCTAAAACAATATGGATTTGATCGAAATGGGCAAAATAATGCCTCAAAGTTGCGAGAGCTCGGGAACTCACCTATATGTCTCAAATGGGTATCAAAAATTTATTTTATATTTTTAAACCCATAATTCCACTTCTTCCAAATAGCTCTCATTCGAGGCTGGTCAAACTTTGGCCTAGAGTGACCCGAAGTTGAGAAAAAGGGACCCAAGAAATACACGTCTTCTCCCACAATCGGGGCCACGTGTACAACTCTCAAATGGGTATCCAATTATGATTTCATATTTGGAAATTAAGAATTTGTCATTTCAAAAGTCACCGTCATTCGGGGTTAATTAGAATCAACCCTAAAACGATACAAATTTGATCGAAATGGGCCAAAGAATGACTCAACTTTACGAGTGCTCAGGAACCCACTTGCATCTCTCTAATGGGTATCAAAAAATTATTTTATATTTTTAAACCCATAATTCCACTTTTTCTAAAAAGCCTTCGTTCGAGGCTGGTCAAACTTGGGCTTAGAATGACCCGAAGTTGAGAAAAAGGGGCCCAACAACTACACGTCTTCTCCCGCAATCGAGGCCACGTGTACAACTCTCAAATGGGTATCCAAATATAATTTATCTTTGGAAATGAAGAATTTTTCTTTTTAAAATCACCTTTATTCGGGGTTAACCAAAGTCAACCCAAAAATGATACGAATTTGATCGAAATAGTCAAAAGAATGCCTCAACTTTACGAGCACTCAAGAACCCACTTGAATCTCTTAATGGGAATCAAAAAACTATTTTGTATTTTTAAACCCAAAATTCCACTGCTTCCAAATAGCCTTCATTCGGGGCTGGTCAAACTTGGGCCTTGAATGACTCAAAGTTGAGAAAATGTGGCCCGAGAACTACACATCCTCACTCCCAATCAAGACCATGTATACAAATCTCAAATGGGTATCCAGATAGGATTTGATATATGCAAATCAATAGTTTTTCTTTCCAAAAATCACCTTCATTTGAGGTTAACCAGAATCAACCCTAAAACGATACAAATTTGATCGAAATGTGCAAAAGAATGCATCAATGTTACGAGCGCTCGGAAACCCACTTGAATCTCTCAAATGGGTATCAAAAGACTATTTTATATTTTTAAACCCATCATTCCACTTCTTGGAAATGGCCTTCATTCTGGGCTGGTCAAACTTGAGCCTCAAATGACCCGAAGTTGAGAAAAAGGACCCCAAGAACTACACGTCTTCGCTCGCAATTAGGACCACGTGTAAAACTCTCAAATGGGTATCCAAATATGATTTCATATTTGCAAATGAAAAATTTTGCTTTTCAAAAATCACCTTCATTCGGGGTTAACGAGAATCAAACCTAAAACGATACGAATTTGATCGAAATGGGAAAAAGAATGCCTCAACATTATGAGTGCTCGAGACTCCACTTGGATCTATCAAATGGATATCAAAAAATTATGTTGTATTTTTAAACCCATAATTCCACTTCTTCTAAATAACCTTCATTCTGTGCTAGTCAAACTTGGGCGTAGAATGACCTAAAGTTGAGAAAAAGGGGCCCAAGAACTACACATATTCAATCACAATCAAGACTACGTGTACAACTCTCAAATGGGTATCCAAATATGATTTCATATTTGCAAATGAAGAACTTTGCTTTTCAAAAATCACTTTCATTCGGGGTTAACCAGTGTCAACCCTAAAACGATACGAATTTTATAGAAATGGTCCAAATAATGCTTGAACGTTGTGAGAGCTCCGGAACCCACCTATATCTCTCAAATGGGTATCAAAAAATTGTTTTATATTTTTAAACCCATAATTCCACTTCTTCCAAATAGCCTTCGTTCGAGACTGGTCAAACGTGGACCTAGAATGACCCGAAGTTGAGAAAAAGGGGCCCAAGAAATACTCGTCTTCTCCCACAATCGGGACCACATGTACAACTCTCAAATAGGTATACAAATATGATTTCATATTTGGAAATGATTAATTTGTCATTTCAAAAATCACCTTCATTCGGGGTTAACCAGAATCAACCCTAAAACGATACGGATTTGATTGAAATGGGCCAAAGAATGCCTCAATGTTACGGGCGCTCATGAATCTCTCAAATGTATTTGAATTTTTTTTTTTTAAGCCCATAGTTCCACTTCTTCGAAATAGCCTTCGTTCGAGGCTGGTCAAACTTGGGCCTAAATGACCTGAAGTTGAGAAAAGGGCCCCAAGAACTACACGTCTTCGCATGCAATATGGACCATGTGTACAACTCTCAAATGGGTATCCAAATATGATTTCATATTTGGAAATGAAGAATTTGTCATTTCAAAAATCAGCTTCATTCGGGGTTAACCAGAATAAACCCTAAAACAATACGAATTTGATCGAAATGGGCCAAAGAATTCCTGAACGTTACGAGCGCTCGGGAATCCACTTGCATCTCTCAAATGGGTATCAAAAAATTATTTTATATTTTTAAACCCATAATTCCACATTTTATAAAAAGCCTTCACTTGAGGCTGGTCAAACTTGGGCCTAGAATGACCCGAAGTTGAGAAAAAGGGGCCCAACAACTACACATCTTCTCCCACAATTGGGGCCACGTGTACAACTCTCAAATGGGTATCCAAATATAATTTCATCTTTGGAAATGAAGAATTTTGCTTTTCAAAAATCACCTTCATTCGGGGTTAACCAAAGTCAACCCAAAAATGATACAAATTTGATCGAAATGGGCAAAAGAATGCCTCAACGTTATGAGAACTTGAGAACCCACTTGAATCTCTCAATGGGTATCAAAAAATTATTTTGTATTTTTAAACCCAAAATTCCACTGCTTCCAAATAGCCTTCATTTGGGGCTAGTCAAACTTGGGCCTAGAATGACCCAAAGTTGAGAAAATGTGGCCCAAGAACTACACATCCTTGCATTCTTTTTCCCATACGATCAAATTCGTATCGTTTTAGGGTCGATTCTGGTTAACCCCGAATGAAGGTGATTTTTGAAAAGAAAAATTATTCATTTGCAAATATGAAATCATATACCCATTTGCGAGTTGTACACATGGTCCTAATTGCGAGCAAGGATGTGCAGTTAGTGGGCCCCTTTTTCTCAACTTCGGGTCATTCTAGGCCCAAGTTTGACCAGCTTCGAAGGATGGATATTTAGAAAAAGTGGAATTATGGGTTTAAAAATATAAAATAATTTTTTGATACCCATTTGAGAGATGCAAGTGGGTCTCCGTGCGCTCATAAAGTTGAGGCATTCTCTTGCCCTTTTCAATCAAATTTGTATCGTTTTGGGGTTGATTCTAGTTAACCCCGAATGAAGATGATTTTTTAAAAGAAAAAATTTTCATTTGCAAATATGAAATAATATTTGGATACCCATTTGAGAGTTTAATACGTGGTCTTGATTGTGAGCGAAGACACGTAGTTTTTGGGCCCCGTTTTCTCAACTTCGGGTAATTCTAGGCCTAAGTTTGACCAGCTCTGAATGAAGGCTAGTTGGAAGAAGTGAAATTATGGGTTTAAAAATATAAAATATTTTTTTTATACCCATTTGAGAGATGTAAGTTGATTTTCGAGCGCTCGTAATGTTGAGGCATTCTCTTGCCCATTTCGATCAAATTCGTATCATTTTAGGGTTGATTCTAGTTAACCTCGAATGAAGGTGATTTTTTAAAAGAAAAATTCTTCATTTGCAAATATGAAATCATATTTGGATACCCATTTGAGAGTTTTACATGTGGTCTTGATTGCGAGCGAAGACATGTAGTTCTTGGGCCCCGTTTTCTCAACTTTAGGTCATTCTAGGCCCAAATTTGACCAGCCTCGAATGAAGGCTATTTGGAAGAAGTGGAATTATCGGTTTAAAAATACAAAATAATTTTTTGATACCCATTTGAGAGATGCAAATGGGTTCCCGAGCACTCGTAATGTTGAGGCATTCTTTTTCCCATTTCGATCATATTCATATTGTTTTAGAGTTATTTCCGATTAACCCCGAATAAGGTGATTTTTGAAAAGCAAAATTCTTCTTTTGCAAATATGAAATCATATTTCAATACCCATTTGAGATTTGTACATGCGGTCATAATTGTGAGCGAAGACGTGTAGTTCTTGGGCCCCTTTTTTTCAACATCGGGTTATTTTAGGCCCAAGTTTGACCAGCCCCAAATGAAGGCTATTTAGAAGAAGTGAAATAATAGATTTAAAAATATAAAATAATTTTTTGATACTCATTTGAGAGATGCAAGTGGGTTCTTGAGAGCTCGTAACATTGAGGCATTCTTTGGCTCATTTCGATCAAATTCGTATCATTTTAGGGTTGATTCTAGTTAACCCCGAATGAAGGTGATTTTTGAAAAGTAAAATTCTTCATTTGAAAATACGAAATCATATTTGGATATGCATTTGAGAGTTGTACATGTGGTCTTGATGCGAGTGAAGACGTGTAGTTCTTGAGCCCCTTTTTCTCAACTTCTAGTCATTCTAGGCCCAAGTTTGACCGGCCCCGAATGAAGACTATTTGGAAGAAGTGCAATTATGGGTTTGAAAATAGAAAATAAATTTTTGATACCCATTTGAAAGATGAAAGTGGGTTCCTGAGCGCTCGTAACGTTTAGGCATTCTTTTGCCCATTTCAATCAAATTCGTATCGTTTTAGGGTCGTTTCTGGTTAACCCCGAATGAAGGTGATTTTTTAAAAGAAAAATTCTTCATTTGCAAATATGAAATCATATTTGAATACCTTTTTGAGAGTTGTACATGTGGTCCTAATTGCAAGCGGAGACGTGTAGTTCTTGGGCCCCTTTTTCTCAACTTCGGGTCATTCTAGGCCCAAGTTTGACCAGCCCTTAATGAAGGCTATTTAGAAAAAGTGGAATTATGGGTTTAAAAATATAAAATATTTTTTTGATACCCATTTGAGAGATATAAGTGGCTTCCTGAGCGCTCATAACGTTGAGGTATTATTTGGCCCATTTCGATCAAATTCATATTATTTGGCCCATTTCGATCAAATTCATATCGTTTTAGAGTTGATTCTGGTTAACCCCGAATGAAGGTGATTTTTCAAAAGACAAATTCTTCATTTGCAAAGATGAAATCATATTTGGATATCCATTTGAAAGTTGTACACGTGGTACTGATTGCGGGAGAAGACATGTTGTTCTTGCTCTCCTTTTTCGCAACTTCGAGACATTCTAGGCCCAAGTTTGACCAGCCTTGAACGAAGGCTATTTGAAAGAAGTGGAATTATGGGTTTAAAATATAAAACAATTTTTTGATACCCGTTTGAGAGATATAGGTTGGTTCCCAATCTCTCGCAACGTTGAGCCATTCTTTGGTCAATTTCGATCAAATTCGTATCGTTTTAGGGTTGATTCTGGTTAACCTCGAATGAAGGTGATTTATGAAAAGACAAATTCTTCATTTTCAAATATGAAATCATTATGGATACCCATTTGAGAGTTGTATATGTGGTCCTAATTGTGAGCGAAAACGTGTAGTTCTATTAAGTACCTGAATATATCTACAAATATAATCACCAGAAATACTGAATACACAATAGATCCAGAAAGCAAGATAGAAGAAACCACACTTTATTATTACCAAACCTTTGAGGTAGTGGAAGGGATCTTCTCCTATTCACTTGCCTCTTCGAGGGGGCATTCTCTTATTGAGATACAACTCACAATACAATTCTCTCTTCATGTCTCTTTACATTGCTTGAACCCCTTTATATAGTGCTACCATCACCTAAGAATATTCTAAAGGAGGAATCTTCTAGAAAAATAACCTTTTAAGAAGTCCTCTTAGATTTATTATATCTAACTACCCATTTATTATATCTAACTACCATAGTGGGCCTTATTTAATAATATAGTGGACCTAGTCCAACTTACATTAAATGGCCTCCACTATTATCATTATGGGACCCCCACTACCTCTCTAGCTACCTAACATTTTCTTTCTTAAAAAATCACTTTCATTCGAGGTTAACCAGAATCAACCCTAAAACGATATGAATTTGATCAAAATTTGGCAAAGAATGCCTCAACGTTACGAGCGCACGAGAACCCACTTGAATCTCTCAAATGGGTATCAAAAAAATATTTTATATTTTTAAACCCATAATTCGAGACTTGTCAAACTTGGGCCTAGGATGAACCGAAGTTGAGAAAAAGGGGCCCAAGAACTACACATCTTCGCTCGCAATCAAGACCATGTGTGCAACTCTCAAATGGTTATCCAGATATGATTTCATTATTGCAAATTAAGAATTTTGCTTTTCAAAAATCACCTTGATACGGGGTTAACCAGAATCAACCCTAAAACGATACGAGTTTGATCGTAATGGGCCAAAGAATGCCTCAACGTTACAAGAGGTCAGGAACCCACTTGCATCTCCAAAATGGGTATAAACAAATTATTTTATACTTTTAAACCCAAAATTCCACTTCTACCAAATAGCCTTCATTCGGGACTGATCAAAATTAGACCTAGAATTACTCGAAGTTGAGAAAAAGGGGCCCAAGAACTACACGTCTTCGCTCGCAATCAAGACCACATGTACAACTCTCAAATGGGTATCCGAATATTACTTCATGTTTGGAAATGAATAATTTTTCTTTTCGAAAATCACCTTCATTTGGGGTTAATCAGAATCAACCCGAAAATGATACGAATTTAATCGAAATGGGCCAAAGTTGAAAAAAAGGGGCCCAAGAGCTACACGTCTTCGCTCGCAACTACTAACATATGTACAACTCTCAAATGGGTATCCAAATATGATTTCATATTTGCAAATGAAGAATTGTTCTTTTCAAAAATCACGTTCATTTGGGGTTAAGCAGAATCGACCCTAAAATGATACGA
>JASDQU010735545.1:74105-99121 GCA_032191745.1 Picea mariana | reverse complement strand
CGTGATTCCACTTCTTCCAAATAGCCTTCGTTCGAAGCTGGTCAAACTTGAGCCTATAATGACTCGAAGTTGAGAAAAAGGGGCCCAAGAACTACATGTCTTCTCCCGCAATCAAGGCCACGCGTACAACTCTCAAATGGGTATCCAAATATGATTTCATATTTGCAAATGAAGACTTTTTATTTTCAAAAATCACCTTCATTAGGGGTTAACCAACATCAACCCTAAAACGATACGAATTTGAACGAAATGGGCCAAAGAATGCCTCAACGTTACGAGCACTCGGGAACCTACTTCCATCTCTCAAATGGGTATCAAAAAATTATTTTATATTTTAAACCCATAATTCCACTTCTTCTAAATAACCTTCATTCGGGGCTGGTCAAACTTAGGACTGAAATGACCCGAACTGAGAAAAAGGGGCCGAAGAAATACACATCTTCGCTAGCAACTAGGACTGCGTGTACAACTCTCAAATGGGTATCCAAATATGATTTAATATTTGGAAATGAAGAATTTTTCTTTTCAAAAATCACTTTCATTCGGGGTTAACCAGAATCAACCCTAAAACAATACAAATTTGATCGAAATGGAAAAAAGAATTCCTCAACGTTATGAGTGCTCGAGAACCCACTTGGATCTCTCAAATGGGTATCAAAAAATTATTTGGTATTTTTAAACCCATAATTCCAGTTCTTCCAAATAACCTTCATTCAGGCCTAGTCAAACTTGGGGCTAGAATGCCCTGAAGTTGAGAAAAACGGGCCCAAGAACTACACATTTTCGCTCACAAGCAAGACCACGTGTATAACTCTCAAATGGGTATCCAGATATGAGTTCATATTTGCAAGTCAAGAATTTTTCTTTTCAAAAGTTACCTTCATTCGGAGTTAACCAATATCAACACTAAAATGATACGAATCTGATAGAAATGGGCCAAATAATGCCTCAACGTTGCGAGAGCTCGAGAACACACCTATATCTCTAAAATTGGTATCAAAAAACTGTTTTATATTTTTAAACCCATAATTCCACTTCTTCCAAATAGCCTTCGCTCGAGGTTGGTCAAATGTGGGCCTAGAATGACCCGAAGTTAAGAAAAAGGGGCCCAAGAGCTACACATCTTCTCCCACAATCAGGACCATGTGTACAACTCTCAAATTGGTATACAAATATGATGTCATATTTGGAAATGAAGAATTTTTCATTTCAAAAATCATCTTCATTCTGGGTTAACCGGAATCAACCCTAAAACGATACGAATTTGATTGAAATGGGCCAAAGAATGCCACAACGTTTCGAGAGCTCAGGAGCCCACCTATATCTCTCAAATGTGTATGAAAAAATTATTTTTTATTATTAAACCCATAATTTCACCTCTTCCAAATAACCTTCGTTCGAAGCTGGTCAAACTTAGGCCTAGAATGACCTGAAGTTGAGAAAAAAGGGCCCAAGAACTACACGTCTTCACACGCAATCAAGACCACGTGTACAACTCTCAAATGGGTATTCAAAAATGATTTCATCTTTGGAAATGAGGAATTTATCTTTTCAAAAATCACCTTCATTTGGGGTTAACCAGAAACCACCCTAAAATGATACGAATTTGATTGAAATGGGCTAAAGAATGCCTCGACGTTACAAGCGCTCGGGAACCCACTTGCATCTCTCAAATGGGTATCAAAAAATTATTTGGTATATTTAAACCCATAATTCCACTTCTTCCAAATAGCCTTCATTCGGGGCTGGCCAAACTTGGGCCTAGAATGACCCGAAGTTGGGAAAAAGGGGCCCAAGAACTACACATCTTCACTCGCAATTAGGACCACGTGTACAACTCTCAAATGGGTATCCATATATGATTTGATATTTTTCAAATGAAGAATTTTTCTTTTCAAAAATTACATTCATACGAGGTTAACCAAAATCGAGCCTAAAACGATACGAGTTTGATTGAAATGGGTAAAAGAATGCCTCAACATTACGAGCGGTTGTGAACCCACTTGCATCTCTCAAATGGGTATCAAAAAATTATTTTGTGTTTTTAAACCCATAATTCCACTTCTTCCAAATAGCCTTCATTCGGGGCTGGTCAAACTTGTGCCTATAACGACCTGAAGTTGAGAAAAAGGGTTCTAATAATTAAAGGTCTTCGCTCGCAATCAAGACAACTTGTAGAAATCTCAAATGGGTATCCAAATATGATTTCATATTTGCAAATAAAGAATTTTTCTTTTTAAAAATCACCTTCATTTAGGGTGAACCAGAATCAACCCTAAAACGATACAAATTTCATCGAAAAGGGCCAAAGAATGCCTCAACGTTACGAGTGCTCGGGAACCCACTTGCATTTTTGAAATGGGTATCAAAAAATTATTTTGTATTTTTAAACCCATATCTCCACTTCTTGCAAATAGACTTCATTCGGGGCTGGTCAAACTTGGGCCTATAATGACTCGAAGTTGAGAAAAAAGGGGTCCAAGAACTACACGTCTTCGCTCGCAATCAAGACCATGAATAATTTTGCTTTTCAAAAATCACCTTCATTCGGGGTTAACCAGAATCAACACTAAAAAGATACGAATTTGAAATGGGCCATAGAATGCCTCAACGTTGTGACACCTATATCTCTCAAATGGGTATCAATAAATTATTTTATATTTTTAAACCCATAATTCCACTTCTTCGAAATAGTCTGCGTTCGAGGCTGGTCAAACTTGGACCTAAAATGACTCGAAGTTGAGAAAAAGGGGCCTAGGAAATACATGTCTTCTTCTGCAATCAAGACCACATGTACAACTCTCAAATGGGTATCCAAATATGATTTCATCTTTGCAAAAGAAGATTTTTTTTTTCAAACATCACCTTCATTCGGGGTTAACCAGAATCAACCCTAAAATGATACGAATTTGATCGAAATGTGCCAAATAATACCCCAACGTTACGAGCGCTCGGGAACCCACTTGCATCTCTCAAATGGGTATCAAAAAATTATTTTGTATTTTTAAACCCAAAATTCCACTGCTTCAAAATAGCCTAGAATGACCCAAAGTTGAGAAAATGTGGCCCAAGAACTACACATCCTCACGCACAATCAAGACAACGTGTACAACTCTCAAACAAGTATCCAAATATGATTTGATATTTGCAAATCAATAATTTTTCTTTCCAAAAATCACCTTCTTTTGGGGTTAATCATAATCAACCCTAAAACGATATGAATTTGATTGAAACGGGCCAAAGAATGTCTCAACGTTGCGAGAGCTCAACAACCCACCTATATCTCTGAAATGGGTATCAAAAAATTATTTTTTATTTTTAAACCCATAATTCCACTTCTTCCAAATAGCCTCCGTCCGAGGCTGGTCAAACTTGAGTCTATAATGACTCGAAGTTGAGAAAAAGGGGCCCAAGAACTACACGTTTTCTCCCGCAATCATCCCTAAAACGATACGAATTTGATCGAAATGGAAAAAAGAATGCCTCAAGTTAAGAGTGCTCGGGAACGCACTTGCATATCTCAAATGGGTATGAAAAAATTATTTTATATTTTTAAGCTTGAGCCTAGAATGACCCGAATTTTAGAAAAAGAGGCCCATGAACTAGAGTTCCTCGCTCACAATCAATACCATGTGTACAACTCTCAAATGGATATCCAAATATGTTTTCATATTTGCAAATGAAGAATTTTTCTTTTCAAAAATCACCTTCATTTGGTGTTAACCAGAATCAACCTTAAAACGATATGAATCAACCTTAAAACCCATAATTCCACTTCTTCTGAATAGCCTCCGTTCGAGGCTGGTCAAACTTGGGCCTAGAATGACTCGAAGTTGAGAAAAATGGGCCCAAGAACTAGAGTTATTCGCTTGCAATCAAGACCACATGTTCAACTCTCAAATGGGTATCCAAATATTATTTAATATTTGCAAATGAAGAATGTTGTTTTTCAAAAATCACCTTCTTTCGAGGTTAACCAAAATCGACCCTAAAACGATACGAGTTTGATCCAAATGGGCAAAAGAATGCCTCAACGTTATGAGCGCTAGGGAACCCACTTGCATCTCTCAAATGGGTATCAAAAAATTATTTTGTATTTTTAAACCCATAATTCCACTTCTTCCAAATAGCCATAATTTGAGGCTGGTCAAACTTGGGCCTAGAATGACCAAAAGTTAAGAAAAAGGGGCCCAAGAACTACATGTCTTCACTCACAATTAGGACCACGTGTACAACTCTCAAATGGGTATCCAAATATGATTTCATACTTGTAAATGAAGAATTTTGATTTTCAAAAATCACCTTCTTTCGGGGTTAACCAAAATCAACCCTAAAACGATACGAATTTGATCAAACGGGCCAGAGAATGCCTTAATATTACAAGCGCTCGAGAAACCACTTGTATCTCTCAAATGGGTATCAAAAAATTATTTTCTATTTTTAAACCCATAATTCCACTTTTTCTAAATAGCCTTCATTCAGGGTTGGTCAAACTTGGGCCTAGAATGACTAGAAGTTGACAAAAAGGGGCCTAATAAGTACACGTCTTCGCTCGCAATTAGGACCACGTGTACAACTATCAAATGGGTATCCAAATATGATTTCATACTTGCAAATGAAGAATTTTGATTTTCAAAAATCACCTTCATTCGGGGTTAACCAAAATCAACCCTAAAACGATACAAAATTTATCGAAATGGGCCAAAGAAGGCCTCAACATTGCGAGCTCTCAGGAACCCACCTATATCTCTCAAATGGGTATCAAAAACTTATTTTTTATTTTTAAACCCATAATTCCACTTCATCCGAATAGCCTCCGTTCGAGGCTGGTCAAACTTGGGCCTAGAATGACTCGAAGTTGAGAAAAATGGGCCCAAGAACTAGACTTATTCGCTTGCAATCAAGACCACATGTTCAACTCTCAAATGGGTATCCAAATATTATTTAATATTTGCAAATGAAGAATGTTGTTTTTCAAAAATCACCTTCTTTCGGGGTTAACCAAAATCGACCTTAAAACGATACGAGTTTGATCGAAATGGGCAAAAGAATGCCTCAATGTTACGAGCGCTAGGGAACCCACTTAGATATCTAAAATGGGTATCAAAAAATTATTTTGTATTTTTAAACCCATAATTCCACTTCTTCTAAATAGCCTTCATTTGAGGCTGGTCAAACTTGGGCCTAGAATGACCCGAAGTTAAGAAAAAGGGGCCCAAGAACTACATGTCTTCACTCGCAATTCAGGGTGAACCAGAATTAACCATAAAACGATACAAATTTCATCAAAAAGGGCATAAGAATGCCTCAATGTTACGAGTGCTCGGGAACCCACTCGCATCTTTGAAATGGGTATCAAAAAATTATTTTGTATTTTTAAACCCATATCTCCACTTCTTCCAAATAGACTTCATTCGGGGCTAGTCAAACTTGGGCCTATAATGACTCGAAGTCAAGAAAAAAGCGGCCCAAGAACTACACGTCTTCACTCGCAATCAAGACCAGGTGTAAAACTCTCAAATAGGTATCCAAATATGATTTCATATTTAGAAATGAATAATTTTACTTCTCAAAAATCACCTTCATTCGGGGTTAACCAGAATCAACACTAAAAAGATACGAATTTGATCGAAATGGGCCATAGAATGCCTTAACATTGTGACACCTATATCTCTCAAATGGGTATCAAAAAATTATTTTATAATTTTAAACCCATAATTTCAGTTCTTTGAAATAGCCTGCGTTCGAGGCTCGTCAAACTTGGACCTAAAATGACCCGAAGTTGAGAAAAAGGGGCCCAAGAAATACATGTATTCTTCTGCAATCAGGACCACGTGTACAACTCTCAAATGGGTATCCAAATATGATTTCATACCTGCAAATGAAGAATTTTGATTTTCAAAAATCACCTTCATTCGGGGTTAACCAAAATCAACCCTAAAACGATACGAAATTGATCAAAATGGGCCAAAGAAGGCCTCAACGTTGCGAGAGCTCAGGAACCCACCTATATCTCTCAAATGGGTATCAAAAACTTATTTTTTATTTTTAAACCTATAATTCCACTTCTTCCAAATAGCCTCCGTTCGAGGCTGGTCAAACTTGGGCCTAGAATGACTTGAAGTTGAGAAAAATGGGCCCAAGAACTAGACTTATTCGCTTGCAATCAAGACCACATGTTCAACTCTCAAATGGGTATCCAAATATGATTTAATATTTGCAAATGAAGAATGTTGTTTTTCAAAAATCACGTTCTTTCAGGGTTAACTAGAATCGACCCTAAAACGATACGAGTTTGATCGAAATGGGCAAAAGAATGCCTCAACGTTACGAGCGCTAGGGAACCCACTTGCATCTCTCAAATGGGTATCAAAAAATTATTTTGTATTTTTAAACCCATAATTCCACTTCTTCCAAATAGCCTTCATTTGAGGCTGGTCAAACTTGGGCCTAGAATGACCCGAAGTTAAGAAAAAGGGGCCCAAGAACTACACGTCTTCACTTGCAATTCGGGGTGAACCAGAATTAACCATAAAACGATACAAATTTCATCAAAAAGGGCATAAGAATGCCTCAACGTTACGAGTGCTCGGGAACCCACTCGCATCTTTGAAATGGGTATCAAAAAATTATCTTGTATTTTTAAACCCATATCTCCACTTCTTCCAAATAGACTTCATTCGGGGCTGGTCAAACTTGGGTCTATAATGACTCGAAGTTGAGAAAAAAGGGGCCCAAGAACTACACGTCTTCGCTCACAATCAAGACCACGTGTACAACTCTCAAATGGGTATCCAAATATGATTTCATATTTGGAAATGAATAATTTTGCTTTTCAAAAATCACCTTCATTTGGGGTTAATCAGAATCAACACTAAAAAGATACGAATTTGATCGAAATGGGCCAGAGAATGCCTCAACGTTGTGACACCTATATCTCTCAAATGGGTATCAAAAAATTATTTTATAATTTTTAACCCATAATTCCACTTCTTTGAAATAGCCTGCGTTTGAGGCTGGTCAAACTTAGACTTAAAATGACCCGAAGTTGAGAAAAAGGGGCCCAAGAAATACATGTATTCTTCTGCAATCAAGATCACATGTAAGACTCTCAAATGGGTATCCAAATATGATTTCATCTTTGCAAATGAAGATTTTTTTTTCAAAAATCACCTTCATTCGGGGTTAACCAGAATCAACCCTAAAACGATACGAATTTGATCGAAATGTGCCAAATAATACCCTAACGTTACAAGCGCTAGGGAACCCACTTGCATCTCTCAAATGGGTATCAAAAAATTATTTTATATTTTTAAACCCATAATTCCACTTCTTCCAAATAGCCTTAATTCGGGGCTAGTCAAACTTGTGCCTAGAATGAACCGAAGTTGAGAAAAATGGGCACAAGAACTACACATCTTCGCTCGCAATTAGGACCACGTGTAAAACTCTCAAATGGGTATTCAAGTATGATTTCATATTTGCAAATGAAGAAATTTTCTTTTCAAAAATCACATGCATTCGAGGTTAACCAAAATCAACCCTAAAACGATACGAATTTAATCGAAATGGGCCAAAGAATGCCTCAAAATTACGAGTGCTCAGAAACCCACTTGCATCTCTCAAATGGATATCAGAAAATTATTTTGTATTTTTAAACCCATAATTCAACTTCTTCCAAATAGCCTTCATTCGGGGATGGTCAAACTTGGGGCTAAATGACCCGAAGTTGACAAAAAGGGGCCCAAGAACTGCACGTCTTCCCTCGCAATAAATACCACGTGTACAACTCTCAAATGGGTATCGAAATACGATTTCATATTTGTAAATGAAAAATTGTGGTTTTCAAAAATCACCTTCATTTGAGGTTAATCAGAATCAACCCTAAAACGATACGAATTTGATCGAAATTGGCCAAAGAATGCCTCAACGTTGTGAGAGCTCGGGAACCCATCTATATCTCTTAAATAGGTATAAAAAATTGTTTTGTATTTTCAAACCCATAATTCAACTTCTTCCAAATAGCCTTCGTTCGAGGCTGGTGAAACTTGATCATAGAATAACCCAAAGTAGAGAAAAAGTGACCCAAGAACTACACATCTTCTCCCGCAATCGGGACCACATGTACAACTCTCAAATGGGTATACAAATATGATTTCATCTTTGGAAATGAATAATTTTTCTTTTCAAAAATCACCTTCATTCTGGATTAACCATAATCAACCCTAAAACCATACGAATTTGATCGAAATGGGCCAAATAATGCCTCAACGTTACGAGCACTCGGGAACCCACTTGCATCTCTCAAATAGGTATGAATAAATTATTTTATATTTTTAAACCCATAATTCCACTTTTTCTAAATAGCCTTAATTCAGGACTAGTCAAACTTGGGCCTAGAATGACCCGAAGTTGAGAAAACAAGGCCCAAGAACTACATGTATTCACTCGCATTTAGGCCCACGTGTACAACTCTCAAATGTGTATCCAAATATGATTTCATATTTGCAAATGAAGAACTTTTATTTTCAAAAATCACCTTCATTCGGGGTTAACCAAAATCAACCCTAAAATGATACAAATTTGATCGAAATGGGCAAAAGAATGTCTCAACGTTACGAGCACTCGGGGACCCACTTGCAACTCTCAAATGGGTATCAAAAAAATATTTTGTATTTTTAAACCCATAATTACAGTTTTTCCAAATAGATTTCATTCAGGACTTGTCAAACTTGGGCCTATAATGACCCGAAGTTGAGAAAAAGGGGCCCAACAACTACACATCTTCGCTCGTAATCAAGACAACATGTACAACTCTCAATTGGGTATCCAAATACGATTTCATATTTGCAAATGAAGAATTTTTCTTTTCAAAAATCACCTTCATTTTGGGATAACCAGCATCAACCCTAAAACGATACGAATTTGAACGAAATGGGCCAAAGAATGCCTCAACGTTACGAGCGCTCGAAAACCTACTTCCATCTCTCAAATGGGTATCAAAAAATTATTTTATATTTTAAACCCATAATTCCACTTCTTCTAAATAACCTTCATTCGAGGCTGGTCAAACTTGGTCCTAAAATGACCCGAACTTGAGAAAAAGGGGCCCAAGTGTTGGAAGATTGATTGTTGTCATTGATGTCAACTCTAGTCATGGGTTTTGGACTGCAAGATTGATTAAGGTATTTGGACATGAAGGAAAATGCACATGCAGATACAACACCCATGGATGGATAGTATACATCATGTTGTTTCCAGTGGTATGTGGCACGTCACGTGGATCCTCATGGTTGAGGAGAAATGAATTTTTGAAGATGACAAAGTGAATTGAAAAATGAAGTAAAGGCCCTGAAGATAATTAAAGAAAAGAATTACAAAATAAGAAAGTGTCAAGTTAGCCCTAATGTTAAAATAAAGTGACATAAATGGTATAAATAAACATCATTATACATTCATTTGATACAAGTCGAATTTCAGAGGAAATAAGAAGTAAAGAAAGCCGGATTTCAAGGGAGGATGAAGCCTTTTAGTGATGTGTTCTAAGGTATGTTATTTTCAGGTCATCTTACCATTTTTGCTATAACTTTTTTCCTAGAACGTTTCAGATGGTGAAATTGCTATGGTATTGAGAAGACATATCAAGGTACCTCTGGTAAAAAGTTGTGTTCTTGATTCGCTATAATTATGGAGATACACTCTATGGAAGATAGGGTTTGTGACTAGTTCTGAAGCTAGTCAATAAACAGGTGTACCGGGTAAAATAGTCATAAATTCTTCAAAAGAATCCAATTTAAGTGGAAGAAATTTCATTGGAAAGAGTACAGAATGTAGTTTCTTGTGTACAAGTTTCAGAATTGGATGTTAATTATTGAGTGTGTGGCATTCTATGCAAGTTCACTCTCCTAAATAGACCAGAATTGAATAAAGTCTACCATTCTTTATATAACCTCTTTTTGGGGAGGATTCAAGGAGTGAAAATTGGAGGAGTTTCAGAGAATACATTGAGTAATATTATCTACAGGATCAAAGTACTCCAAGAATTGAAGAATTGTAGAAATTGAAGAAGTCTCAGGAAGCATTATCAAGTTCTATGTGATGATTGGTTGATGGTGATGATTTAATGTAAAGTTCTATTATCTCTGATATATTCTTGGGTCGAAGGAAGGGGCAATGATGGAGAGTTAAACTCTCTCTTGATATTGGAGGATTGTATCTTTCTCTTGGAGGTTTATCCCTCCCTTTACATTTGGAATCTGTAGCTATATTTGGAATTCATTACTTCCCTTGAACAATAACTATTGATTATTTCTCATATATTGTGCATGGTGTATTGTGGTGTATTGATGTAACTTTTATACTATTGTTCATTGTTCATTGGATATAGTTGAATAGTTTAAGTATAAGTTGAAAAAGGTTTTAAATTGTACTTGATACTGATTCACCCCCCTCTCAGTATCAACACCAAGAACTACACATCTTCGCTAGCAATTAGGACTACGTGTACAACTCTCAAATGGGTATCCAAATATGATTTCATATTTGCAAATGAAGAAATTTTCTATTCAAAAATCACCTTCATTCGGGGTTAACCAGAATCAACCCTAAAACGATACAAATTTGATTGAAATGGAAAAAAGAATGCCTCAACATTACGAGTGCTCGAGAACCCACTTGGATCTCTCAAATGGGTATCAAAAAATTATTTTTGTATTTTCAAACCCATAATTCCAGTTCTTCAAAATAACCTTCATTCAAACCTAGTCAAACTTGGGGCTAGAATGACCTGAAGTTGAGAAAAAAGGGCCCAAGAACTACAGATCTTCGCTCACAAACAAGACCATGTGTACTACTCTAAAATGGGTATCCAAATATGATTTAATATTTGCAAGTCAAGATTTTATTTTTTCAAAAATCACCTTCACTCGGGGTTAATCAGTATCAACCCTAAAATGATATGAATTTGATAGAAATGGGCCAAATAATGCCTCAACGTTGTGAGAGCTCGGGAACCCACCTATATCACTAAAATTGGTATCAAAAAACTGTTTTATATTTTTAAACTCATAATTCCACTTCTTCCAAATAGCCTTTGCTCGAGGATGGTCAAATGTGGGCCTAGAATGACCCGAAGTTGACAAAAAAGGGCCCAAGAACTACACATCTCCCACAATCAGGACCATGTGTACAACTCTCAAATGGGTATACAAATATGATGTCATCTTTGAAAATGAAGAATTTTTCATTTCAAAAATCATCTTCATTCTGGGTTAACCAAAATCAACCCTAAAACGATACGAATTTGATCGAAATGGGCCAAAGAATGCCGCAACGTTGCGAGAGCTTAGGAAACCACCTATATCTCTTAAATGGGTATCAAAAATTATTTTTTATTTTTAAACCTATAAAACCACTTCTTCCAAATAGCCTTCATTCGAGGCTGGTGAAACTTGGGCCTAGAATGACCTGAAGTTGAGAAAAAGGGGGCCCAAGAACTAAACATCTTCTCCTGCAATCGGGACCACGTGTACAACTCTCAAATGGGTATCCAAATAAGATTTCATCTTTGGAAATGAAGAATTTTGGTTTTCAAAAATCACCTTCCTTCCGGATTAACCAGAATCAACTCTAAAATGATACTAATTTGATCAAAATGGGTCAAAGAATGCCTCGACGTTAAGAGCGCTCGGGAACCCACTTGCATATCTCAAATGGGTATGAAAAAATTATTTTATATTTTTAAACTTGGGTCTAGAATGACCCAAATTTTAGAAAAAGGGGCCCAAGAACTACAGTTCCTCGCTCGCAATAAATACCACGTGTACAACACTCAAATGGGTATCCAAATATGTTTTCGTATTTGCAAATGAAGAATTTTTCTTTTCAAAAATCACCTTCATTTGGTGTTAACCAGAATCAACCTTAAAACGATATGAATTTGATCGAAATGGGCCAAACAATGTCTCAACGTTGCGAGCACTCGAGAACCCACCTATATCTCTCAAATGGGTATCAAAAAATTATTTTACATTTTTAAACCCATAATTTCACTTCTTCCAAATAGCCTTCATTCGAGGCTGGTCAAACTTGGTCCTAAAATCACCCGAAGTTGAGAAAAAGGAGCCCAAAAACTACACGTTTTCTCCCACAATCAAGACCACATGTGCAACTATCAAATGGGCATCGAAATATGATTTCATCTTTGGAAATAGAGAATTTTGATTTTCAAAAATCACCTTCATTCGAGGTTAACCAGAATCAACCCCAAAACAATACGAATTTGATCGAAACAGGCCAGAGAATGCCTTAATATTACGAGCGCTCGAGAAACCAATGCATCTCTCAAATAGGTATCAAAAAATTATTTTATGTTTTTAAATCCATAATTCCACTTTTTCTAAATAGCCTTCATTCGGGGTTGCTCAAACTTGGGCCTAGAATGACCCGAAGTTGAGAAAAAGGGGCCCAATAAGTACACGTCTTCGCTCACAATTAGGACCATGTGTACAACTCTCAAATGGGTATCCAAATATGATTTCATACTTGCAAATGAAGAATTTTGATTTTCAAAAATCACCTTCATTCGGGGTTAACCAAAATCAACCCTAAAATGATACGAAATTGATCGAAATGGACCAAAAAAGGCCGCAACGTTGTGAGAGCTCAGGAACCCACCTATATCTCTCAAATGGGTATCAAAAACGTATTTTTTATTTTTAAACCCATAATTCCACTTCTTCCAAATAGCCTTCGTTCGAGGCTGGTCAATCTTGGGCCTAGAATGACCCTAAGTTGAGAAAAATGGGCCCAAGAACTAGGCTTCTTTGCTTGCAATCAAGACCACATGTTCAACTCTCAAATGGGTATCCAAATATGATTTAATATTTGCAAATGAAGAATGATGTTTTTCAAAAATCACCTTCATTCGGGGTTAACCAAAATCGACCCTAAAATGATACGAGTTTGATCGAAATGGGCAAAAGAATGCCTAACGTTACGAGCGCTTGGGAACTCACTTGCATCTCTCAAATGGGTATCAAAAAATTATTTTGTATTTTTAAACCCATAATTCCACTTCTTCCAAATAGCCTTCATTCGAGGCTGGTCAAACCTGGGCCTAGAATGACCCGAAGTTAAGAAAAAGGGGCCCAAGAACTACACATCTTCACTCGCTATTAGGACCACGTGTACAACTCTCAAACGGGTATCTCAAATGAAGAATTTTTCTTTTTAGAAATTACATTCATTCGGGGTTAACCGGAATCAACCCTAAAACGATACGAATTTGATCGAAATGGGCGAAATAATGCCTCAAGGTTATGAGCATTTGGGAACCCACTTGCATCTCTCAAATGGGTATCAAAAAAATATTTTTTATTTTTAAACCCATAATTCCACTTCTTCCAAATAACCTTCATTCGGGGCTGGTCAAACTTGTGCCTAGAATGACCCGAAGTTGAGAAAAAGGGTCCCAATAATTAAAGGTCTTCGCTCGCAATCAAGACAACTTGTACAGATCTAAAATGGGTATCAAAATATGATTTCATATTTGCAAACGAAGAATTTTTCTTTTTAAAAATCACCTTCATTTAGGGTGAATGAGAATCAACCCTAAAACGATACAAATTTCATCGAAAAGGGGGAAAGAATGCCTCAACGTTACGAGTGCTCGGGAACCCACTCGCATCTTTGAAATGGGTATAAAAAAATTATTTTTTATTTTTAAACCCATATCTCCACTTCTTCCCAATAGACTTCATTCGAGGCTGGTCAAACTTGGGCCTATAATGACTAGAAGTTGAGAAAAAAAGGGGCTCAAGGACTACACGTCTTCGCTCGCAGTCAAGACCATGTGTACAACTCTCAAATGGGTATCCAAAGATGATTTCATATTTGGAAATGAATAATTTTTCTTTTGAATAATCACTTTCATTCGGGGTTAACCAGAATCAACACTGAAAAGATACGAATTTGATCGAAATAGGACATAGAATGCCTCAACATTGTGACACCTATATCTCTCAAATGGGTATCAAAAAATTATTTTATATTTTTAAACCCATAATTCCACTTCTTCGAAATAGCCTGCGTTCTAGGCTGGTCAAACTTGGACCTAAAATGACCCGAAGTTGCGAAAAAGGGGCCCAAGAAATACATGTCTTCTTCTGCAATCAGGACCACGTATACAACTCTCAAATGGGTATCCAAATATGATTTCATCTTTGTAAATGAAGTTTTTTTTTAAAAAATCACCCTCATTCGGGGTTAACCAGAATACACCCTAAAACGATACGAATTTGATCAAAATGTGCCAAATAATACCCCAACGTTACGAGCGCTCAGGAACCCAATTGCATCTCTCAAATGGGTATCAAAAAATTGTTTTATATTTTTAAACCCATAATTCCACTTCTTCCAAATAGCTTTAATTCGGAGCTAGTCAAACTTGCGCCTAGAATGACTCGAAGTTGAAAAAAATGGGCCCAAGAACTACACATCTTCGCTCGCAATTAGGACCATGTGTAAAACTCTCAAATGGGTATTCAAGTATGATTTCATATTTGCAAATGAAAAAATTTTCTTTTCAAAAATCACCTGCATTCAGGGTTAACCAAAATCGACCCTAAAACGATACGAATTTTATCGAAATGGGACAAAGAATGCCTCAACGTTACAAGTGCTCGTGAACCCATTTGCATCTCTCAAATGGGTATCAAAAAATTATTTTGTATTTTTAAACACATATTTCCACTTGTTCCAAATATCCTTCATTTGCGGTTGGTCAAACTTTGGCCTAGAATGACCTGAAGTTGAGAAAAAGGGGCCCAAGAACCACACGTCTTTGCTCGCAATGAAGAACATGTGTACAACTCTCAAATTGGTATAGAAATATAATACCATATTTGCAAACGAATAATTTTGCTTCTCAAATATCACCTTCATTCGAGGTTAACCAGAATCAACCCTAAAACAATACGAATTTGATAAAAATGGGCCAAAGAATGCCTCAACATTGTGAGAGCTAGGGATCCCACCTATATCTAATAAATGGGTACAAAATATGATTTGATATATGCAAATGAAGAGTTTTACTTTGCAAAAATCACCTTCATTTGGGGTTAACCAAAATCAACTCTAAAACGATACGAATTTAATCGAAATGGGCCAAAGAATGCCTCAATGTTACAAGTGCTCGGAAACCCACTTGCATTTCTCAAATGGGTATCAAAAAATTATTTTTTATTTTTAAACCCATAATTCAACTTCTTCCAAATATCCTTCATTCGGGGCTGGTCAAACTTGGCGCTAAAATGACCCGAAGTTGACAAAAAGGGGCCCAAGAACTTCATGTCATCTCTCGCAATCAAGACCACGTGTACAACTCTCGAAAGGGTATCGAAATATGATTTCATATTTGCAAATGAAAAATTTTGGTTTTCAAAAATCACCTTCATTCAAGGTTAACCATAATCAACCCTAAAACGATACGAATTTGATCGAAATGGGCCAAGGAATGCCTCAACGTTGCGAGAGCTCGGGAACCCATCTATATCTCTTAAATAGGTATCAAAAATTGTTTTGTATTTTCAAACCCATAATTCCACTTCTTCCAAATAGCCTTCGTTCGAGGCTGGTGAAACTTGAGCATAGAATGACCAGAAGTTGAGAAAAAGTGGCTAAAGAACTATATTCTCCCGCAATCAATACCACATGTACAACTTTCAAATCGGTATACAAATATGATTTCATCTTTGGAAATGAATAATTTTTCTTTTCAAAAATCACCTTCTTTCTGGATTAACCAAAATCAACCCTAAAACCATACGAATTTGATCGAAATGGGAAAAAGAATGCCTCAATGTTACGAGCGCTCGGGAACTCACTTGCATCTCTCAAATAGGTATCAAAAAATTATTTTATATTTTTAAACCCATAATTCCACTTTTTTCTAAATAGCCTTAATTCAGGACTAGTCAAACTTGGGCCTAGAATGACCCGAAGTTGAGAAAACAAGGCCCAAGAACTACACGTATTCACTCGCAATTAGGCCCACGTGTACAACTCTCAAATGGGTATCCAAATATGATTTCATATTTGCAAATGAAGAATTTTTCTTTTCAAAAATCACCTTCATTCGGGGTTAACCAAAATCGACACTAAAATTATACGAATATGATCGAAATGGGCAAAAGAATGCCTCAACATTACAAGCACTCGAGAACCCACTTGCATCTCTCAAATGGGTATCAAAAAAATATTTTATATTTTTAAACCCATAATTCCACTTCTTCCAAATAGCCTTCATTCAGGACTGGTCAAACTTGGGCCTCTAATGACCCGAAGTTGCGAAAAAGGGGCCAAACAACTACACATATTCGCTCGCAATCAAGACAACATGTACAACTCTCAATTGGGTATCCAAATACGATTTCATATTTCCAAATGAAGAATTTTTCTTTTCAAAAATCACCTTCATTTTGGGTTAACCAGTATCAACCCTAAAACGATACGGATTTGATCGAAATGGGTCAAAGAATGCCTCAACATTGCGAGAGCTAGGGAACCCTCCTATATGTCTCAAATGGGTATCAAAAAATTATTTTATATTTCCAAACCCATAATTGCACTTCTTCCAAATAGCCTTCGTTCAAGGCTGGTCAAACTTGGCCCTAGAACGACCTGAAGGTTAGAAAAAGGGACCCAAGAACTACACGTCTTCTCCCACAATGGGGACCATGTGTACAACTCTCAAATGGGTAACCAAATATGATTTCATCTTTGGAAATGAAGAATTTGTCATTTCAAAAATCACCTTCATTCGGGGTTAACCAAAATCAACCCTAAAGTGATACGAATTTGATCGAAAAGGGCCAAAGAATGCCTCAACTTTACGAGCGCTCAAGAACCCAGTTGCACCTCTCAAATGGGTATCAAAAAATTATTTTATATTTTTAAACTCATAATTCCACTCTTTCTAAAAAGCCTTCGTTAGAGGCTGGTCAAACTTGGCCCTAGAATGACCCGAAGTTGAGAAAAAGGGGCCCAACAACTACACGTCTTCTCTCGCAATCGGGGCCATGTGTACAACTATCAAATAGGTATCCAAATATAATTTCATCTTTGGAAATAAGTAATTTTTCTTTTTAAAAATCACCTTAATTTGAGGAGTCAACCCAAAAATGATACGAATTTGATCGAAATGGGCAAAAGAAAGCCTCAATGTTACGAGCGCTCGAGAACCAACTTGAATCTCTCAATGGGTATCAAAAAATTATTTTGTATTTTTAAACCCAAAATTCCACTGCATCTCTCAAATGGGTATCAAAAAATTATTTTGTATTTTTAAACGCATAATTCCAGTTCTTCCAAATAACCTTCATTCAAGCCTAGTCAAACTTGGGGCTAGAATGACCTGAAGTTGAGAAAAAAGGGCCCAAGAACTACACATCTTCGCTCACAAACAAGACCACGTGTACAACTCTCAAATGGGTATCCAAATATGATTTCATATTTGCAAGTCAAGAAATTTTCTTTTCAAAAATCACCTTCATTCGGGGTTAACCAGTATCAACCCTAAAACGATATGAATTTGATAGAAATGGGCCAAATAATGCGTCAACATTGCGAGAGCTCGGGAACGCACCTATATCTCTAAAATTGGTATCAAAAAACTATTTTATATTTTTAAACCCATAATTCCACTTCTTCCAAATGACCTTCGCTCAAGGCTGGTCAAATGTGGGCCTAAAATGACCCGAAGTTGAGAAAAAGGGACCCAAGAACTACACATCTTCTCCCACAATCAAGACCACGTGTACAACTCTCAAATGAGTATACAAATATGATTTCATCTTTGGAAATGAATAATTTTTCATTTCAAAAATCATCTTCATTCTGGGTTAACCGGAATCAACCCTAAAATGATACAAATTTGATCGAAATGGGCCAAAGAATGCCGCAACGTTTCGAGAGCTCAGGAACCCACCTATATCTCTCAAATGTGTATGAAAATATTATTGTTTATTTTTAAACCAATAATTTCACCTCTTCCAAATAACCTTCGTTCGAGGTTGGTCAAACTTAGGCCTAGAATGACCTGAAGTTGAGAAAAAAGGGCCCAAGAACTACACGTCTTCGCTCGCAATCAAGAACATGTGTACAACTCTCAAATCGGTATAGAAATATGATATCATATTTGCAAACGGATAATTTTGCTTCTCAAATATCACTTTCATTCGAGGTTAACCAAAAACAACCCTAAAACAATACGAATTTGATTAAAATGGGCCAAAGAATGCCTCAACGTTGCGAGAGCTAGGGATCCCACCTATATCTAACAAATGGGTACAAAATATGATTTGATATATGCAAATAAAGAGTTTTACTTTTCAAAAATCACCTTCATTCGGGGTTAACCAAAATCAACGCTAAAACGATACGAATTTAATCGAAATGGGCCAAAGAATACCTCAACGTTACGAGTGCTCGGAAACCCACTTGCATCTCTCAAATGGGTATCAAAAAATTATTTTGTATTTTTAAATCCATAATTCAACTTCTTCCAAATTGCCTTCATTCGCCTCTGGTCAAACTTGGGGCTAAAATGACCCGAAGTTGACAAAAAGGGGCCCAAGATTTGCACGTCTTCCCTCGCAATCAAGACCACATGTACAACTCTCGAATGGGTATACAAATATGATTTCATCTTTGGAAATGAAGAATTTTGGTTTTCAAAAATCACCTTCATTTTGGATTAACCAGAATCAACCCTAAAACCATACGAATTTGATCGAAATGGGCCAAAGAATGGCTCAACGTTACGAGCGCTCGGGAACCCACTTGCTTCTCTCAAATAGGTATGAAAAAAATATTTTATATTTTTAAACCCATAATTCCACTTTTTCTAAATAGCCTTAATTCGGGACTATTCAAACTTGGGCCTAGAATGACCCGAAGTTGAGAAAACAAGGCCCAAGAACTACACGTATTCACTCGCAATTAGGCCCACGTGTACAACTCTCAATTGTGTATCCAAATATGATTTCATGTTTGCAAATGAAGAATTTTTCTTTTCAAAAATCACCTTCTTTCGAGGTTAACCAAAATCGACCCTAAAACGATACGAATTTGATCGAAATGGGAAAAAGAATGCCTCAATGTTACGAGCACTCGGGCACCCACTTGCATCTCTCAAATGGGTATCAAAAAAATATTTTGTATTTTTAAACCCATAATTCCACTTCTTCCAAATAGCCTTCATTCAGGACTAGTCAAACTTGGTCCTATAATGACCTGAAGTTGAGAAAAAGGGGCCCAACAACTACACATCTTCTCTCGCAATCAAGACAACTTGTACAACTCTCAATTGGGTATCCAAATACGATTTCATGTTTGCAAATGAAGATTTTTTCTTTTCAAAAGTCACCTTCATTTTGGGTTAACCAGTATCAACCCTAAAACGATACGGATTTGATCGAAATGGGTCAAAAAGTTCCTCAACGTTGCGAGAGCTAGGGAACCCACTTATATGTCTCAAATGGGTATCAAAAAATTATTTTATATTTTCAAACCCATAATTGCACTTCTTCTAAATAGCCTTCATTCAAGGCTGGTCAAACTTGGACCTAGAAAGACCCGAAGGTTAGAAAAAGGGACCCAAGAACTACACGTCTTCTCCCACAATCGGGACCATGTGTACAATTCTCAAATGGGTATCCAAATATGATTTCATCTTTGGAAATGAAGAATTTATCATTTCAAAAATCACCTTCATTCGGGGTTAACCAGAATCAACCCTAAAGTGATACGAATTTGATCGAAAAGGGCCAAAGAATGCCTCAACTTTACGAGCGCTCAAGAACCCAGTTGCACCTCTCAAATGGGTATGAAAAAATTATTTTATATTTTTAAACCCATAATTCCACTCTTTCTAAAAAGCCTTCATTAGAGGCTCGTCAAACTTGGCCCTAGAATGACCCGAAGTTGAGAAAAAGGGGCCCAACAACTACACGTCTTCTCCCGCAATCGGGGCCATGTGTACAACTATCAAATGGGTATCCAAATATAATTTCATCTTTGGAAATAAAGAATTTTTCTTTTCAAAAATCACCTTAATTCGGGGTTAACCAGAGTCAACCCAAAAATGATACGAATTTGTTCGAAATGGGCAAAAGAATGCCTCAATGTTACGAGAGCTCGAGAACCCACTTGAATCCCTCAATGGGTATCAAAAAATTATTTTGTATTTTTAAACCCAAAATTCAACTGCTTCCAAATAGCCTAGATTGACCCGAAGTTGAGAAAATGTGGCCCAAGAACTACACATCCTCATGCACAATCAAGACCACGAGTACAACTCTCAAACGGGTATCCAAATATGATTTCATATTTGCAAATCAAGAATTTTTCTTTCCAAAAATCACCTTCTTTGGGGGTTAGCCATAATCAACCCTAAAACAATACAAATTTGATCGAAATGGGCCAAAGAATGTCTCAACGTTGCCTACGTCTCTGGGCCTTTGTCTCTATGGGGGAGGCTTCTTCATTTCTGTTCAAAAGCTCAAAATTACATTGTAGCAATGCCAATTGGCTACAAGACTAATCTGGTCATGTTCTTTCAGATCTCTAGAACCCAGCAAAGAAAACGGCATGCAAAACGGATGTCCGAAACTCCTGGAAATGGCCCGCAAGCGTCTGCTCCTCAATAGCTTCTCTGCATAAAAATGGCTTTGGCTTGGCTTGGCTTCAGCATAAATCTGCTTCGAATGTCCTCCCATGGCCTCAAACAGGCCTGGTTTTTATAGATCTGAAGTTGGTTATCCATCTCTAACTTCCTCCCAAAATTTGGGTTCCAAAAATGCCCAATATCTCCCAAAAATGGAGAAAATCCATTAAAACAGGCATAATATCAATAGAAAATCCAAAAACTTAACAAAAAAAACCCACTTTGTTTAATAATAGGGCATAAGCCCCCCAAATTGGGTGCGCCCCCCCTTATTCTCGGTCATATGGGCTATATTTGGCTAAGCACCAGTCTAAAGGGCTGAGCGCTGGCCCATAACCATCGCTAGCTCCTGGTCGTGGGGCACTTGCATAGGTCCACGGGCTATCAAATATAATCGAGCCCCAATAGTTGGCTATAGTCCTGGTTGTATGGCGGATGGTGCGCCCCTGTCCGTGGCCCCCTGTCCAATATTCCCACGTCGTTTTAACCCCTCGCGCTCCTGGTTCCATGGGGTGGTCACATCATATGTCAAGTGCCGAGGGTTGGGGCTAAGCCCCAGCCCTTTCCCCCTCTGAATATACATTTGGTTAAACATAAATACATATTTTACTATATAGCTATTAAGAACTACCATTGGAGTGGGAAGTTAGCCCGGTCCTGCCAGTCCATAGCCCGGAGGAAGGTCGGGGGTTCGACCCCGGTGGAATCCATAACATTTTGCCCAAACCACAAGCCAACCACAAGGTGCCACGTGGCACATCAACAACCAATCAAAAAGTGCCAAGTGTCAAACGTTGATTCGTCCACCAGTCTGCCACGTACCCTGCCAGCTGTCAGCTTGTGTGTCTGCCACATCACTGCCCTGTCAGCCTTGCCACATGTTTGCCATGTCAGCCTGTGCCACGTGTCACCCTTACAGTGGTGACATGTGTCACCCTCTGACTGGTCCAACTGTACCTGTCGCATGCTCCATCACTTGCCATGTGTCATCCCCAGAAGTTGCCATGTCAGTTGTACGGCCTGTACAGTCAACCTGCCACATGGCACTGTACGGACTATACAGTCATCCACTTTTTTTTGCCTGTTTGGGTTTTCGGACAGAACACGATATCTTTCACATACGAAGCTCATTTGACAAAGTAAATAAATGGTCGGAATCAAGAAGACGAGACAGACGCAATGGCGCTAGTTTCGTCGGATTCCGAGCACTTTCATTTTTGAGCCTTTTTGAGCCCTATCAGGCTTCTGGATCCGATTCTAGATCACACCTCCCCACTAAAAGACCTTTTGGTCCCCAAAAGGTTACTGACCAATCAACAAGTTCAGGATAGGCCACCCGATTTGTTCTCTGTCTCTGAACTCTGTCCTGTGCACCTGTCTCATCAAGATCAATTGTAACACAATCATGACAACTGACAGTATATTGTTAGCCATTTAAACCCTGTTACATCTTACTGAAGCCACTATCATCCATGTAGAAAACATTACTAATGACAGCATCAAAAAGACGACTGCAAATGAGCTGATATACTTGAAATATTTGCACGACATGAGCTTATCTTGAAGCAACTTATGATTGATTTTTCATTCAACAATCATTTCTTGTTCTTGCTTAAGATCGATTACTTCATTTGAAACAATTATTGGTTTGTTACTTGCTTGCACTGCCTTCTTTAATTGTTCCATTGTTTGAAGTGTTTTATTTGCTTTAACATGATGAGCATGAACCACATAATCTTGACCTGCTTTAGTAAATTGATATTGATTCTTTGTCCTGTAGAAGATTGTCTTATGATCATATAAGTATGGACTACCTAAGACCATTCCACATTCTCTTAATGGCACTACATCACATGTTACTTTGTCCACATACTTAGATGAAATTGCAAATTTGATTGTGCACTGCTTTGTTATGTGCATTTGATGATGATTGCTTATCCATTTAAGTGTGTAAGGATTATGATGAGTTTGTGTTTTTAATCCCAATTGCTTAACCAATTCTTCTGAGATTAGATTAGATTGAGATCCACTGTCGATTAATGTGTCTATCTTAGTGTGTCGCATGATTACCCTTATATGAAACAAGTTGTTTCTACAATCAATGTCTTCACCAAATTTATCTGTCATACCAACCAATGAGATCTTTGATTCATCACCTAAATCCGATCCCAAGTCTGTGGGTTTTGTTGTCGTTGCCACTGTCTGTGTTCCCTTCTTTTCTTTGAACCACTTTGGCCTCTTCTCGGGATGCAACTGCCAACATCTGTCCTCATCATGTCCCTGTTTTTTGCAATGCTTGCAGGAGGGCTTTCCTTCCTTCCTCATCACTGCATTTGCATTCTTTCCATGCCTTTTCCTCTTGTCCTCTTTCCTTGAAGACGATGATTCCCCTGACACACCTGCTTTCTCTGCTTCAATATACGTAGCTTGAATAGAAACCTCATCAAGGTTAGTGGGTCCAAACATGAAAACGGTGTTTCTAATATGTGCAGGTAAACCTCTTATATACTTCATAAGAGTTTCTTGTGTTTGTAAAGGGATGTCTAACATTAATGCCATTTTTCGAAATCTATCGGTGTATTCTTGCACTATTTGTCTTTTTCTTAGTTTTAAAGATTGCCATTCAATTAATGCTTTTTCTTTATAACCCAAAGGATAGAATTGTTTCCTAAGTGTAGAAATAAAACTCTTCCATGATGGAAATACATTACCCACTTGTTGTGTTCCCTTTTGCAGCTTGCTTTTCCACCAGATGAGAGTTGTACCTGCAAGTCTCAAAGATGCCAACTTGATTTGTGTGGCCTCATCTTTGATCTGTTGCACACTGCAGTATACCTCCATCTGCCTGATCCAATTGTCAAGTTTTTATGCATTTACTTCACCATCATATATAGGCAACTCAAATTTAACATCAAGTTTTAACAATGGCATTTCATTCTTATTCTTATGAACATTTTTCTTTCCACTAAATTTAGAACTTGAACTTGAAGAAGAAGGAGAAGAAGGAGGTGATGATGGAGGTGAAGGGAGAATCTGAGGATGATCCTCTTCCTCTTCACTTTTACCTTTTGAAGATTCACCCAAAACTGGTCTCTTTCGTTCCAGGTAATCCTCGTACAAAACTTTCACCATCTCCGACATAGCAAGGAATGTTTTCTGGAACTCTTTCTCATCCTGAGAAATCCCTTCTTCCGATGCCATCTTCTCGCTGTGAGAAACTCTCTTTCTCAATCCAATTAATGGATTCTCTACAACAAGCTCACCTTCACCACGCTGTAGCCTTTCCCTGGTTAACATGCAAAACTCAAATCCAAACGTCAACTAGCTCTGATACCACTTGATCCGTAGGATCTTTTAATGACTATGGTTGATCCAATTGAGAAGCTTAATGAAAGAATGAGGAAAAGAGAGGAATTATGACAGCCATATACACATATGTAGATCTGAAATGAAGTAATAAATAACAAGCCATAACACAAGAATTGATAACGGAGTTCGGCACAACGTTGCGTATGTCTCCGGGCCTTTGTCTTTGTTGGGGAGGCTTCTTTATTTCTGTTCAAAAGCTCAAAAGTACATCACAACAATGTCAATTGGCTACAAGACTGATCTGGTCATGTTCTTTCAGATCTCTAGAACCCAGCAAAGAAAACGGCACGCAAAACGGATGTCCGGAGCTCCCAGAAATGGCCCGCAAGCGTCTGCTCCTTAATAGCTTCCCTGCATAAAAATGGCTTTGGCTTGGCTTCCCTTCAGCATAACTCTGCTCTGACTATCCTCCCATGGCCTCAAATAGGCCTAGTTTTTATAGATCTAAAGTTGGTTATCCATCTTTAACTTCCTCCCAAAATTTGGGCTTCAAAAATGCCCAATATCTCCCAAAAATGGAGAAAATCCATTAAAACATGCATAATATCAATAGAAAATCCAAAAACTTAATAAAAAAAACCCACTTTGTTTAATAATAGGGCATAATCCCCCCAAACTGGGCGCACGCCCCCTTATTCTCGATTATATGGGCTATATTTGGCCAAGTGTCAGCCTAAAGGGTTGAGCGCTGGCCCATAACCGTCGCTAGCTCCTCGTCCTGGGGTGCTTGCATAGGTCCACAGGCTATCAAATATAACCGATCCCCAACAGTTGGCTATAGTCCTGGTCGTATGGCGGATGGTGCACCCCTGTCCATGGCCCTCCGTCCAATATTCTCGCGCTGTTTTAATTCCCCTGCGCTCCTGGTTCCATGGGGTGGTCACATCATATGTCAAGTGCCGAGGGCTGGGGCTAAGCCCCA
>JASDQU010735545.1:12389-65177 GCA_032191745.1 Picea mariana | reverse complement strand
TTATGAGAGCTCGATAACCCACTTGCATCTCTCAAATGGGTATTAAAAAAATATTTTGTAATTTTAAATCCATAATTCCACTTCTTCCAAATAGACTTCTCTCGGGGTTAGTCAAACTTGGGCCTAGAATGATCCGAAGTTGAGAAAAAGGGGCCCAAGAACTACACTTCTTCACTCGCAATCAATACCATGTGTACAACTCTCAAATGGGTATCCAAATATGATTTCATATTTGGAAATGAATAATTTTTCTTTTCAAAAATCACCTTCATTCGGGGTTAACCAGAATCAACGCTAAAAATATACGAATTTGATTGAAATGGGTGAAAGAATACCTCAACGTTGTGAGATCTCGAGAAGCCACCTATATCTCTCAAATCGATATCAAAAAATTATTTTATATTTTTAAACCCATAATTCCACTTCTTCGAAATAACCTGCGTTCGAGGCTGGTCAAACTTGGGCCTAGAATGACCCGAACTTGAGAAAAAGGGGCCCAAGAAATACACGTCTTCTTTTGCAATCAAGACCACGTGTACAACTCTCAAATGAGTATCCAAATATGATTTCATCTTTGCAAATGAAGATTTTTTTTTCAAAAATCACCTTCATTCGGGGTTAACCAGAATCAACCCTATACCGATACGAATTTGATCGAAATGTGCCAAATAATACCTCAACGTTACGAGCGCTCGGTAACCCACTTGCATCTCTCAAATGGGTATCAAAAAATTGTTTTATATTTTTAAATCCATAATTCCACTTATTCCAAATAGCCTTCATTCGAGGCTAGTCAAACTTGCGCCTAGGATGACACGAAGTTGAGAAAAAAAGGCTCAAGAACTACACGTCTTCACTCACAATTAGGACCACGTGTAAAACTTTCAAATGGGTATTCAAATATGATTTCATATTTGCAAATGAAGATTTTTTCTTTTCAAAAATCACCTTCATTCGGGGTTAACTAGAATCGACCCTAAAACGATACGAATTTGATCAAAATGGGACAAAGAATGCCTCAAGGTTACGAGCGCTCGGGAACCAATTTGCATCTCTCAAATGGGTATCAAAAAATTATTTTGTATTTTTAAACACGTATTTCCACATCTTCAAAATATTCTTCATTCGGGGCTGGTTAAACTTGGGCCTAGAATAACCCGAAGTTGAGAAAAAGAGGCCCAAGAACTACACGTCTTCGCTCGCAATCAAGAACACATGTACAACTCTCAAATCGGTATCAAAATATGATAACATATTTGCAAATGAATAATTTTTCTTTTCAAAAATCACCTTCATTCGGGGTTAACCAGAATTAACCCTAAAACGATACGAATTTGATCAAAATGGGCCAAAGAATGCCTCAACGTTGCAAGAGCCAGGGAACCCACCTATATCTCTCAAATGGGTACCAAATATAATTTGATAAATGCAAATGAAGAATTTTACTTTTCAAAAATCACCTTCATTCGGGGTTAACCAAAATCAACCCTAAGAAGTTACAAATTTAATCGAAATGGGCCAAAGAATACCTCAACATTATGAGCACTCGGGAACCCACTTTCATATCTCAAATGGGTATCAAAAAAATATTTTGTATTTTTAAACCCATAATTCCAATTCTTCTAAATAGCCTTGATTTGGGGCTAGTCAAACTTGGGCCTAGAATGACACAAAGGTCAGAAAAAGAGGTACAAGAACTACACGTCTTCGCATGCAATCAAGACTGCGTGTACAATTCTCAAATGGGTATCCAATTATGATTTCATATTTTCAAATGAAGAATTTTTCTTTTCAAAAATCACCTTCATTCGGAGTTTACCATAATCAATTCTAAAACGATACGAATTTGATCGAAATGGGCCAAAGAATGCCTCACCGTTACGAGAGCTCGGGAACCTACTTGCATCTCTCAAATGGGTATCAAAAAATTGTTTTATATTTTTAAACCCATAATTCCACTTCTTTTAAATAGCCTTCATTCGGGGCCGGTCAAACTTGGGCATAAAATGACTTGAATTTGAGAAATAGGGGCCCAAGAACTAGATGCTTTCGCTAGCAATTAAAACCACATGTACAACTCATAAATGTGTATCCATATATGATTTCATATTTGCAAATGAAGAATTTTTCTTTTCAAAAACCACCTTCATTCAGGGTTAACCAGAATCAACCCTAAAACGATACGAATTAGATCAAAATGGGAAAAAACATGCCTCGACGTTACAAGCGGTCGAGAACCCACTTGAATCTCTCAAATGGGTATCAAAAAATTATATTGTATTTTAAAACCCATAATTCCACTTCTTCCAAATAGCCTTCATTAGGGACTGGTCAAACTTGGGCCTAGAATGACCCGAAGTTGAGAAAAAGGGGCCCAACAACTACATGACTTCGCTCCCAATAAAGACCATGTGTACAACTCTCAAATGGATATCCAAATATGATTTCATATTTGTCAATGAAGTATTTTTCTTTTCAAAAATCACATTCATTCTGGGTTAACCAGTAACAACCCTAAAACGATACGGATTTGATCGAAATGGGCCAAAGAATGCCTCAATGTTGCGAGAGCTTAGGAACCCACCTATATGTCTCAAATGGGTATCAAAAAATTATTTTATATTTTTAAACCCATATTTCCACTTCTTCCAAATAGCCTTCATTCGAGGCTAGTTAAACTTGGACCTAGAATGACTTGAAGTCGAGAAAAAGGGACCCAAGAACTACACGTCTTCTCCCACAATCAAGACCACGTGTACAACTCTCAAATGGGTATCCAAATATGATTTTATCTTTAGAAATTAAGAATTTTTCATTTCAAAAATCACCTTCATTCGGGGTTAACCATAATCAACCCTAAAACAATACGAATTTGATCGAAATGGGCCAAAGAATGCCTCAACTTTACGAGTGCTCGGGAACCTAGTTGCATCTCTCAAATGGGTATCAAAAAAATATTTTATATTTTTAAACCCATATTTCCACTTTTTCTAAAAAGCCTTCGTTCGAGGCTGGTCAAACTTGGGCCTAGAATGACCTGAAGTTGAGAAAAAGGGGCCCAACAACTACACATCTTCTCCCGCAATCAGGGCCACATGTATAACTCTCAAAAGGGTATCCAAATATAATTTCATCTTTACGAAATGGGCCAAAGAATTCCTCAACGTTACGAGCGGTCAGGAACCCACTTGCATCTCTCAAATGGGTATCAAAAAATCATTTTATATTTTTAAACCCATAATTCCACTTCTTTTAAATAGCCTTCATTCGGGGCTGTTCAAACTTGGGCTTAAAATGACCTGAAGTTGAGAAATAGGGGCCCATGAACTACACGCCTTCGCTAGCAATTTGAACCACCTGTACAACTCATAAATGCATATCCAAATAAGATTTCATATTTGAAAATGAAGAATTTTTCTTTTCAAAAATCATCTTCATTCGGGGTTAACCAATATCAACCCTAAAACAATACGAATTTGAACGAAATGGGCCAAAGAATGCCTCAATGTTACAAGCGCTCGGGAACCTACTTCCATCTCTCAAATGGATATCAAAAAATTATTTTATATTTTAAACCCATAATTCCACTTCTTCCAAATAAACCTGTCAAACTTGGGCCTCAAATAAACCGAAGTTGACAAAAAAGGAACCAAGAACTACACGTCTTCGCTTGCAATCAAGACCATGTGTACAACTCTCAAATGGTTATCCATATATGATTTCATATTTGCAAATTAAGAATTTTTCTTTTCAAAAATCACCTTGATACGGGGTTAACCAGAATCAACCCTAAAACGATACAAATTTGATCAAAATGGGCCAAAGAATGCCTCAACGTTATGAGAGGTCAGGAACCCACTTGCATCTCTGAAATGAGTATAAAAAAATTATTTTATATTTTTAAACCCATAATTCCACTTCTTTCAAATAGCCTTCATTCGGGACTAGTCAAACTTGGACATAGAATGAATCAAAGTTGAGAAAAAAGGGGCCCAAGAACTACACGTCTTTGCTCGTAATCAGGACCACGTGTACAACTCTCAAATGGGTATCCGAATATGATTTCATGTTTGGAAATGAAGAATTTTTCTTTTCAAAAATCACCTTCATTCATGGTTAACCAGAATCAACCCGAAAACAATATGAATTTGATCGAAATGGGCCAAAGAATGTCTCAACATTACGAGAGCTCGGGAACCCACTTGCATCTCTGAAATGGGTATAAAAAAATTAATTTATAATTATAAACCCATAATTTCACTTCTTCCAAATAGCCTTCATTTGGTGCTGGTCAAACTTCGGCCTAGAATGGGCCCAAGAACTAGATGTCTTCGCTCACAATCAAGACCACATATACAACTCTCCAATGGGTATGCAAATATGATTTCATATTTTTAAATGAATAATTTTACTTTTCAAAAGTCACCTTCATTTGGGGTTAACCAGAATAAACCCTAAAACTATTGAAATGGGCCAAACAATGCCAAAACGTTATAATCATTCGGGAGCCCACTTGCATCTCTCAAATGGGTATCAAAAAATTATTTTATATTCTTAAATGCATAATTACACTTCTTTTAAATAGCCTTCAATTGGGGCTAGTCAAACTTGGGCCGAAAATGACCCGAAGTTGAGAAAAAATACCCCAAGAACTACTCGTCTTCTCCCGCAATCAGTACCATGTGTACAACTCTCAAATAGGTATCCAAATATGAATTCATATTTGAAAATGAATAATTTTTCTTTTCAAAAATCACCTTCATTCGAGGTTAACCAGAATCCACCCTGAAACGATACAAATTTGATCAAAATGGACAAAATAATGCCTCAACATTACGAGCGTTTGGGAACCCACTTGCATCTCTCAAATGGGTATAAAAAAATTATATTTTATTTTTAAACTCATAATTCCACATCTTCCAAATAGCCTTCATTTGGGGCAAGTCAAACTTGGGCCTAAAAGACCCTACATTGACAAAAGGGACCCCCAAAACTACACGTCTTCGCTCGCAATTAGGAACACATGTACAACTCTCAAATGGGTATCCAAATATGATTTCATATTTGCAAATGAAGAATTTTTCTTTCAAAAATCACCTTCATTCGGGGTTAACTAGAATCGACCCTAAAACGATACGAATTTGATCGAAATGGGCAAAAGAATGCCTCATCGTTATGAGCGCTCGAAAACCCACTTGCATCTCTGAAATGGGTATTAAAAAATTGTTTTGTAATTTTAAACCCATGATTCCACTTCTTCCAAATATCCTTCATTCGGGGCTGGTCAAACTTGGGCCTAGAATGACCCAAACTTGAGAAAAAGGGGCCCACGAACTACACATCTTTGCTTGCAATCAAGAACACATGTACAACTCTCAAATCAGTATCGAAATATGATATCATATTTGCAAATCAATAATTTTTCTTTTCAAAAATCACCTTTATTCGGGGTTAACCATAATTAACCCTAAAACAATACGAATTTTATTAAAATGGGCCAAAGAATGGCTCAACATTGTGAGAGCTAAGGAACCCAACTATATCTCTCAAATGGGTACCAAATATGATTTTATATATGCAAATGAAGAATTTTACTTTTCAAAAATCACCTTCATTCGGGGTTAACCAAAATCGACGATACGAATTTGATTGAAATGGGCCAAAGAATGCCTCAATGTTACGAGCCCTCAGGAACCCACATGCATCTCTCAATTGGGTATCAAAAATTTATTTTGTATTTTTAAACCCATAATTCCACTTCTTCCAAATAGCCTTCATTTGAGACTGGTCAAACCTTGGCCTAAAATGACCCGAAAGTGAGAAAAAGGGGCACAACAACGACACGTCTTCGCTCGCAATAAAGACTACGTGTACAACTCTCAAATCGGTATCCAAATATGATTTCATATGTGCAAATGAAGAATTTTTCTTTTCAAAAATCACATTAATTCTTGGTTAACCAGTATCAACCCTAAAATGATACGGATTTGATCAAAATGGGCCAAAGAATGCCTCAACGTTGCGAGAGCTCAAGAACCCACCTATATGTCTTAAATGGGAATCAAAAAATTATTTTATATTTTTGAACCCATATTTTAACTTCCTCCAAATAGTCTTCGTTTGAGGTTGGTCAAACCTGGGCCTAGAATGACCCGAGGTTGAGAAAAATGGCCCCAAGAACTACACGTCTTCTCCCACAATCGGGACCATGTGTACAAATCTCAAATGGGTATCCAAATATGATTTAATCTTTGAAAATGAAGAATTTATCATTTCAAAAATCACTTTCTTTCGGGGTTAACCAGAATCAACCATAAAACGATACGAATTTGATCGAAATGGGCCAAAGAATGCCTCAACTTTACGAGCACTCGGGAACCCAGTTACATCTCTCAAATGGGTACCAAAAAGTTATTTTGTATTTTTAATCCCATAATTCCATTTTTTCTAAAAAGCCTTCGTTCAAGGCTTGTCAAACTTGGGCCTAGAATGACCTGATGTTGAGAAAAAGGGGCCCAACAACTACACATCTTCTCCCGCAATCGGGGCCACGTGTACAACTCTCAAATGGGTATCCAAATATAATTTAATCCTTGGAAATAAATAACTTTTCTTTTCAAAAATCACCTTCATTCGGGGTTAACCAGAGTCAACCCAAAAATGATACGAATTTGATCGAAATGGGCAAAAGAAAATGCCTCAACATTACAAGCGCTCGAGAACCCACTTGAATCTCCCAATGAGTATCAAAAAATTATTTTGTATTTTTGAACCCAAAATTCCACTACTTCCAAATAGCCTTCATTCGGGGCTGGTCAAACTTGGGCTTAGAATGACCCAAAGTTTAGAAAATGTGGCCCAAGAACTACACATCCTCACTCACAATCAAGACCACATGTACAACTCTCAAATGGGTATCCAAATATGATTACATATTTGTAAATTAAGATTTTTTCTTTCCAAAAAGCACCTTTATTTGGGGTTAACCATAATTAACCCTAAAACGATACAAATTTGTTCGAAATGGGCCAAAAAATGCCTCAACGTTGCGAGATCTTGAAAACCCAACTATATTTCTCAAATGGGTATCAAAAAATTAGTTTTTATTTTTCAACCCATAATTCCACTTTTTCCAAATAGCCTTCATTCGAGGCTAGTCAAACTTGGGCCTAGAATGACTCAAAGTTGAGAAAAACGGGCCCAAGAACTACACGTCTTCTACCGAAATCAGGGCCACGTGTACAACTCTCAAATGGGTATCCAAATATGATTTCATATTTGCAAATGAAAAAAAATTCTTTTTCAAAAATCACCTTCATTCGGGGTTAACCAGTATCAACCCTAAAACGATACGAATTTGAACAAAATGGGCCAAAGAATGGCAACGTTACGAGCGCTCGGGAACCTACTTCCATCTCTCAAATGGGTATCAAAAAATCATTTTATATTTTAAACCCATAATTCCACTTCTTATAAATAACCTTCATTCGGGGTTGTTCAAACTTGGGCCTAAAATGACCCGAACTTGAGAAAAAGGGCCCAAGAACTACATGTTTTCGCTAGCAATCAGGACCATGTGTACAACTCTCAAATGGGTATACACATATGATTTCATATTTGTAAATGAAGAATTTTTCTTTATAAAATTCACCTTCATTCGGGGTTAACCAAAATCAACCCTAAAACGATACGAATTTGATCGAAATTGAAAAAAGAATGCCTCAACGTTACAAGTGCTCGAGAACCCACATGGATCTCTCAAATGGGTATCAAAAAATTATTTTGTATTTTCAAACCCATAATTCCACTTCTTCCAAATAACCTTCATTCGGGGCTAGTCAAACTTGGGGCTAAAATGACCCAAAGTTGAGAAAAGGGGCCCAAGAACTACACATCTTTGCTCACAATCAAGACCACATGTACAACTCTCAAATGGGTATCCAAAAATGATTTCATATTTTCAAATGAGGAATTTTTCTTTTCAAAAATCACCTTCATTCAAGGTTAACCAGTATCAACCCTAAAATGATACGAATTTGATAGAAATTGGCCAAATAATTCCTCAACGTTGTGAGATCTTGGGAACCCACCTATATCTCTCAAATGGGTATTAAAAAACCATTTTATATTTTTAAACCCATAATTCCACTTCTTCCAAATAGCCTTCGTTCGAGGCTGGTCAAATGTGGGCCTAGAATGACCCGAAGTTGAGAAAAAGGGGCCCAAGAACTACACGTCTTCTCCCACAATCAGGACCACGTGTACAACTCTCAATTGGGTATACAAATATGATTTCATCTTTGGAATGAAGAATTTGTCATTTCAAAAATCACCTTCATTCGAGGTTAACCAGAATCAACCCTAAAACGATACGAATTTGATCGAAATGGGCCAAAGACTGCCTGAGCGTTTCGAGAGCTCAGGAACCCACCTATATCTCTAAAATGTATATGAAAAAATTATTTTTTATTTTTAAACCCATAATTCCACTTCTTCCAAATAGCCTTCGTTCGAGGTTGGTCAAACTTGGGCCTAGAATGACCCGACGTTGAGAAAAAAGGGACCCAAGAAATAGACGTCTTCGCACGCAATGAAGACCACATGTACAACTCTCAAATGGGTATCCAAATATGATTTCATCTTTGGAAATGAGGAATTTTTCTTTTCAAAAATCACCTTCATTCGAGGTTAACTAGAATCAACCCTAAAACGATACGAATTTGATCGAAATGGGCCAAAGAGTGCCTCTATGTTACGAGTGCTCGGTAACCCACTTGCATCTCTCAAATGGGTATAAAAATTTGTTTTATATTTTTAAACCCATAATTCCAGTTTTTCTAAATAGCCTTCATTCGGGGCTGGTTAAACTTGGGCCTAGAATGACCTGAAGTTGAGAAAAATGGGCCGAATAACTAGATGTATTCGCTCGCAATCAAGACCACATGTACAAATCTCAAATGGGTATCCAAATATGATTTCATATTTGCAAATGAAGAATTTTGCTTTTCAAAAATCACCTTCATTCGGGGTACCATAATCGACCTTAAAATGATACGGATTATATTGAAATGGGCAAAATAATACCTCAACGTTTCGACCACTCAGGAACGTATCAAAAAAATATTTTGTATTTTTAAACCCATAATTCCACTTCTTCCAAATAGCCTTCATTTGGGGTTGGTCAAACTTGGGCCTAGAATGACCCGAAGGTTAGAAAAAGGGGCCCAAGAACTACACATCTTCGCTTGGAATCAAGACCACGTGTACAACTCTCAAATGGGCATCCAAATATGATTTTATATTTGCAAATGAAGAATGTTGCTTTTCAAAAATCACCTTCGTTCAGGGTTAACCAGAATCAAGCCTAAAATGATACAAATTTTATCGAAATGTGCAAAAGAATACCTCAATGTTATGAGCACTTGAAAACCCACTTGAATCTCTCAAATGGGTATCAAAAGATTATTTTATATTTATAAAACCATCATTCCACTTCTTCTAAATGGCCTTCATTTGGGGCTGTTCATTCGGGGTTAACTAGAATCAACCCTAAAACAATACGAATTTCATGGAAATGGGCGAAAGAATGCCTCAATGTTACAAGCGGTTGGGAATCCACTTGCATCTCTCAAATGGGTATCAAAAAATTATTTTGTATTTTTAAACCCATAATTCCACTTCTTCCAAATAGCCTTCATTCGGGGCTGGTCAAACTTGTGCCTAGAACGACCCGAAGTTGAGAAAAAGGTTCCCAATAACTAAAGGTCTTCGCTCATAATCAAGACAGCTTGTATAGATCTCAAATGGGTATCCAAATATGATTTCATATTTGCAAATGAAGAATTTTTCTTTTTAAAATTCACCTTCATTTAGGGTGAACGAGAATCAACCCTAAAACGATACAAATTTCATCGAAATGGGCCAAAGAATGCCTCAAAGTTACGAGTGCTCGGGAACCCACTTGCATCTTTGAAATGGGTATCAAAAAATTATTTTGTATTTTTAAACCCATATCTCCACTTCTTCCAAATAGACTTCATTCAGGGCTGGTCAAACTTGGGCCTATAATGACTCGAAGTTGAGAAAAAAGGGGCCTAAGAACTACACGTTTTCGCTCGCAATCAAGACCATGTGTACAACTCTCAAAGGGGTATCCAAATATGATTTCATATTTGGAAATGAATAATTTTGCTTTTCAAAAATCACCTTCATTCGGGGTTAACCAAAATCAACACTAAAAAGATACGAAATGGGCCATAGAATGCCTCAACGATGTGACACCTATATCTCTCAAATGGGTATCAAAAAATTATGTTTTATTTTTAAACCCATAATTCCACGTCTTCAAAATAGCCTGCGTTCGAGGCTGGTCAAACTTGGACCTAAGATGACCCGAAGTTGAGAAAAAGGGGCCTAAGAAATACATGTCTTCTTCTGCAATCAGGACCACGTGTACAACTCTCAAATGGGTATCCAAATATGATTTCATCTTTGCAAATGAAGATTTTTTTTTCAAAAATCACCTTCATTCGGGGTTAACCAGAATCAACCCTAAAAAGATACGAATTTGATCAAAATGTGCCAAATAATACCCCAACGTTACGAGCGCTTGGGAACCCACTTGCATCTCTCAAATGGGTATCAAAAAATTATTTTATATTTTTAAACCCATAATTCCACTTCTTCCAAATAGCTTTAATTCGGGGCTAGTCAAACTTGCGCCTAAAATGACTCGAAGTTGAGAAAAATTGGCCCAAGAACTACACATATTCGCTCGCAATTAGGACCACGTGTAAAACTCTCAAATGGGTATTCAAGTATGATTTCATATTTGCAAATGAAGAATTTTTCTTTTCAAAAATCACCTGCATTCAGGGTTGACCAGAATTGACCCTAAAACGATACGAATTTTATCGAAATGGGACAAAGAATGCCTCAACTTTATGAGCGCTCGAGAACCCATTTACATCTCTCAAATGGGTATCAAAAAATTATTTTGTATTTTTAAACAGATATTTCCACTTCTTCCAAATATCCTTCATTCGGGGTTGGTCAAACTTCGGCCTAGTATGACCCAAAGTTGAGAAAAAGGGGCCCAAGAACTACATGTCTTCACTCGCAATGAAGAACATGTGTACAATTCTCAAATCAGTATAAAAATATGATATCATATTTGCAAATGAATAATTTTGCTTCTCAAATATCACCTTCATTCGAGGTTAACCAGAATCAACCCTAAAACAATACGAATTTGAATAAAATGGGCCAAAGAATGCCTCAATGTTGCGAGAGCTAGGGATCCCACCTATATCTAACAAATGGATTTCATATATGCAAATGAAGAGTTTTACTTTTCAAAAATCACCTTCATTCGGAGTTAACCAAAATCAACCCTAAAATGATACGAATTTAATTGAAATGGGCGAAAGACTGCCTCAACGTTATGAGTGCTTGAAAACCCACTTGCATCTCTCAAATGGGTATCAAAAATTATTTTGTATTTTTAAACCCATAATTCAACTTCTTCCAAATAGCCTTCATTCAGGGTTGGTCAAACTTGGGGCTAAAATGACCCGAAGTTGACAAAAAGCAGCCCAAGAACTGCATGTCTTCCCTTGCAATCAAGACCACATGTACAACTCTCGAATGGGTATCGAAATACGATTTCATATTTGCAAATGAAAAATTTTGGCTTTCAAAAATTACCTTCACTTGAGGTTAACCAGAATCAACCCTAAAACGATACGAATTTGATCGAAATGGGCCAAAGAATGCCTCAATGTTACGAGAGTTCGAGAACCCATCTATATCTCTTAAATAGGTATCAAAAATTGTTTTGTATTTTTAAACCCATAATTCCACTTCTTCCAAATAGCCTTCGTTCAAGGCTGGTGAAACTTGAGCATAGAATGACCCGAAGTTGAGAAAAAGTGGACCAAGAACTACACATCTTCTCTCGCAATCGGGACCACATGTACAACTCTCAAATGGGTATACAAATATGATTTCATCTTTGGAAATGAAGAATTTTGCTTTTCAAAAATGACCTTCATTTTGGATTAACTAGAATCAACCCTAAAACCATACGAATTTGATCGAAATGGGCCAAAGAACGGCTCAATGTTACGAGCGCTCGGGAACCCACTTGCATCTCTCAAATAGGTATGAAAAAATTATTTTATATTTTTAAACCCATAATTCCACTTTTTCTAAATAGCTTTAATTCAGGACTAGTCAAACTTGGGCCCACATGTACAACTCTCAAATGTGTATCCAAATATGATTTCATATTTGCAAATGAAGAATTTTTCTTTTCAAAAATCACCTTCATTCAGGGTTAACCAAAATCGACCCTAAAACGATACAAATATGATCGAAATGGGCAAAAGAATACCTCAACGTTACGAGCACTCGGGAACCCACTTGCATCTCTCAAATGGGTATGAAAAAAATATTTTGTATTTTTAAACCCATAATTGCACTTCTTCCAAATAGCCTTCATTTAGGACTGGTCAAACTTGGGCCTATAATGACCCGAAGTTGAGAAAAAGGGGCCCAACAACTACACATATTCGCTCGCAATCAAGACAACGTGTACAACTCTCAATTGGGTATCCAAATACGATTTCATATTTGCAAATGAAGAATTTTTCTTTTCAAAAATCACCTGCATTTTGGGTTAACCAGTGTCAACTCTAAAACGATACAGATTTGATCGGAATGGGTCAAAGAATGCCTGAACGTTGCGAGAGATAGGGAACCCACCTATATGTCTCAAATGGGTATCAAAAAATTATTTTATATTTTCAAACCCATAATTGCACTTCTTCCAAATAGCCTTCGTTCAAGGCTGGTCAAACTTGGCCCTAGAACGACTCGAAGGTTAGAAAAAGGGACCCAAGAACTACACGTCTTCTCCCACAATTGGGACCATGTGTACAACTCTCAAATGGGTATCCAAATATGATTTCTTCTTTGGAAATGAAGAATTTATCATTTCAAACATCACCTTCATTCAGGGTTAACCATAATCAACCCTAAAGTGATACGAATTTGATCGAAAAGGGCCAAAGAATGCCTCAACTTCACGAGCGCTCAAGAGACCAGTTGCACCTCTAAAATGGGTATCAAAAAATTGTTTTATATTCTTAAACCCATAATTCCACTCTTTCTAAAAATCCTTCGTTAGAGGCTGGTCAAACTTGGCCCTAGAATGACCCGAAGTTGAGAAAAAGGGGCCCAACAACTACACGTTTTCTCCCGCAATCGGGGCCATGTGTACAACTATCAAATGGGTATCCAAATATAATTTCATCTTTGGAAATAAAGAATTTTTCTTTTCAAAAATCACCTTAATTCGGGGTTAACCAGAGTCAACTCAAAAATGATACGAATTTGATCGAAATGGGCAAAATAATGCCTCAATGTTACGAGCACTCGAGAACCCACTTGAATCTCTCAATGGGTATCAAAAAATTATTTTGCATTTTTAAACCCAAAATTCCACTGCTTCCAAACAGCCTAGAATGACCCGAAGTTGAGAAAATGTGGCCCAAGAACTACACATCCTCACGCACAATCAAGACCACGTGTACAACTCTCAAACGGGTATCCAAATATGATTTCATATTTGCAAATCAAGAATTTTTCTTTCCAAAAATCACCTTCTTTTGGGGTTGACCATAATCAACCCTAAAAGGATACGAATTTGATCGAAATGGGCCAAAGAATATTTCAACGTTGCGAGAGCTCGACCACCCACCTATATCTCTAAAATGGGTATCAAAAAAATATTTTTTATTTTTAAACCCATAATTCCACTTCTTCCAAATAGCATTCGTCCGAGGCTGGTCAAACTTGAGGCTATAATGACTCAAAGTTGAGAAAAAAGGGCTAAAGGACTACACATCTTCTCCCGCAATCAAGGCCACATGTACAACTCTCAAATGGGTATTCAAGTATGATACCCAACATTACGAGCGCTCAAGAACCCACTTGCATCTCTCAAATGGGTATCAAAAAATTATTTTATATTTTTAAACCCATAATTCCACTTCTTCCAAATAGCCTTAATTCGGGGCTAGTCAAACTTGTGCCTAGAATGACCCGAAGTTGAGAAAAATGGGCCCAAGAACTACACATCTTCGCTCGCAATTAGGACCACGTGTAAAACTCTCAAATGGGTATTCAAGTATGATTTCATATTTTCAAATGAAGAATTTTTCTTTTCAAAAATCACCTGCATTCGGGGTTAACCAGAATCGACCCTAAAACGATACAAATTTTATCGAAATGGAACAAAGAATGCCTCAACGTTACGAGCGCTCGGGAACCCATTTGCATCTCTCAAATGGGTATCAAAAAATTATTTTGTATTTTTAAACACATATTTCCACTTCTTACAAATATCCTTCATTCGGGGCTGGTCAAACTTCGGCCTAGTATGACTTGAAGTTGAGAAAAAGGGGCCTAAGAACTACATGTCTTCGCTCACAATGAAGAACACATGTACAACTCTCAAATCGGTATAGAAATATGATATCATATTTGCAAATGAATAATTTTGCTTCTCAAATATCACCTTCATTTGAGGTTAACCAGAATCAACCCTAAAATAATACGAATTTGATTAAAATGGGCCAAAGAATGCCTCAACGTTGCGAGAGCTAGGGATCCCACCTATATCTAACAAATGGGTACAAAATAGGATTTTATATATGCAAATGAAGAGTTTTACTTTTCAAAAATCACCTTCATTTGGGGTTAACCAAAATCAACCCTAAAACGATACGAATTTAATCGAAATGGGCCAAAGACTACCTCAACGTTACGAGTGCTCGGAAACCCACTTGCATCTCTCAAATGGGTATCAAAAAATTATTTTGTATTTTTATACCCATAATTCAACTTCTTCCAAATAGCCTTCATTCGGGGCTGGTCAAACTTTGGGCTAAAATGATCCGAAGTTGACAAAAAGGGGTCCCAGAACTGCATGTCTTCCCTCACAATCAAGACCATGTGTACAACTCTCGAATGGGTATCGAAATACAATTTCATATTTGCAAATGAAAATTTTTGGTTTTCAAAAATCACCTTCATTCGAGGTTAACCATAATCAACCCTAAAACAATATGAATTTGATCAATATGGACCAAAGAATGCCTCAACGTTGCGAGAGCTCGGGAACCCATCTATATCTCTTAAATAGGTATCAAAAATTGTTTTGTATTTTTAAACCCATAATTCCATTTCTTCCAAATAGCCTTCGTTCGAGGCTGGTGAAACTTGAGCATAGAATGACCCGAAGTTGAGAAAAAACGACCCAAGAACTACACATCTTCTCCCGCAATTGGGACCACATGTACAACTCTCAAATGGGTATACAAATATGATTTCATATTTGGAAATGAAGAATTGTGCTTTTCAAAAATCACCTTCATTCTGGATTAACCAACATTAACCCTAAAACCATACGAATTTGATCGAAATGGGCCAAAGAATGCCTCAATGTTACGAGCGCTCGGGAACCAAATGGGTATCAAAAAATTATTTTATATTTTAAACCCATAATTCCACTTCTTCTAAATAACCTTCAATCGGGGCTGGTCAAACATGGGCCTAAAATGACCCGAACTTGAGAAAACGGGGCCCAAGAACTACACATCTTCATTAGCAATTAGGACTATGTGTACAACTCTCAAATGGGTATCCAAATATGATTTCATATTTGAAATAGAAGAATTTTTCTTTTCAAAAATCACCTTCATTCGCAAAATCAACCCTAAAATGATACGAATTTGATCGAAATGGAAAAAAGAATGCCTCAACGTTATGAGTGCTCGAGAACCCACTTGGATCTCTTAAATGGGTATCAAAAAATTATTTTGTATTTTTAAACCCATAATTCCAGTTCTTCCAAATAACCTTCATTCAGGGCTAGTCAAACTTGGGGCTAGAATGACCCAAAGTTGAGAAAAAAGGGCCCAAGAACTACACACCTTCGCTCACAAACAAGACCACGTGTACAACTCTCAAATGGGTATCCAAATATGATTTCATATTTGCAAGTCAAGAATTTTTCTTTTCAAAAATCACCTTCATTCGGGGTTAACCAATATCAACCCTAAAACGATAAGAATTTGATAGAAATGGGCCAAATAATGCCTCAACGTTGCGAGAGCTCGGGAACCCACCTATATCTCTAAAATTGGTATCAAAAAACTATTTTATATTTTTAAACCCATAATTCCACTTCTTCCAAATAGCCTTCGCTCGAGGTTGGTCAAATGTGGGCCTAGAATGACCCGAAGTTGCGAAAAGGGGGCCCAAGAACTACACATCTTCTCCCACAACCAGGACCACGTGTACAACTCTCAAATGGGTATACAAATATGATGTTATCTTTGGAAATGAGGAATTTTTCATTTCAAAAATCATCTTCATTCTGGGTTAACCGGAATCAACCCTAAAACGATACGAATTTGATTGAAATGGGCCAAAGAATGCTGCAACGTTTCGAGAGCTCGGGAACCCACCTATATTTCTCAAATGTGTATGAAAAAATTACTTTTTATTTTTAAACCCATAATTTCACCTCTTCCAAATAACCTGCGTTCGAGGCTGGTCAAACTTAGGCCTAAAATGAGCTGAAGTTGAGAAAAAAGGGCCCAAGAACTACATGTCTTCGCACACAATCAAGACCACATGTACAACTCTCAAACGGGTATTCAAAAATGATTTCATCTTTGGAAATGAGGAATTTGTCTTTTCAAAAATCACCTTCATTTGGGGTTAACCAGAATCAGCCCTAAAACGATAAGAATTTGATCGAAATGGGCCAAAGAATGCCTCTACGTTACGAGCGCTCGGGAACCCACTTGCATCTCTCAAATGGGTATCAAAAAATTATTTGGTATATTTAAACCCATAATTCCACTTCTTCCAAATAGCCTTCATTCGGGGCTGGTCAAACTTGGGCCTAGAATGACCCGAAGTTGAGAAAAAGGGGCCAAAGAACTACACATCTTCGGTCGTAATCAAGACCACGTGTACAACTCTTAAATGGGTATCCAAATATGATTTCATATTTGCAAATGAAGAATTTTACATTTCAAAAATCACCTTCATTTTGGGTTAACCAATATCAACCCTAAAACGATACGAATTTGATTGAAATTTGCCAAAGAATGCCTCAACATTGCGAGAGCTCGAGAAACCACCTATATCTCTTAAATGGGTATTAAATATTATTTTTTATTTTTAAACCCATAAATCCACTTCTTCCAAATAGTCTTCTTTCGAGGCTAGTGAAACTTGGGCCTAGAATGACCCGAAGTTGAGAAAAGGGGGCCTAAGAACTACACATTTTCTCCCGCAATCGAGACCACGTGTACAACTTTCAAATGGGTATCCAAATATGATTTCATTTTTGGAAATGAAGAATTTTAGTTTTCAAAAATCACCTTCCTTCCGGATTAACTAGAATCAACTCTAAAACGATACTAATTTGACCAAAATGGGTCAAAGAATGCCTCAACGTTAAGAAAGCTCGGGAACCCACTTGCATATCTCAAATGGGTATGAAAAAATGACCCAAATTTTAGAAAAAGGGGCCCAAGAACTACAGTTCCTCGCTCCCAATCAATACAACGTGTACAACTCTCAGATGGGTATCCAAATATGTTTTCATATTTGCAAATGAAAAATTTTTCTTTTGAAAAATCACCTTCATTTGGTGTTAACCAGAATCAACCTTAAAACGATATGAATTTGATCGAAATGGGCCAGAGAATGCCTTAATATTACGAGTGCTCGAGAAACCACTTGCATCTCTCAAATGGGTATCAAAAAATTATTTTTTGTCTTTAAACCCATAATTCCACTTTTTCTAAATAGCCTTCATTCGGGGTTTTTCAAACTTGGGCCTAGAATGACCAGAAGTTGAGAAAAAGGGGCCCAATAAGTACACGTCTTCGCTCGCAATTAGGATCACGTGTACAACTCTCAAATGGGTATCCAAATATGATTTCATACTTGCAAATGAAGAATTTTGATTTTCAAAAATCACCTTCATTCGAGGTTAACCAAAATCAACCCTAAAACGATACGAAATTGATCGAAATGGGCCAAAGAAGGCCTCAACGTTGCGAGAGCTCAGAAACCCACCTATATCTCTCAGATGGTATCAAAAACTTATTTTTTATTTTTAAACCCATAATTCCACTTCTTTCAAATAGCCTCCGTTCGAGGCTGGTCAAACTTGGGCCTAGAACGACCCGAAGTTGAGAAAAATGGGCCCAAGAACTAGATTTCTTCACTTGCAATCAAGACCACATGTTCAACTCTCAAATGGGTATCCAAATATGATTTAATATTTGCAAATGAAGAATGTTGTTTTTCAAAAATCACCTTCATTCAGGGTTAACCAAAATCGACCCTAAACCGATACGAGTTTGATCGAAATGGGCAAAAGAATGCCTCAACGTTATGAGCGTTTGGCAACCCACTTTCATCTCTCAAATGGGTATAAAAAAATTATTTTGTATTTTTAAACCCATAATTCCACTTCTTCCAAATAGCTTTCATTCGAGTGTGGTCAAACTTGGGCCTAGAATGACCCGAAGTTAAGAAAAAGGGGCCCAAGAACTACACGTCTTCACTCGCAATTAGGAGCATGTGTACAGCTCTCAAATGGGTATCCAAATATGATTTGATATTTTTCAAATGAAGAATTTTTCTTTTCAAAAATTACATTCATTCGGGGTTAACCAGAATCGACCCTAAAACGATACGAATTTCATCGAAATTGACGAAAGAATGCCTCAACGTTACGAGCGGTTGGGAACCCACTTGCATCTCTCAAATGGGTATCAAAAAATTATTTTGTAGTTTTAAACCCATAATTCCACTTCTTCCAAATAGCCTTCATTCGGAGCTGGTCAAACTTGTGCCTAGAATGACCCGAAGTTGAGAAAAAAGGTCCCAATAACTAAAGGTCTTCACTCGCAATCAAGACAACTTGTACAGATATCAAATGGGTATCCAAATATGATTTCATATTTGCAAATAAAGAATTTTTCTTTTTAAAAATCACCTTCATTTAGGGTGAACCCGAATCAACCCTAAAACGATACAAATTTCATCGAAATGGGCCAAAGAATGCTTAAACGTTACGAGTGCTTGGGAACCCACTCACATCTTTGAAATGGGTATCAAAAAATTATTTTGTATTTTTAAACCCATATCTCCACTTCTTCCAAATAGACTTCATTCGGGGTTGGTCAAACTTGGGCTTATAATGACTCGAAGTTGAGAAAAAATGGGCCCAAGAACTACAAGTCTTCACTCACAATCAAGACCATGTGTACAACTCTCAAATGGGTATCCAAATATGATTTCATATTTTGAAATTAATAATTTTGCTTTTCAAAAATCACCTTCATTCGGGGTTAACCAGAATACACACTAAAAAGATACGAATTTGATCGAAATGGACCATAGAATGCCTCAATGTTGTGAACACCTATATCTCTCAAATGGGTATCAAAAAATTAATTTATATTTTTAAACCCATAATTCCACTTCTTATAAATAGCTTGCATTCGAGGCTGGTCAAACTTGGACCTAAAATGACCCGAAGTTGAGAAAAAGGGGCCCAAGAAATACATGTCTTCTTCTGCAATCAGGACCACGTGTATAACTCTCAAATGGATATCCAAATATGATTTCATCTTTGCAAATGAAGATTTTTTTTTCAAAAATCACCTTCATTCGGGGTTAACCAGAATCAACCCTAAAACGATACAAATTTGATCGAAATGTGCCAAATAATACCCCAACTTTACGAGTGCTCGAGAACCCACTTGCATCTCTCAAATGGGTATCAAAAAATTATTTTATATTTTTAAACCCATAATTCCACTTCTTCCAAATAGCTTTAATTCGGGGCTAGTCAAACTTGCGCCTAGAATGACTCGAAGTTGAGAAAGATGGGCCGAAGAACTACACATCTTCGCTCGCAATTAGGACCACGTGTAAAAATCTCAAATGGGTATTCAAGTATGATTTCATATTTGCAAATGAAGAATTTTTCTTTTCAAAAATCACCTGCATTCAGGGTTAACCATAATCGACCCTAAAACGATACGAATTTTATCCAAATGCGACAAAGACTGCCTCGACGTTACAAGCACTCGGGAACCCATTTGCATCTCTCAAATGGGTTTCAAAAAATTATTTTGTATTTTTAAACACATATTTCCACTTCTTCCAAATATCCTTCATTCGAGGCTGGTCAAACTTCGTCCTAGAATGACCCGAAGTTGAGAAAAAGGGGCCCAAGAACTACACGTTTTCGCTCGCAATGAAGAGCATGTGTACAACTCTCAAATCGGTATAGAAATATGATATCATATTTGCAAATGAATAATTTTGCTTCTCAAATATCACCTTCATTCGAGGTTAACCAGAATCAACCCTAAAACAATACGAATTTGATTAAAATGGGCCAAAGAATGCCTCAACGTTGCGAGAGCTAGGGATCCCACCTATATCTAACAAATGGGTACAAAATAGGATTTGATATATGCAAATGAAGAGTTTTCCTTTTCAAAAATCAACTTCATTCGGGGTTAAAAAAATCAACCCTAAAACGATACGAATTTAATCGAAATGGGACAAAGACTGCCTCAACGTTACGACTGCTCGGAAACCCACTTGCATCTCTCAAATGGGTATCAAAAAATTATTTTGTATTTTTAAACCCATAATTCAACTTCTTCCAAATAGCCTTCATTCGGGGCTGGTCAAACTTGGGGCTAAAATGACCCGAAGTTGATAAAAAGGGGCCCAAGAACTGCACGTCTTCCCTCACAATCAAGACCATGTGTACAACTCTCGAATGGGTATCGAAATATGATTTTATATTTGCAAATGAAAAATTTTAGTTTTCAAAAATCACTTTCATTCGAGGTTAACCAGAATCAACCCTAAAACGATACGAATTTGATCGAAATGTGCCAAATCATACGCCAACGTTACGAGCGCTCGGGAACCCACTTGTATCTATTAAATGGGTATCAAAAAATTATTTTATATTTTTAAACCCATAATTCCACTTCTTTCAAATAGCCTTAATTCGGGGCTAGTCAAACTTGCGCCTAGACTGACCCGAAGTTGAGAAAAATGGGCCCAAGAAATACACATCTTCACTCGCAATTAGGACCACGTGTAAAACTCTCAAATGGGTATTCAAGTATGATTTCATATTTGCAAATGAAGAATTTTTATTTCCAAGAATCACCTGCATTCAGGGTTAACCAGAATCGACCCTAAAACGATACGAATTTTAACGAAATGGGACAAAGAATGCCTCAACGTTACGAGCGCTCGGGACCCATTTGCATCTCTCAAATGGGTATAAAAAAATTATTTTGTATTTTTAAACACATATTTCCACTTCTTCCAAATATCCTGCATTCGAGGCTGGTCAAACGATACGAATATGATTGAAATGGGCAAAAGAATGCCTCAACGTTACGAGCACTCGGGAACCCACTTGCATCTCTCAAATGGGTATCAAAAAAATATTTTTCATTTTTAAACCCATAATTCCACTTCTTCCAAATAGCCTTTACTCAGGACTGGTCAAACTTGGGCCTATAATGACCCGAAGTTGGGAAAAAGGGGCCCAACAACTACACATCTTCGCTCACAATCAAGACAACATGTATAACTCTCAATTGGGTATCCAAATACGATTTCATATTTGCAAATGAAGAATTTTTCTTTTCAAAAATCACCTTCATTTTGGGTTAACCAGTATCAACCCTAAAACGATACGGATTTGATCGAAATGGGTCAAAGAATGCCTCAACGTTGCGAGAGCTAGGGAACCCACCTATATGTCTCAAATGGGTATCAAAAAATTATTTTATATTTTCAAACCCATAATTGAACTTCTTCCAAATAGCCTTCGTTCAAGGCTAGTCAAACTTGGCCCTAGAACGACCCGAAGGTTAGAAAAAGGGACCCAAGAACTACACGTCTTCTCCCACAATCGTGTCCATGTGTACAACTCTCAAATGGGTATCCAAATATGATTTCATCTTTGGAAATGAAGAATTTGTCATTTCAAAAATCACCTTCATTCGGGGTTAACCAGAATCAACCCTAAAGTGATACGAATTTGATCGAAAAGGGCCAAAGAATGCCTCAACTTCACGTGCGCTCAAGAACCCAGTTGCACCTCTCAAATGGGTATCAAAAAACTATTTTATACTTTTAAACCCATAATTCCACTCTTTCTAAAAAACCTTCATTAGAGGTTGCTCAAACTTGGCTCTAGAATGACCCGAAGTTGAGAAAAAGGGGCCCAACAACTACACGTATTCTACCGCAATTGGGGCCATGTCTACAACTATCAAATGGGTATCCAAATATAATTTCATCTTTGGAAATAAAGAATTTTTCTTTTCAAAAATCACCTTAATTCGGGGTTAACCAGCGTCAACCCAAAAATGATACGAATTTGATCGAAATGGGCAAAAGAATGCCACAATGTTACGAGCGCTCGAGAACCCACTTGAATCTCTCAATGGGTATCAAAAAATTATTTTGTATTTTTAAACCCAAAATTCCATTGCTTCGAGTTAGCCTAGAATGACCCGAAGTTGATAAAATGTGGCCCAAGAACTACACATCCTCACGCACAATCAAGACCACCTGTACAACTCTCAAATAGGTATCCAAATATGATTTCATATTTGCAAATCAAGAACTGTTCTTTCCAAAAATCACCTTCTTTTGGGGTTAACCATAATCAACCCTAAAACGATACCAATTTGATCAAAATGGGCCAAAGAATGTCTCAACGTTGCAAGAGCTTGACAACCCACCTATATCTTTGAAATGGGTATCAAAAAAGTATTTTTTATTTTTAAACCCATAATTCCAGTTCTTCCAAATAGCCTTCGTCCGAGGCTGGTCAAACTTGATCCTATAATGACTCGAAATTGAGAAAAAGGGGCCCAAGAACTACACGTTTTCTCCCGCAATCAAGGCCACGTGTACAACTCTCAAATGGGCATCCAAATATGATTTCATATTTGAAAATGAAGAATTTTTCTTTTCAAAAATCACCTTCATTCGGGGTTAACCAACATCAACCTTAAAACGATACGAATTTGAACGAAATGGGCCAAAGAATGTCTCAACGTTACGAGTGCTCGCGAACCTACTTCCATCTCTCAAATGGGTATTAAAAAACCATTTTATATTTTAAACCCATAATTCCACTTCTTCTAAATAACCTTCATTCGGGGCTGGTCAAACTTGGGCCTAAAATGACTCGAACTTGAGAAAAAGGGGCTCAAGAACTACACATCTTCACTAGCAATTAGGACTATGTGTACAACTCTCAAATGGGTATCCAAATATGATTTCATACTTGCAAATGAAGAATTTTGATTTTCAAAAATCACCTTCATTCGGGGTTAACCAAAATCAACCCTAAAATGATACGAAATTGATCGGAATGAGCCAAAGAAGGCCTCAACGTTGCGAGAGCTCGGGAACCCACCTATCTCTCTCAAATGGGTATCAAAAACTTATTTTTTATTTTTAAACCCATAATTCCACTTCTTCCAAATAGCCTTCGTTCGAGGCTGGTCAAACTTAGGCCCAATAACTAGACTTCTTCGCTTGCAATCAAGACCACATGTTCAACTCTCAAATGGGTATCCAAATATGATTTAATATTTGCATATGAAGAATGTTGTTTTTCAAAAATCACCTCCATTCGGGGCTAACCAGAATCGACCTTAGAACGATACGAGTTTGATCAAAATGGGCAAAAGAATGCCTCAATGTTAAGAGGGCTTGGGAACCCACTTGCATATCTCAAAAGGGTATCAAAAAATTATTTTGTATTTTTAAACTCATAATTCCACTTCTTCCAAACAACCTTCATTCGAGGCTGGTCAAACTTGGCCTATAATGACCCGAAGTTAAGAAAAAGGGGCCCAAGAACTACATGTCTTCACTCGCAATTAGGACCACGTGTACAACTCTCAAATGGGTATCGAAATATGATTTGATATTTTTCAAATGAATAATTTTTCATTTCAAAAATTACATTCATTCGAGGTTAACCAGAATTGACCCTAAAACGATACGAATTTCATCGAAATGGGTGAGCGAATGCCTCAACGTTACGAGCGGTTGGGAACCCACTTGCATCTCACAAATGGGTATCAAAAAATTATTTTGTATTTTTAAACCCATAATTCCACTTCTTCCAAATAGCCTTCATTCGGGGTTGGTCAAACTTGTGCCTAGAACGACCCAAAGTTGAGAAAAAGGGTCCCAATAACTAAAGGTCTTCGCTCGCAATCAAGACAACTTGTACAGATCTCAAATGGGTATCCAAATATGATTTCATATTTGCAAATGAAGAATTTTTCTTTTTAAAAATCACCTTCATTTAGGGTGAACTAGAATCAACCCTAAAACGATACAAATTTCATCAAAATGGGCCAAAGAATGCCTCAACATTACGAGTGCTCGGGAACCCACTCGCATCTTTGAAATGGGTATCAAAAAATTATTTTGTATTTTTAAACCCATATCTCCACTTCTTCCAAATAGAGTTCATTCAGGGCTGGTCAAACTTGGGCCTATAATGCCTCAAAGTTGAGAAAAACTTGGCCCAAGAACTACACATCTTCGCTCGCAATCAAGACCATGTGTACAACTCTCAAATGGGTATCCAAATATGATTTCATATTTGGAAATGAATAATTTTGCTTTTCAAAAATCACCTTCATTCGAGGTTAACCAAAATCAACGCTAAAACAATACGAATTTAATCGAAATGGGCCAAAGACTGCCTCAACGTTACGAGTGCTCGGAAACCCACTTGCATCTCTCAAATGGGTATCAAAAAATTATTTTGTATTTTTAAACCCATAATTCAACTTCTTCCAAATAGCCTTCATTCGGGGCTGGTCAAACCTGGGGCTAAAATGACCCGAAGTTGATAAAAAGGGGCCCAAGAACTGCACGTCTTTCCTCACACTCAAGACCACGTGTACAACTCTCGAATGGGTACCGAAATACGATTTCATGTTTGCAAATGAAAAATTTTGGTTTTCAAAAATCACCTTCATTTGACGTTAACCAGAATCAACCCTAAAATGATACGAATTTGAACGAAATGGGCCAAAGAATGCCTCAACGTTGCGAGAGCTCGAGAACCCTATATCTCTAAAATAGGTATCAAAAATTGTTTTGTATTTTTAAACCCATAATTCCACTTCTTCCAAATAGCCTTCGTTCGAGGCTGGTGAAACTTGAGCATAGAATGACCCAAAGTTGAGAAAAAGCGGCCTAAGAACTACACATCTTCTCCCGCAATCAGGACCACGTGTACAACTCTCAAATGGGTATACAAATATGATTTCATCTTTGGAAATGAATAATTTTGCTTTTCAAAAATCACCTTCATTCTGGATTAACCATAATCAACTCTAAAACCATACGAATTTGATTGAAATGGGCCAAAGAATGTTTCAACGTTACGACCACTCGGGAACCCACTTGCATCTCTCAAATAGGTATGAAAAAATTATTTTATATTTTTAAACCCATAATTCTACTTTTTCTAAATAGCCTTAATTTGGGACTAGTCAAACTTGGGCCTAGAATGACCCGAAGTTGAGAAAACAAGGCCCAAGAACTACACGTATTCACTCGCAATTAGGCCCACTTGTACAACTCTCAAATGTGTATCCAAATATGATTTCATATTTGCAAATGAAGAATTTTTCTTTTCAAAAATCACCTTTATTTGGGGTTAACCAAAATCAACCCTAAAACGATACGAATATGATTTAAATGGGCAAAAGAATGCCTCAACGTTACGAGCACTCGGGAACCCACTTGCATCTCTCAAATGGGTATCAAAAAAATATTTTTTATTTTTAAACCCATAATTCCACTTCTTCCAAATAGCCTTCATTCAGGACTGGTCAAACTTGGGCCTATAATGACTCGAAGTTGAGAAAAAGGGGCCCAACAACTACACATCTTCGCTCGCAATCAAGACAACATGTACAACTCTCAATTGGGTATCCAAATATGATTTCATATTTGCAAATGAAGAATTTTTCTTTTCAAAAATCACCTTCATTTTGGGTTAACCAGTATCAACCCTAAAACGATACGGATTTGATCGAAATGGGTCAAAGAATGCCTCAACGTTGCGAGAGCTAGGGAAACCACCTATATGTCTAAAATGGGTATCAAAAAATTATTTTATATTTTCAAACCCATAATTGAACTTCTTCCAAATAGTCTTCATTCAAGGCTGGTCAAACTTGGCTCTAGAACAACCCAAAGGTTAGAAAAAGGGACCCAAGAACTACACGTCTTCTCCCACAATCGGGACTATGTGTATAACTCTCAAATGGGTATCACCTTCATTCGGGGTTAACCATAATCAACCCTAAAGTGATACGAATTTCATCGAAAAAAACCAAAGAATGCCTCAACTTCACGAGCACTCAAGAACCCAGTTGCATATCTCAAATGGGTATCAAAAAATTATTTTATATTTTTGAACCCATAATTCCACTCTTTCTAAAAAGCCTTCGTTAGAGGCTGGTCAAACTTGGCCCTAGAATGACCCGAATTTGAGAAAAAGGGACCCAACAACTACATGTCTTCTCCTGCAATCGGGGCCATGTGTACAACTATCAAATGGGTATCCAAATATAATTTCATCTTTGGAAATAAAGAATTTTTCTTTTCAAAAATCACCTTAATTCGGGGTTAACCAGAGTCAACCCAAAAATGATACGAATTTTATCGAAATGGGCAAAAGAATGCCTCAATGTTACGAGCACTCGAGAACCCACTTGAATCTCTCAATGGGTATCAAAAAATTATTTTGTATTTTTAAACCCCAAATTCCACTACTTCCAAATAGCCTAGAATGACCTGAAGTTGAGAAAATGTAGCCCAAGAACTACACATCCTCATGCACAATCAAGACCATGTGTACAACTCTCAAACGGGTATCCAAATATGATTTCATATTTGAAAATCAAGAATTTTTCTTTCCAAAAATCACCTTCTTTTAGGGTTAACCATAATCAACCCTAAAACGATACGAATTTGATCGAAATGGGCCAAAGAATGTCTCAACGTTGCGAGAGCTCGACAACCCACCTATATCACTGAAATGGGTATAAAAAAATTATTTTTTATTTTTGAACCCATAATTCCACTTCTTCTAAATAGCCTTCGTTCGAGGCTGATCAAACTTGAGCCTATAATGACTCAAAGTTGAGAAAAAGGGGCCCAAGAACTACACGTCTTCTCCCGCAATCAAGGCCACGTGTACAACTCTCAAATGGGTATCCAAATATGATTTCATATTTGCAAATGAAGAATTTTTCTTTTCAAAAATCACCTTCATTCAGGGTTAACCAGCATCAACCCTAAAACGATACGAATTTGAACGATATGGGCTAAAGAATGCCTCAACGTTACGAGTGCTCAGGAACCAAATGGGTATCAAAAAAATTATTTTATATTTTAAACCCATAATTCCACTTCTTCTAAATAACCTTCATTCGGGGCTGGTCAAACTTGGGCCTAAAATGACCCGAACTTGAGAAAAAGGGGCCCAAGAACTACACATCTTCGCTAGCAATTAGGACTACGTGTACAACTCTCAAATGGGTATCCAAATATGATTTCATATTTGCAAATGAAGAATTTTTCTTTTCAAAAATCAACTTCATTCGGGGTTAACCAGAATCAACCCTAAAACGATACGAATTTGATCAAAATGGAAAAAATAATGCCTCAACGTTACGAGTGCTCGAGAACCCACTTGTATCTCTCAAATGGGTATCAAAAAATTATTTTGTATTTTTAAACCCAGAATTCCAATTCTTCCAAATAACCTTCATTCAGGCCTAATCAAACTTGGGGCTAGAATGACCTGAAGTTGAGAAAAAGGGGCCCAAGAACTACACATCTTCGCTCACAAACAAGACCACGTGTACAACTCTCAAATGGGTATCCAAATATGATTTCATATTTGCAAGTCAAGAATTTTTCTTTTAAAAAATCACTCTCATTCAGGGTTAACCAGTATCAACCCTGAAACGATAAGAATTTGACAGAAATGGGCCAAAGAATGCCTCAACGTTGCGAGAGCTCGAGAACCCACCTATATCTCTAAAATTGGTATCAAAATATTGTTTTATATTTTAAAACCCATAAATCCACTTCTTCCAAATAGCCTTCGCTCGAGGCTGGTGAAACTTGGGCCTAGAATCAACTCTAAAACGATACTGATTTGATCGAAATTGGTCAAAGAATGCCTCAATGTTAAGAGCACTCGGGAACCCCCTTGCATATCTCAAATGGGTATGAAAAAATTATTTTATATTTTTAATCTTGGGCCTAGAATGACCCAAAGTTTAGAAAAAGGGGCCCAAGAACTACAGTTCCTCGCTCGCAATCAATACCACATGAACAACTCTCAAATGGTTATCCAAATATGTTTTCATATTTGCAAATGAAGAATTTTTCTTTTCAAAAATCACCTTGATTTGGTGTTAACCAGAATCAAACATAAAACAATATAAATTTGATTGAAATGGGCCAAGCAATGCCTCAACGTTGCGAGTGCTCGAGAACCCACCTATATCTCTCAAATGGGTATCAAAAAATTATTTTATATTTTTAAACCCATAATTTCTCTTCTTCCAAATAGCCTTCATTCGAGGTTGGTCAAACTTGGTCCTAGAATGACCCGAAGTTGAAAAAAAGAGGCCCAAGAACTACACGTTTTCTCCCGCAATCAAGACCACATGTACAACTGTCAAATGGGTATCGAAATATGATTTCATCTTTGGAAATGGAGAATTTGTACTTTCAAAAATCACCTTCATTCAAGGTTAACCAGAATCAACCCCAAAACAATATGAATTTGATTGAAACGGGCCAGAGAATGCCTTAATATTACAAGCGCTAGAGAAACCACTTGCATCTCTGAAATGGGTATCGAAAAATTATTTTCTGCTTTTAAACCCATAATTCCACTTTTTCTAAATAGCCTTCATTCGAGGTTGGTCAAACTTGGGCCTAGAATGACCAGAAGTTGAGAAAAAGGGGCCCAATAAGTACACGTCTTCGCTCACAATTAGGATCACGTGTACAACTCTCAAATGGGCATCCAAATATGATTTCATACTTGCAAATGAAGAATTTTGATTTTCAAAAATCACCTTCTTTTGGGGTTAACCAAAATCAACCCTAAAACAATATGAAATTGATCGAAATGGGCCAAAGAAGGCCTCAATGTGCGAGAGCTTAGGAACCCACCTATATCTCTCAAATGGGTATCAAAAACTTATTTTTTATTTTTAAACCCATAATTCTACTTCTTTCAAATAGCCTCCATTCGAGGTTGGTCAAACTTGGGCCTATAATGACTTGAAGTTGAGAAAAATGGGCCCAAGAACTAGACTTCTTCGCTTGCAATCAAGACCACATGTTCAACTCTCAAATGGGTGTCCAAATATGATTTAATATTTGCAAATGAAGAATGTTGTTTTTCAAAAATCAACTTCATTCGAGGTTAACCAGAATCGACTCTAAAACGATACGAGTTTGATCGAAATGGGCAAAAGAATGCCTCAACGTTACGAATGCTTGGGAACCCACTTGCATCTCTAAAATGGGTATCAAAAATTTATTTTGTATTTTTAAACCCATAATTCCACTTCTTCCAAATAGCCTTCATTCGAGTCTGGTCAAACTTGGGCCTAGAATGACCCGAAGTTAAGAAAAAGGGGCCCAAGAACTACACGTCTTCACTCGCAATTAGGACCACGTGTACAGCTCTCAAATCGGTATCCAAATATGATTTGATATTTTTCAAATGAAGAATTTTTCTTTTCAAAAATTACATTCATTCGGGGTTAACCAGAATCGACCCTAAAATGATACGAATTTCATCGAAATGGGCGAAAGAATGCCTCAACGTTACGAGCGGTTGGAAACCCACTTGTATCTCTCAAATGGGTATCAAAAAATTATTTTGTACTTTTAAACCCATAATTCCACTTCTTCCAAATAGCCTTCATTCGGGGTTGGTCAAACTTGTGCCTAGAACGACCCTAAGTTCAGAAAAAGGGTCCGAATAACTAAAGGTCTTCTCTCGCAATCAAGACAACTTCTACAGATCCCAAATGAGTATCCAAATATGATTTCATATTTGCAAATTAAGAATTTTTCTTTTTAAAAATCACGTTCATTTAGGGTGAAACCCAATCAACCCTAAAACGATACAAATTTCATCGAAATGGGCGAAAGAATGCCTCAATGTTACGAGTGCTCGAGAACCCACTCGCATCTTTGAAATGTGTATCAAAAAATTATTTTGTATTTTTAAACCCATATCTCCACTTCTTCCAAATAGACTTCATTCAGGGCTAGTCAAACTTGGGCCTATAATGACTCAAAGTTGAGAAAAAAGGGGCCCAAGAACTACACATCTTCACTCGCAATCAAGACCATGTGTACAACTCTCAAATGGGTATCCAAATATGATTTCATATTTGGAAATGAATAATTTTTCTTTTCAAAAATCACCTTCATTCGGGGTTAACCAAAATCAACACTAAAAAGATACGAATTTGATCGAAATGGGCCATAGAATGCCTCAACGTTGTGACACCTATATCTCTCAAATGGGTGTCAAAAAATTGTTTTATATTTTTAAACCCATAATTCCACTTCTTCGAAATAGCCTGCATTCAAGGCTGGTCAAACTTGGACCTAAAATGACCCGAAGTTGAGAAAAAGGGGCCCAAGAAATACATGTCTTCTGCTACAATCAAGACCACGTGTACAACAAATATGATTTCATCTTTGCAAATAAAGATTTTTTTTCAAAAATCACCTTCATTCGGGGTTAACTAGAATCAACCCTAAAATGATACGAATTTGATCGAAATGTGCCAAATAATACGCCAACGTTACGAGCGCTCAGGTATCCACTTGCATCTCTCAAATGGGTATCAAAATTTTCTTTTATATTTTTAAACCCATAATTCCACTTCTTCCAAATAGCCTTAATTCGAGGCTAGTCAAACTTGCACCTAGAATGACCCGAAGTTGAGAAAAATGGGCCCAAGAACTACACATCTTCACTCGCAATCAGGACCACGCATAAAAATCTCAAATGGGTATTCAAGTATGATTTCATATTTGCAAATGAAGAATTTTTCTTTTCAAAAATCACCTGCATTCGGGGTTAACCAGAATCGACCCTAAAACGATACGAATTTTATCGAAATGGGACAAAGAATTCCTCAATGTTACAAGTGCTCGGGAACCCATTTGCATCTCTCAAATGGGTATCAAAAAATCATTTTGTATTTTTAAACACATATTTCCACTTCTTCCAAATATCCTTCATTCGGGGCTGGTCAAACTTCGGCCTAGAATGACCCGAAGTTGAGAAAAAGGGGCCTAAGAACTACACGTCTTCGCTCGCAATGAAGAACACGTGTACAACTCTCAAATCGATATTGAAATATGATATCATATTTGCAAATGAATAATTTTGCTTCTCAAATATCACCTTCATTCGAGGTTAACCAGAATCAACCCTAAAACAATACGAATTTGATTAAAATGGGCCAAAGAATGTCTCAACGTTGCGAGAGCTAGGGATCCCACCTATATCCAACAAATGGGTACAAAATAGGATTTGATATATGCAAATGAAGAGTTTTACTTTTCAAATATCACCTTCATTCGAGGTTAACTAGAATCAACCCTAAAACAATACGAATTTAATTAAAATGGGCCAAAGAATGCCTCAACGTTGCGAGAGCTAGGGATCCCACCTATATCCAACAAATGGGTACAAAATAGGATTTGATATATGCAAATGAAGAGTTTTACTTTTCAAAAATCACCTTCATTCGGGGTTAACCAAAATCAACCCTAAAACGATATGAATTTAATCGAAATGGGCTAAAGACTGCCTCAACGTTAGGAGTGTTTGGAAACCCACTTGCATCTTTCAAATGAGTATCAAAAAATTATTTTGTATTTTTAAACCCATAATTCAACTTCTTCCAAATAGCCTTCATTCAGGGCTGGTCAAACTTGAGGCTAAAATGACCCGAAGTTGACAAAAAGGGCCCCAAGAACTACACGTCTTCCCTCACAATCAAGACCACGTGTACAACTCTCGAATGGGTATCGAAAAACGATTTCATATTTGCAAATGAAATATTTTGGTTTTGAAAAATCACCTTCATTTGAGGTTAACCAGAATCAACCCTAAAATGATATGAATTTGATCGAAATGGGTTAAAGAATGCCTCAACGTTGTGAGAGCTCGGGAACCCATCTATATCTCTTAAATAGGTATAAAAAATTGTTTTGTATTTTTAAACCCATAATTCCACGTCTTCCAAATAGCCTTCGTTAGAGGCTGGTGAAACTTGGGCCTAGAATGACCCAAAGTTTAGAAAAAGGGACCCAAGAACTACCGTTCCTCGCTCACAATCAATACCACGTGTACAACTCTCAAATGGGTATCCAAATATGTTTTCATATTTGCAAATGAAGAATTTTTCTTTTCAAAAATCACCTTCATTTGGTGTTAACCAGAATCAACCTTAAAACAATATGAATTTGATCGAAATGGGCTAAACAATGCCTCAACGTTGTGAGTGCTCGAGAACCACATATATCTTTCAAATGGGTATCAAAAAATTATTTTATATTTTTAAACCCATAATTTCACTTCTTCCAAATAGCCTTCATTCGAGGCTGGTCAAACTTGGTCCTACAATGACCCGAAGTTGAGAAGAAGGGGTCCAAAAACTACACGTTTTCTCTCGCAATCAAGACCACATGTACAACTGTCAAATGGGTATCGAAATATGATTTCATCTTTGGAAATGGAGAATTTTGATTTTCAAAAATAACCTTCATTCAGGGTTAACCAGAATCAACCCCAAAATAATACGAATTTGATCGAAACGGGCCAGAGCATGCCTTAATATTACGAGCGCTCGAGAAACAACTTGCATCTCTCAAATGGGTATCAAAAATTTATTTTCTATTTTTAAACCCATAATTCCACTTTTTCTAAATAGCCTTCATTTGGGGTTGGCCAAACTTGGGCCTAGAATGACCAGAAGTTGAGAAAAAGGGGCCCAATAAGTACACATCTTCGCTCGCAATCAAGACAACGTATACAACTCTCAAATGGGTATCCAAATATGATTTCATACTTGCAAATGAAGAATTTTGATTTTCAAAAATCACCTTCATTCGGGGTTAACCAAAATCAACCCTAAAACGATTCGAAATTGATCGAAATGGGCCAAAGAAGGCCTCAACGTTGCGAGAGCTCAAGAACCCACCTATATCTCTCAAATGGGTATCAAAAACTTATTTTTTATTTTTAAACCCATAATTCCACTTCTTCCAAATAGCCTTCGTTCGAGGCTGGTTAAACTTGGGCCTAGAATGACGCAAAGTTGAGAAAAATAGGCCCAAGAACTAGAGTTCTTCGCTTGCAATCAAGACCACATGTTCAACTCTCAAATGGGTATCCAAATATGATTTAATATTTGCAAGTGAATAATTTTGTTTTTCAAAAATCACCTTCATTCGGGGTTAACCAGAATCGACCCTAAAACGATATGAATTTGATCGAAATGGGCAAAAGAATGCCTCAACGTTATGAGCGCTTCGGAACCCACTTGCATCTCTCAAATGGGTATCAAAAAATTATTTTGTATTTTTAAACCCATAATTCCACTTCTTCCAAACAACCTTCATTCGAGGCTGGTCAAACTTGGGCCTAGAATGACCCGAAGTTAAGAAAAAATGACTCAAGAACTACATGTCTTCACTCGCAATTAGGACCACGTGTACAGCTCTCAAATGGGTATCCAAATATGATTTGATATTTTTGAAATGAAGAATTTTTATTTTCAAAAATTACATTCATTCGGGGTAAACCAGAATCGACCCTAAAACGATACGAATTTCATCGAAATGGGCGAAAGAATGCCTCAACCCTACGAGCAGTTGGGAACCCACTTGCATCTCTCAAATGGGTATCGAAAAATTATTTTGTATTTTTAAACCCATAATTCCACTTCTTCCAAATAGCCTTCATTCAGGGCTGGTCAAACTTATGCCTAGAATGACCCGAATTTGAGAAAAAGGGTCCCAATAACTAAAGGTATCCAAATATGATTTCATATTTGCAAATGAAGAATTTTTCTTTTTAAAACTCACCTTCATTTAGGGTGAACCAGGATCAACCCTAAAACGATACAAATTTAATCGAAATGGGCCAAAGAATGCCTCAACGTTACGAGTGCTCGGGAACCCACTCACATCTTTCAAATGGGTATCAAAAAATTATTTTGTATTTTTAAACCCATATCTCCACTTCTTCCAAATAGACTTCATTCAGGGCTGGTCAAACTTGGGCCTATAATGACTCGAAGTTGAGAAAAAAGGGGCCCAAGAACTACACGTTTTCACTCGCAATCAAGACCATGTGTACAACTCTCAAATGGGTATCCAAAGATGATTTAATATTTGGAAATGAATAATTTTGTTTTTCAAAAATCACCTTCATTCGGGGTCAGAATCAACACTAAAAATATACGAATTTGATCAAAATGGACCATAGAATGTGTTCGAGGCTGGTCAAACTTGGACCTAAAATGATCCGAAGTTGAGAAAAAAGGGCCCAAGAAATACATGTCTTCTTCTGCAATCAGGACCATGTGTACAACTCTCAAATGGGTATCCAAATATGATTTCATCTTTGCAAATGAAGATTTTTTTTTCAAAAATCACCTTCATTTAGGGTTAACCAGAATCAACCCTAAAAGATACGAATTTGATCAAAATGTGCCAAATAATACCCCAACATTACGAGCGCTCAGGAACCCACTTGCATCTCTCAAATGGGTATCAAAAAATTATTTTATATTTTTAAACCCATAATTCCACTTCTTCCAAATAGCCTTAATTCAGGGCTAGTCAAACTTGCGCCTAGAATGACCCGAAGTTTAGAAAAATGGGCCCAAGAACTACACATATTCGCTCGCAATTAGGACCACGCGTAAAACTCTCAAATGGGTTTTCAAGTATGATTTCATATTTGCAAATGAAGAATTTTTCTTTTCAAAAATCACCTGCATTCTGGGTTAACCAGAATCGACCCTAAAACGATACGAATTTTATCGAAATGGGACAAAGAATGCCTCAACGTTACGAGCGGTCGGAAACCCATTTGCATTTCTCAAATGGGTATCAAAAAATTATTTTGTATTTTTAAACACATATTTCCATTTCTTCCAAATATCCTTCATTCGGGGCTGGTCAAACTTTGGCCTAGTATGACTTGAAGTTGAGAAAAAGGGGCCTAAGAACTACACGTCTTCGCTCAAAATGAAGAACATGTGTACAACTCTCTAATCGGTATAGAAATATGATATCATATTTCCAAATGAATAATTTTGCTTCTCAAATATCACCTTCATTCGAGGTTAACCAAAATCAACCCTAAAACAATACAAATTTGATTAAAATGGGCCAAAGAATGCCTCAACGTTGCGAGAGCTAGGGATCCCACCTATATCTAACAAATGGGTACAAAATATGATTTGATATATGCAAATGAAGAGTTTTACTTTTCAAAAATCACCTTCATTCGGTGTTAACCAAAATCAACCCTAAAACGATAGGAATTTAGTCGAAATGGGCCAAAGACTGCCTCAACGTTACGAGTGCTCGAAAACCCACTTGCATCTCTCAAATGGGTATAAAAAATTTAATGTGTATTTTTAAACCCATAATTCAACCTCTTCCAAATAGCCTTCATTCGGGGCTGGTCAAACTTGGGGCTAAAATGATCCGAAGTTGACAAAAAGGGACCCAAGAACTGCATGTCTTCCCTCGCAATCAAGACCATGTGTACAACTCTCGAATGGGTATCGAAATACGATTTCATATTTGCAAATGAAAAATTTTGGTTTTCAAAAATCACCTTCATTCGAGGCTAACCAGAATCAACCCTAAAACAATACGAATCTGATCGAAATGGGCCAAAGAATGCCTCAACGTTGTGAGAGCTCGGGAACCCATCTATATCTCTTAAATAGGTATCAAAAATTGTTTTGTTTTTTTAAACCCATAATTCCACTTCTTCCAAATAGCCTTCGTTCGAGACTGGTGAAACTTGAGCATAGAATGACTCGAAGTTGAGAAAAAGCGGCCCAAGAACTACACATCTTCTTCCACAATTGGGACGACATGTACAACTCTCAAATGGGTATACAAATATGATTTCATCTTTGGAAATGAAGAATATTGCTTTTCAAAAATCACCTTCATTCTGGATTAACCATAATCAACCCTAAAACCATACGAATTTGATTGAAATGGGCCAAAGAATGCCTCAACGTTATGAGCACTCGAGAACCCACTTGCATCTCTCAAATAGGTATGAAAAAATTATTTTATATTTTTAAACCCATAATTCCACTTTTTCTAAATAGCCTTAATTCCGGACTAGTCAAACTTGGGCCTAGAATGACCCGAAATTGAGAAAACAAGGCCCAAGAACTACACGTATACACTCGCAATTAGGCCCACGTGTACAACTCTCAAATGTGTATCCAAATATGATTTCATATTTGCAAATGAAGAATTTTTCTTTCAAAAATCACCTTCATTCGTGGTTAACCAAAATGGACCCTAAAACGATACAAATATGATCGAAATGGGCAAAAGAATGCCTCAACGTTACGAGCACCCAGGAACCCACTTGCATCTCTCAAATTGAGTATCCAAATACAATTTCATATTTGCAAATGAAGAATTTTTCTTTTCAAAAATCACCTTCATTTTGGGTTAACCAGTATCAACCCTAAAACGATACGGATTTGATCAAAATGGATCAAAGAATGCCTCAAAGTTGCGAGAGCTAGGGAACCCACCTATATGTCTCAAATGGGTATCAAAAAATTATTTTATATTTTCAAACCCATAATTGAACTTCTTCCAAATAGCCTTTGTTCAAGGCTGGTCAAACTTGGCCCTAGAACGATCCAAAGGTTAGAAAAAGTGACCCAAGAACTACACATCTTCTCCAACAATCAGGACCATGTGTAAAACTCTCAAATGGGTATCCAAATATGATTTCATCTTTGGAAATAAAGAATTTGTCATTTCAAAAATCACCTTCATTCGGGGTTAACCAGAATCAACCCTAAAGTGATACGAATTTGATCGAAAAGGGCCAAAGAATGCCTCAACTTCACGAGTGCTCAAGAACCCAGATGCACCTCTCAAATGGGTATCAAAAAATCATTTTACATTTTTAAACCCATAATTCCACTCTTTCTAAAAAAAGCCTTCGTTAGAGGCTGGTCAAACTTGGCCCTAGAATGACCCGAATTTGAGAAAAAGGGGCCCAACAACTACACGTCTCCTCCCGCAATTGGGGCCATGTGTACAACTATCAAACGGGTATCCAAATATAATTTCATATTTGGAAATAAAGAATTTTGCTTTTCAAAAATCACCTTAATTCGGGGAGTCAACCCAAAAATGATACGAATTTGATCGAAATGGGCAAAAGAATGCCTCAATGTTACTAGCACTCGAGAACCCACTTGAATCTCTCAATGGGTATCAAAAAATTATTTTGTATTTTTCAACCCAAAATTCCACTTCTTACAAATAGCCTAGAATGACCCAAAGTTGAGAAAATGTCGCCTAAGAACTACACATCCTCACGCACAATCAAGACCACGTGTACAACTCTCAAACGGGTATCCAAATATGATTTCATATTTACAAATCAAGATTTTTTTTTCCAAAAATCACCTTCTTTTGGGGTTAACCATAATCAACCCTAAAACGATACGAATTTGATTGAAATGGGCCAAAGAATATCTCAATGTTGCGAGAGCTCGACAACCCACCTATATCTCTGAAATGGGTATAAAAAAATTATTTTTTATTTTTAAACCCATAATTCCACTTCTTCCAAATAGCCTTCGTCCGAGGCTGGTCAAACTTGAGCCTATAATGACTCAAAGTTGAGAAAAAGGAGCCCAAGAACTACACATCTTCTCCCGCAATCAAGGCCACGTGTACAACTCTCAAATGGGTATCCAAATATGATTTCATATTTGCAAATGAAGAATTTTTCTTTTCAAAAATCACCTTCATTCAGGGTTAACGAGCATCAACCCTAAAACGATACAAATTTGAATGAAATGGGCCAAAGAATGCCTCAACGTTACAAGCGCTCGGGAACCAAATGGGTATCAAAAAATTATTTTATATTTTAGACCCATAATTCCACTTCTTCTAAATAGCCTTAATTCGGGGCTGGTCAAACTTGGACCTAAAATGACCCGAACTTGAGAAAAAGGGGCCCAAGAACTACACATATTCGCTAGCAATTAGGACTATGTATACAACTCTCAAATGGGTATCCAAATATGATTTCATATTTGCAAATGAAGAATTTTTCTTTTCAAAAATCACCTTCATTCGGGGTTAACCAGAATCAACCCTAAAACGATACGAATTTGATCAAAATGGAAAAAGAATGCCTCAACGTTACGAGTGCTTGAGAACCCACTTGGATCTCTCAAATGGGTATCAAAAAATTATTTTGTATTTTTAAACCCATAATTCTAGCTCTTCCAAATAACCTTCATTCAGGGCTAGTCAAACTTGGGGTTAGAATGACCTGAAGTTGAGAAAAAAGGGCCCAAGAACTACACATCTTCGCTCACAAACAAGACCACGTGTACAACTCTCAAATGTGTATCCAAATATGATTTCATATTTGGAAGTCAAGAATTTTTATTTTCAAAAATCACCTTCTTTCGGGGTTAACCAGTATCAACCCTAAAACGATATGGATTTGATAGAAATGGGCCAAATAATGCCGCAACGTTGCGAGAGCTCGAGAACCCACCTAGAATGACCTGAAGTTGAGAAAAAGAGGACCAAGAACTACACATCTTCGCTCACAATCAAGACCACGTGTACAACTCTCAAATGGGTATCCAAATATGATTTCATATTTGCAAGTCAAGAATTTTTCTTTTCAAAAATCACCTTCATTCAGGGTTAACCAGTATCAACCCTAAAACGATAAGAATTTTAAAGAAATGGACCAAAGAATGCCTCAACGTTGCGAGAGCTCGGGAACCCACCTATATCTCTAAAATTGGTATCAAAAAATTGTTTTATATTTTTAAACCCATAATTCCACTTCTTCCAAATAGCCTTCGCTCGAGGCTGGTCAAATGTGGGCCTAGAATGACTCGAAGTTGAGAAAAAAGGGCCCAAGAACTTCACATCTTCTCCCACGATCAGGACCATGTGTACAACTCTCAAATGGGTACACAAATATGATGTCATCTTTGGAAATGAAGAAATTTTCATTTCAAATATCATCTTCATTCTGGGTTAGCCGGAATCAACCCTAAAACGAGACGAATTTGATCGAAATGGGCCAAAGAACACCGCAACGTTTCGAGAGCTCGGGAACCCACCTATATCTCTCAAATGTGTATGAAAAAATAATTTTTTATTTTTAAACCCATAATTTCACCTCTTCCAAATAACCTTCGTTCGAGGCTGGTCAAACTTAGGCCTAGAATGACCTGAAGTTGAGAAAAAAGTGCCCAAGAACTACACGTCTTCGCACGCAATCAAGACCACGTGTACAACTCTCAAATGGGTATTCAAAAATGATTTCATCTTTGGAAATGCAGAATTTGTCTTTTCAAAAATCACCTTCATTTAGAGTTAACCATAATCAACCCTAAAATGATAAGAATTTGATCGAAATGGGCCAAAGAATGCCTTTACGTTACAAGTGCCGAGGAACCCACTTGGATCTCTCAAATGGGTATCAAAAAATTATTTGGTATATTTAAATCCATAATTCCACTTCTTCCAAATATCCTTCATTCGGGGCTGGTCAAACTTGGGCCTAGAATGACCCGAAGTTGAGAAAAGGGGCCCAAGAACTACACATCTTCGGTCGCAATCAAGACCACGTGTACAACTCTCAAATGGGTATCCAAATATGATTTCATATTTGCAAATGAAGAATTTTACTTTTCAAAAATCACCTTCATTCGGGGTTAACCAGAATGACCCCTAAAACTATACGAATTTGATCGAAATGTGCCAAAGAATGCCTCAACGTTGTGCAAGCTCGGGAAACCACCTATATCTCTTAAACGGGTATCAAAAATTAGTTTTTATTTTCAAACCCATAAATCCACTTCTTGGTTAACCAGAATGACCCGAAGTTGAGAAAAGGGGGCCTAAGAACTACACATCTTCTCCCGTAATCGAGATCAGGTGTACAACTCTCAAATGGGTATCCAAATATAATTTCATCTTTGGAAATGAAGAATTTTGGTTTTCAAAAATCACCTTCCTTCCGGATTAACCAGAATCAACTCTAAAACGATACTAATTTCATCGAAATGGGTCCAAGAATGCCTCAACGTTAAGAGCGCTCGGGAACCCGCTTGCATATCTCAAATGGGTATGAAAAAATTATTTTATATTTCAAAACTTGGGCCTAGAATGACCCAAAGTTTAGAAAAAGGGGCCCAAGAACTACAGTTCCTAGCTCGCAATCAATACCACGTGTACAACTCTCAAATGGGTATCCAAATATGTTTTCATATTTGCAAATGAAGAATTTTTCTTTTCAAAAATCACCTTCATTTGGTGTTAACCAGAATCAACCTTAAAACGATATGAATTTGATCAAAATGGGCCAAACAATGCCTCAACGTTGCAAGCACTCGAGAACCCACCTATATCTCTCATGTGGGTATCAAAAAATTATTTTATATTTTTAAACCCATAATTTCACTTCTTCCAAATAGCCTTCACTCGACGCTGGTCAAACTTGGTCCTAGAATGAGCCGAAGTTGAGAAAAAGGGGCCCAAGAACTACACGTTTTCTCCCGCAATCAAGACCACATGTACAACTGTCAAATGGGTATCGAAATATGATTTCATCTTTGGAAATGGATAATTTTGATTTTCAAAAATCACCTTCATTCGGGGTTAACCAGAATCAACCCCAAAACAATACGAATTTGATCGAAACGAGCCAGAGAATGCCTTAATATTACGAGCGCTCGAGAAACCACTTGCATCTCTCAAATGGGTATCAAAAAATTATATTATGTTTTTAAACCCATAATTCCACTTTTTCTAAATAGCCTTCATTTGGGGTTGGTCAAACTTGGGCCTAGATTGACCAGAAGTTGAGAAAAAGGGGCCCAATAAGTACACATCTTCGCTCACAATCAAGACAACATGTACAACTCTCAAATGGGTATTCAAATATGATTTCATACTTGCAAATGAAGAATTTTGATTTTCAAAAATCACCTTCAATCGGGGTTAACCAAAATCAACCCTAAAACGATACGAAATTGATCGAAATGGGCCAAACAAGGCCTCAACGTTGTCAGAACTCAGGAACCCACTTATATCTCTCAAATGGGTATCAAAAGCTTATTTTTTATTTTTAAACCCATAATTCCACTTCTTCCAAATAGCCTTCGTTCGAGGCTGGTCAAACTTGGGCCTAGAATGACCCGAAGTTGAGAAAAATGGGCCCAAGAACTACACATCTTCTCCCGCAATCTAGACCACGTGTACAACTCTCAAATGGGTATCCAAATATGATTTCATATTTGGAAATGAAGAATTTTGGTTTTCAAAAATCACCTTCCTTCCGGATTAACCAGAATCAACTCTAAAATGATACTAAGATCAAAATGGGTCAAAGAATGCCTCAATGTTAAGAGCGCTCAGGAACCCATTTGCATATCTCAAATGGGTATGAAAAAATTATTTTATATTTTAAAACTTGGGCCTAGAATGACCCAAAGTTTAGAAAAAGGGGCTCAAGAACTACAGTTCCTCGCTTGCAATCAATACCACATGTACAACTCTTAAATGGGTATCCAAATATGTTTTCATATTTGCAAATGAAGAATTTTTCTTTTCAAAAATCACCTTCATTTGGTGTTAATCAGAATCAACCTTAAAACGATATGAATTTGATCAAAAATGGGCCAAACAATGCCTCAATGCCTCAATGTTGCGAGGGCTCGAGAACCCACCTATATCTCTCAAATGGGTATCAAAAAATTATTTTATATTTTTAAACCCATAATTTCACTTCTTCCAAATAGCCTTCATTCGAGGCTGGTCAAACTTGGTCCTAGAATGAGCGGAAGTTGAGAAAAAGGGGCCCAATAACTACACGTTTTCTCCCGCAATCAAGACCACATGTACAACTGTCAAATGGGTATCGAAATATGATTTCATCTTTGGAAATGGAGAATTTTGATTTTCAAAAATCACCTTCGTTCGAGATTAACCAGAATCAACGCCAAAACAATATGAATTTGAACGAAACGGGCCAAAGAATGCCTTAATATTATGAGCGCTCGAGAAACATCTCTCAATTGGGTATCTAAAAATTATTTTCTATTTTTAAACCCATAATTCCACTTTTTCTAAATAGCCTTCATTCGGGGTTGGTCGAATTTGGGCCTAGAATGACTCGAAGTTGAGAAAAAGGGGCCTAATAAGTACACGTCTTCGCTCGCAATTAGGACCACGTGTACAACTCTCAAATGGGTATCCAAATATGATTTCATACTTGCAAATGAAGAATTTTGATTTTCAAAAATCACCTTCATTCGGGGTTAACCAAAATCAACCCTAAAACGATACGAAATTGATCGAAATGGGCCAAAGAAGGCCTCAACGTCGCGAGAGGTCAGGAACCCACCTATATCTCTCAAATGGGTATCAAAAACTTCTTTTTTATTTTTAAACCCATAATTCTACTTCTTCCAAATAGCCTTTGTTCGAGGCTGGTCAAACTTGGGCCTAGAATGACCCGAAGTTGAGAAAAATGGGCCCAAGAACTAGACTTCTTCGCTTGCAATCAAGACCACATGTTCAACTCTCAAATGGGTATCCAAATATGATTTAATATTTGCAAATGAAGAATGTCGTTTTTCAAAAATCACCTTCATTCGGGGTTAACTAGAATCGACCCTAAAACAATACGAGTTTGATTGAAATGGGCAAAAGAATGCCTCAACGTTACGAGAGCTTGGGAACCCACTTGCATCTCTCAAATTGGTATCAAAAAATTATTTTGTTTTTTCAAACACATATTTCCACTTTTTCCGAATAGCCTTCATTCGAGGCTAGTCAAACTCGGGCCTAGAATGACCCGCAGTTAAGAAAAAGGGGCTCAAGAACTACACATCTTCACTCACAATTGGGACCATGTGTACAACTCTCAAATGGGTATCCAAATATGATTTGATATTTTTCAAATGAAGAATTTTTCTTTTCAAAAATTACATTCATTCGGGGTTAACCAGAATCGACCCTAAAACGATACGAATTTCATCGAAATGGGCGAAAGTATGCCTCAACGTTACGAGCAGTTGGGAACCCACTTGCATCTCTCAAATGGGTATCAAAAAATTATTTTGTATTTTTAAACCCATACTTCCACTTCTTCCAAATAGCCTTCATTCGGGGCTGGTCAAACTTGTGCCTAGAATGACCCGAAGTTCAGAAAAAGGGTCCCAATAACTAAAGGTCTTCACTCGCAATCAAGGCAACTTGCACAGATATCAAATGGGTATCGAAATATGATTTTATATTTGCAAATGAAGAATTTTTCTTTTTAAAAATCACCTTCATTTAGGGTGAACCAGAATCAACCCTAAAACAATACAAATTTCATCGAAATGGGCCAAAGAATTCCTGAAGGTTACGAGTGCTCGGGAACCCACTCACATATTTGAAATGGGTANCGGGGCTGGTCAAACTTGTGCCTAGAATGACCCGAAGTTCAGAAAAAGGGTCCCAATAACTAAAGGTCTTCACTCGCAATCAAGGCAACTTGCACAGATCTCAAATGGGTATCGAAATATGATTTTATATTTGCAAATGAAGAATTTTTCTTTTTAAAAATCACCTTCATTTAGGGTGAACCAGAATCAACCCTAAAACGATACAAATTTCATCGAAATGGGCCAAAGAATTCCTGAAGGTTACGAGTGCTCGGGAACCCACTCACATATTTGAAATGGGTATCAAAAAATTATTTTGTATTTTTAAACCCATATCTCCACTTCTTCCAAATAGACTTCATTTGGGGCTTGTCAAACTTGGGCCTATAATGACTCGAAGTTGAGAGAAAAGGGGCACAAGAACTACACATCTTCGCTCGCAATCAAGACCATGGGTACAAGTCTCAAATGGGTATCCAAATATGATTTCATATTTGGAAATGAATAATTTTTCTTTTCAAAAATCACCTTCATTCAGGGTTAACCAGAATCAACACTAAAAAGAAACGAATTTGATCGAAATGGGCCATAGAACGCCTCAACGTTGTGACACCTATATCTCTCAAATGGGTATCAAAAAATTATTTTATATTTTTAAACCCATAATTCCACTTCTTCGAAATAGCCTGGGTTCGAGGCTGGTCAAACTTGGACCTAAAATGACTCGAAGTCTAGAAAAAGGGGCCTAAGAAATACATGTCTTCTTCTACAATCAGGACCACGTATACAACTGTCAAATGGGTATCGAAATATGATTTCATCTTTGGAAATGAAGAATTTTGATTTTCAAAAATCACCTTCATTCGGGGTTAACCAGACTCAACCCCAAAACAATACGAATTTGATCGAAACGGGCCAGAGAATGCCATAATATTACGAGCGCTCGAGAAACCACTTGCATCTCTCAAATGGGTATCTAAAAGTTATTTTCCGTTTTTAAACCCATAATTCCACTTTTTCTAAATAGTCTTCATTCGGGGTTGGTCGAACTTGGGCCTAGAATGACCAGAAGTTGAGAAAAAGGGGCCCAATAAGTACACGTCTTCGCTCGCAATTACGACCACGTGTACAACTCTCATATGGGTATCCAAATATGATTTCATACTTGCAAATGAAGAATTTTGATTTTCAAAAATCACCTTCATTCGGGGTTAACCAAAATCAACCCTAAAACGATATGAAATTGATCGAAATGAGCCAAAGAAGGCCTCAACGTTGCGAGAGCTCAGGAACCCACCTATATATCTCAAATGGGTATCAAAAACTTATTTTTTATTTTTAAACCCATAATTCCACTTCTTCCAAATAGCCTTCGTTCGAGGCTGGTCAAACTTGGGACTAGAATGACCCGAAGTTGAGAAAAATGGGCCCAAGAACTAGACTTCTTCGCTGGCAATCAAGACCACATGTTCAACTCTCAAATGGGTATCCAAATATGATCTAGTATTTGCAAATGAAGAATGTTGTTTTTCAAAAATTGCCTTCTTTCGGGGTTAACCAGAATCAACCCTAAAAGAATGCCTCAACGTTACAAGCGCTTGGGAACCCACCTGCATCTCTCAAATGGGTATCAAAAAATTATTTTGTATTTCTAAACCCATAATTCCACTTCTTCTAAATAGCCTTCATTCGAGGCTGGTCAAACCTGGGCCTAGAATGACCCAAGAAATACATGTATTCTTCTGCAATCAGGACCACGTGTACAACTCTCAAATGGGTATCCAAATATGATTTCATCTTTTCAAATGCAGATTTTTTTTTTCAAAAATCACCTTCATTCGGGGTTAACCAGAATCAACCCTAAAACGATACGAATTTGATCGAAATGTGCCAAATAATACCCCAACGTTACGAGCGCTCGGGAACCCACTTGCATCTCTCAAATGGGTATCAAAACTTTATTTTATATTTTTAAACCCATAATTCCACTTCTTCCAAATAGCCTTAATTCGGGGCTATTCAAACTTGCGCCTAGAATGACCTGAAGTTGAGAAAAATGGGCCCAAGAACTACACATCTTCGCTCGCAATTAGGACCACGTGTAAAACTCTTAAATGGGTATTCAAGTATGATTTCATATTTGCAAATGAAAAAATTTTCTTTTCAAAAATCACCTGCATTCGGGGTTAACCAGAATCGATCCTAAAACGAAACGAATTTTATCGAAAAGGGACAAAGAATGCCTCAACGTTACGAGTGCTCGGGAACCCATTTGCATCTCTCAAATGGGTATCAAAAAATTATTTTGTATTTTTAAACACATATTTCCACTTCTTCCAAATATTCTTCATTCGGGGTTGGTCAAACTTCGGCCTAGAATGACCCGAAGTTGAAAAAAAGGGGCCCAAGAACTACACGTCTTCGCTCGCAATGAGGAACACGAGTACAACTCTCAAATCGGTATAGAAATATGATATCATATTTGCAAATGAATAATTTTGCTTCTCAAATATCACCTTCATTCGAGGTTAACTAGAATCAACCATAAAACTATACGAATTTGATTAAAATGGGCCAAAGAATGCAGCAACATTGCGAGAGCTAGGGATTCCACCTATATCTAACAAATGGGTACAAAATATGATTTGATATATGCAAATGAAAAGTTTTTCTTTTCAAAAATCACCTTCATTCAGGGTTAACCAAAATCAACCCTAAAACGATACGAATTTAATCGAAATGGGCCAAAGAATGCCTCAACGTTTTGAGTGCTCGGAAATCCACTTGCATCTCTCAAATGGGTATCAAAAAATTATTTTTTATTTTTAAACCCATAATTCAACTTCTTCCAAATAGCCTTCATTCGAGGCTGGTCAAACTTGGGGCTAAAATGACCCGAAGTTGACAAAAAGGGGCCGAAGAACTGCACGTCTTCCCTCGCAATCAAGACCACGTGTACAACTCTCGAATGGGTATCGAAATACAATTTCATATTTGCAAATGAAAAATTTTGGTTTTCAAAAATCACCTTCATTCGAGGTTAACCATAATCAACCCTAAAACGATACGAATTTGATCAAAATCAGCCAAAGAATGCCTCAACGTTGCGAGAGCAGCTTGGGAACCCATCTATATCTCTTAAATAGGTATCAAAAATTGTTTTGTATTTTTAAACCCATAATTCCACTTCTTCAAAATAGCCTTCGTTCGAGGCGGGTGAAACTTGGGCATAGAATCACTCGAGGTTGAGAAAAAACGGCTCAAGAACTACACATCTTCTCCTGCAATCGGGACCACATGTACAACTCTCAAATGGGTATACAAATATGATTTCATCTTTGGAAATGAAGAATTTTTCTTTTCAAAAATCACCTTCATTCTAGATTAACCGGAATCAACCCTAAAAACATACAAATTTGATCGAAATGGGCCAAAGAATGCCTCAACGTTATGAGCGATCAGGAACCCATTTGCATCTCCCAAATAGGTATGAAAAAATTATTTTATATTTTTTAACCCATAATTCCACTTTTTCTAAATAGCCTTAATTTAGGACTAGTCAAACTTGGGCCTATAATGACCCGAAGTTGAGAAAACAAGGCCCAAGAACTACATGTATTCACTCGCAATTAGGCCGATGTGTACAGCTCTCAAATGTGTATCCAAATATGATTTCATATTTGCAAATGAAGAATTTTTCTTTTCAAAAATCACCTTCATTCACGGTTAACCAAAATCGACCCTTAAACGATACGGATATGATCAAAATGGGCAAAAGAATGCCTCAACGTTACGAGCACTCGGGAACCCACTTCCATCTCTCAAATGGGTATCAAAAAAATATTTTGTATTTTTAAACCCATAATTCCACTTCTTCCAAATAGCCTTCATTCAGGACTGGTCAAACTTAGGCCTATAATGACCCGAAGTTGAAAAAAGGAGCCCAACAACGTGTACAACTCTCAATTGGGTATCCAAATACGATTTCATATTTGCAAATGAAGAATTTTTCTTTTCAAAAGTCACCTTCATTTTGGGTTAACTAGTATCAACCCTAAAACGATACGGATTTGATCGAAATGGGTCAAAGAATGCCACAACGTTGCGAGAGCTAGGGAACCCACCTATATGTCTCAAATGGGTATCAAAAAATTATTTTACATTTTCAAACTCATAATTGCACTTGTTCCAAATAGCCTTTGTTCAAGGCTGGACAAACTTGGCCCTAGAACGACCCGAAGGTTAAAAAAAGGGACCATTAAGGTTAAAAAGGTTAAGAACTACACGTCTTCTCCCACAATCGGGACCATGTGTACAACTCTCAAATGGGTATCCAAATATGATTTCATCTTTAAAAATGAAGAATTTTTCATTTCAAAAATCACCTTCATTCGAGGTTAACCAGAATCAAACCTAAAGTGATACGAATTTGATCGAAAAGGGCCAAAGAATGCCTCATCTTCATGAGCACTCAAGAACCCAGTTGCACCTCTCAAATGGGTATCAAAAAATTATTTTATATATTTTAAACCCATAATTCCACTCTTTCTAAAAAGTTTTCGTTGGAGGCTGGTCAAACTTCGCCCTAGAATGACTCGAAGTTGAGAAAAAGGGGCCCAACAACTACATGTCTTCTCCCACAATCGGGGAAATGTGCACAACTATCAAATGTGTATCCAAATATAATTTCATCTTTGGAAATAAATAATTTTGCTTTTCAAAAATCACCTTAATTCGGGCTTAGCTGGAGTCAACCCAAAAATGATATGAATTTGATCGAAATGGGCAAAAGAATGCCTCAATGTTACGAGCGCTCGAGGACCCACTTGAATCTCTCAATGGGTATCAAAAAATTATTTCGTATTTTTAAACCCAAAATTCCACTGCTTCCAAACAGCCTAGAATGACCTGAAGTTGAGAAAATGTGGCCCAAGAACTACACATCCTCACGCACAATCAAGACCATGTGTACAACTCTCAAATGGGTATCCAAATATGATTTCATATTTTCTCTCAAATGGGCAACAAAAAATTATTTTATATTTTAAACTCATAATTCCACTTCTTCTAAATAACCTTCATTCGGGGCTGGTCAAACTTGGGCCTAAAATGACCCGAACTTAAGAAAAAGGGGCCCAAGAACTACACATCTTCGCTAGCAATTAGGACTACGTGTACAACTCTCAAATGGGTATCCAAATATAATTTCATATTTGCAAATGAATATTTTTTCTTTTAAAAAATCACCTTCAATCGGGGTCAACCAGAATCAACCCTAAAACGATACGAAATTGATCGAAATGGAAAAAAGAATAACTCAACGTTACGAGTGCTCGAGAATCCACTTGGATTTCTCAAATGGGTATCAAAAAAATATTTTGTATTTTTAAACCCATAATTTCAGTTCTTCCAAATAACCTTCATTCAGGGCTAGTCAAACTTGGGGCTAGAATGACCCAAAGTTGAGAAAAAAGGGCCCAAGAACTACACATCTTCGCTCACAAACAAGACCATGTGTACAACTCTCAAATGGGTATCCAAATATGATTTCATATTTGCAAGTCAAGAATTTTTCTTTTCAAAAATCACCTTCATTCGGGGTTAACCAGTATCAACCCTAAAATGATAAGAATTTGATAGAAATGGGCCAAATAATGCCTCAACGTTGCGAGAGCTCGGGAACCCACCTATATCTCTAAAATTGGTATCAAAAAACTGTTTTATATTTTTAAACCCATAATTCCACTTCTTCCAAATAGCCTTTGCTCGAGGCTGGTCAAATGCGGGCCTAGAATGACCTGAAGTTGAGAAAAAGGGGCCCAAGAACTACACATCTTCTACCACAATCAGGACCACGTGTACAACTCTCAAATGGGTATACAAATATGATGTCATCTTTGGAAATGAAGAATTTTTCAATTCAAAAATCATCTTCATTCTGGGTTAACCGAAATCAACCCTAAAACGATACGAATTTGTTCGAAATGGGCCAAAGAATGCCGCAACGTCTCGAGAGCTTGGGAACCCACCTATATCTCTCAAATGTGTATGAAAAAAATATTTTTTATTTCTAAACCCATAATTTCACCTCTTCCAAATAACCTTTGTTTGAGGCTGGTCAAACTTAGGCCTAGAATGACCTGAAGTTGAGAAAAAAGTGCCCAAGAACTACACGTCTTCACACGCAATTAAGACCACGTATACAACTCTCAAATGGGTATTCAAAAATGATTTCATCTTTGGAAATGATGAATTTGTCTTTTCAAAAATCACCTTCATTTGGGGTTAACCAGAATCAACCCTAAAACGATAAGAATTTAATTGAAATGGGACAAAGAATGCCTCTACGTTACGAGCGCTCGGGAACCCACTTGCATCTCTCAAATGGGTATCAAAAAACTATTTGGTATATTTAAACCCATAATTCCACTTCTTCCAAATAGCCTTCATTCGGGGCTGGTCAAACTTGGCCCTAGAATGACCCAAAGTTGAGAAAAAAGGGGCCCAAGAACTACACATCTTCGCTCRCAATCAAGACCACGTGTACAACTCTCAAATGGGTATCCAAATATGATTTCATATTTGCAAATGAAGAATTTTACTTTTCAAAAATCACCTTCATTCGGGGTTAACCAGAATCAACCCTAAAACGATACGAATTTGATCGAAATGTGCAAAAGAATGCCTCAACGTTGCGAGAGCTCAGGAAACCACCTATATCTATTAAATGGGTATCAAAAATTATTTTTTATTTTTAAACCCATAAATCCACTACTTCCAAATAGCCTTCGTTCGTGAAACTTGGGCCTAGAATGACCCSAAGTTTAGAAAAGGGGGCCTAAGAACTACAAATCTTCTCCCGMAATTGAGACCACGTGTACAACTCTCAAATGGGTATCCAAATATGATTTCATCTTTGTAAATGAAGAATTTTGGTTTTCAAAAATCACCTTCCTTCCGGATTAACCAGAATCAACTCTAAAACGATACTAATTTGATTGAAATGGGTCAAAGAATGCCTCAACGTTAAGAGCAATCGGAAACCCACTTGCATATCTTAAATGGGTATGCAAAAATTATTTTATATTTTTAAACTTGGGCCTAGAATGACCCAAAGTTTAGAAAAAGGGGCCCAAGAACTACAGTTCCTCGTTCGGAATCAATACCACTTGTACAACTCTCAAATGGGTATCCAAATATGTTTTCATATTTGCAAATGAAGAATTTTTTGTTTCAAAAATCACCTTCTTCACTTCTTCCAAATAGCCTTCATTCGAGGCTGGTCAAACTTGGTCCTAGAATAACCCAAAGTTGAGAAAAAGGGGCCCAAGAACTAAACGTTTTCTCCCGCAATTAAGACCACATGTACAAATGTCAAATGGGTATCGAAGTATGATTTCATCTTTGGAAATGGAGAATTTTGATTTTCAAAAATCTCCTTCATTCGGGGTTAACCATAATCAACCCCAAAACAATACGAATTTGATCGAAACGGGCCAGAGAATGCCTTAATATTACGAGCACTCGAGAAATCTCTCAAATGGGTATCTAACTTGGGCTTAGAATGACCAGAAGTTGAGAAAAAGGGGCCCAATAAGTACACGTCTTCGCTCACAATTAGGACCACGTGTACAACTCTCAAATGGGTATCCAAATAGGATTTCATATTTGCAAATGAAGAATTTTTCTTTTTAAAAATCACCTTCATTTAGGGTGAACCAGAATCAACCCTAAAACGATTCAAATTTCATCAAAATGGGCCAAAGAATGCCTCAACGTTACGAGTGCTCGAACCTAAAATGACCCGAAGTTGAGAAAAAGGGGCCCAAGAAATACATGTCTTCTTCTGCAATCAGGACCACGTGTACAACTCTCAAATGGGTATCCAAATATGATTTCATCTTTGCAAATGAAGATTTTTTTTTCAAAAATCACCTTCATTCGGGGTTAACCAGAATCAACCCTAAAACGATACGAATTTGATCGAAATGTGCAAAATAATACCCCAACGTTACGAGCGCTCGGGAACCCACTTGCATCTCTCAAATGGGTATCAAAAAAATATTTTATATTTTTAAACCCATAATTCCACTTCTTCCAAATAGCCTTAGTTCAAGGCTAGTCAAACTTGCAACTAGAATGACCCGAAATGGAGAAAAAAGGGCCCAAGAACTACACATCTTAGCTCGCAATTATGACCATGTGTAAAACTCTCAAATGGGTATTCAAGTATGATTTCATATTTGCAAATGAAGAATTTTTCTTTTCAAAAATCACCTACATTCGGAGTTAACCAGAATCGACCCTAAAACGATACGAATTTTATCGAAATAGGACAAAGAATGCCTCAACGTTACGAGCGCTCAGGAACAGATTTGCATCTCTCAAATGGGTATCAAAAAATTATTTTGTATTTTTAAACACATATTTCCACTTCTTCCAAATATCCTTCATTCAGGGCTGGTCAAACTTTGGCCTAGAATGACCCGAAGTTGAGAAAAAGGGCCCCAAGAACTACACGTCTTTGCTCGCAATGAAGAACACGTGTACAACTCTCAAATCGGTATAGAAATATGATATCATATTTGTAAATGAATAATTTTGCTTCTCAAATATCACCTTCATTCGAGGTTAACCAGAATCAACCCTAAAACAATACGAATTTGATTAAAATGGGCCAAAGAATGCCTCAACGTTGCGAGAGTTAGGGATCCCACCTATATCTAACAAATGGGTACAAAATATGATTTGATATATGCAAATGAAGAGTTTTGCTTTTCAAAAATCACCTTCATTCGGGGTTAACCAAAAT
>JASDQU010735544.1:231546-251516 GCA_032191745.1 Picea mariana | reverse complement strand
ACTTCAATATTATGTTGTTCTGGGATATATATTCTATAGGCCTTGGATGATTCACTATATCCTGCGAATATGCCCTTCTTTCATGAGGCTTCTAATTTATTCCTTTTATCTTTGGGAATGTGAAAGTAAAAAGGGCATCAAAAGATTCTTAAGTGTTTCACATTAGGTTTCTTTCCCGAGAAGGCTTCTTCTGGAGTCATGTCCTTTAATATGCAGTGATGACTTTTGTTCTAAACATATATTGTTATCATGTCTACTTCTCCCCATAAATACATAGATAAACCTTGATCGTTCAATAGTTCCTTCACAGTTTCTTCAATAGATCTATTCTTCCTTTCTGCTGCACCATTTTGTTGAGGATTATGAGGAACAATTAGCTCCCTCCTAATCCCTGCTGATTTTCAAAAGGAAATGAATTCCTTGGATGTATATTCTCTTCCATTATCTATTCTTAAGGTCTTGATTTTCTTGTTTGTGAGGTTCTCTATCTCTTCTTTGAATTCTTGAAACTGGTTGAATACTTCATCCTTTGTCTTCAAGATATATAACCAAGTCTTTCTCGAGTAATCATCTATGAAGATTACATAGTAAAGAGAACCTCCTAGAGATTTGACTGGCATCAGACTGCCAACATCTGAATGTATTAGATATAGAATTTCCTTAGATCTATTATTGCTTCTTGAGAATGGTTTCTTTATATTCTTTCCAAGAGAACGTCCTTTGCAAATTCCTTCATGTGTAGACTGTAGTTCTGGTATTCCTTCAACCATCTTTTTGAGGAAGGGTAATGCTTGATAGTTGATATGAGCATACCTTCTATGCCAAATTTCATTGAGATTGACTTCATCATGTACAAGGGCTTCATCATTTCGTTCTAGTAGTATGTATAGTCTTCCTTCATGGGTTCCAATAACTCTATCATTCTCTATGTTGGAGTCTCTAGACCAAGATAACACTTTTCCATCTACAAAAGATATTATGTTTCCTTTGTCTTATAGGAAAGATATGGATACAAGATTCTTTTCTAAACCAGATGTTGGCACAAGGGTAGACCCAGGGTTCAACACTACAACAATGCACCAACAAAACCTTAACTACTGGCTCTTTCAGCAACACCTGTGAAGCAGATGAAGTCTCACCTGAGGTAGAGGCAGGGGTGGTTGTAGGACTCATATGTTTGAAACCTTAACTGGGACACAGATCTGTGATTGTAACACCTTAACATAGCACTTAGTTATTACAATTCGTTAATATTGAGCCTTAGTTCACAACGCAGCTAAGCCCTGACAACAGATCAATGCAACATTCACACAGATCCAATAGATTCAAGCACTAAGCATACCAATAGATATGAGATATAGCATTCATTCATAGTATTCAACACTAAGTTATCATATCAGATTCTTCTATCAAAAGGGGAAAGGTTTGTAGAGCTTACTTTCTTGGACCTAAAGGAAATTAACCAGCTATACAGAACAATTACGCAAGATGAGGATTACATAAACCCAACTGCAGATGGGGTAATCAGTTGGCGAAGTATCACCTCATGTGTGTCAGACTCAGATATGGGCTTAGAGAATTGACAACATAGGTTACACAAGGTCTCCACAGGGAGATTCACAAGAATAGACCATGCATTAATATGGGTAGGTACAGAGATAAGGAAACTTCCTAGCTTCCATGGGGTGAAAAACCTAGAAACATTCTTAACACAGTATGAAGATGAAGTGTTCAAAAATCATAGGCTCCCTGAGCCAACACTTAATTTCAAAGGAAAATATTGCAGGGATTTCCTAAAAATAATGACAACGACCTAGACCTCTTGCCTGAATTCTTGGAGAATATCGCAATCATCCCTGAATATATCACCAGGTTGCAGGTCAACTAGTTCAAAAACCCTTTCCGAGAAATTGCTTGGTTATTCACCAGGGTGATAGGACAAGAAACTAATGCCAACATTTCCCATACGATTCCTTATATATTATATTTTACTGTCAAAGAGAAAGCCATTTTCGATTGGGGAAAATCGATTTCCATTGAAATCTCCCCAATTTTCATAGTACAAAAAAGATAAGAAATTCATTATGGCCTCTTATTTGGTGTTTGTGATAGCATATTGCTGTCAATTTACTAAATTGTTATTTGGAAAAGATACCCCTAGAATATCCAACTAGGAAAGAAAATTCTTGGATAAAAAGGGGATGTTGGAGTTGTTGTCACAAGAGTTGACTCTAGGCTGTAATAGAGCCAAGCCTTAGCAATTTTGAAGAAATAATAATTTTTGATTGATCAATCATTGGAGGCTTCTGGATCTAGGTCTAAATGAGCCTTTCGAGAATACTAGTATTGGTGCGGTTACCATCTTCTCTTTTAGGGTATCTAGACTGTGCCGACAATCCTCATTCCACTGGAACTTTGTGTCTTTCCTTAGCAATTTCTCCATTGGTGCAGTGATCTGCGCATACCCCTTTATAAATTTCCTATAGTATCCTATGTGTCCTAGTGTCGCTCTTAATTGACAGACTATTTTTGGTGGTGGCAGGTTAACAATTACTGCAATCTTGGCAGGATCAAATAGAAAACCTTGCTTGCATACTATATGGCCCAATAGTATCCCAAAAGGTGTTTTGAATATGCACTTCTTGATATTTAATGAAATATGGCACTGCCTGCATATTTCTAACATTAGTCGCAAGACCTCTACATGGTCTTTCAGCAGACTATAGACTGTCCAATCATCCAAATATACCTCTAGAAATTGGTGGATAAATTCTTTAAATGAAGCTATGACTACTCTGGAAAATATTGTTGGTGAATTCTTCAATCCAAACGACATGATTGTGTATTGGTATGATCCCCATTATGTGGCAAAAGTGGTCTTGTATCGGTCTTCTGGTGCTACCTTGATCTGATGGTATCATGAGAACCTATCGATGAATGAATAAGCTTCCTATATTCCTACATTCTCCAGGACTTCATCTATGAACGGGGTAGGGAATCTGTCATATAGGCATGGGTAATTGAAATTCCTCAAGTCAACACATATTGTTATCCCCACTTTATTTCTTCTCCTGAACTACCATCATAATTATCCATTCCGATTCTTCTACATGTTCTATGATTCCAACCTCCAACATCCTATCGATCTCATCTTTGAATTTTTTCTTATATATCGGGTTTCATCTGTATGTTCATTGTCTGATTGGTCTTCTCTCATCTTTGAGTGGTATTTTCATTTCACCTAGCTCTCCTGCTATGCCTTTAATTTCTGTGAACGTTGTTGGGAACAAGTTGTTGTATTCACACAGTAACTCTGTTATACTTTCCACTATTTTCTCATCCCAATACTGTCCAATGCTAGCCATTTTGGGATTCTCAACTATCCTAATGTTGAGTTTCTTCACCTTTATCGACGCAACAATCATTTCTGATTCTATAGGTATACCTTCCACTTCTCTCTCGCCTTCAACTTCCTCAATCTAAATATCGCATGGTTCATTTTTGTCTAGTGCTTCTTCCTACACATGGTCGCATGACAATAGTTCTTTCATTGTTTGTCTGTTTTGTTGTTGTTCTTCTGTTACGAGTTCAACTTATGGTTCCTTAATGAATATCACCACTTCGATTTGTTGAAGTGTTGTGTCTATGTTGGGGTTCTCATGCTAAAATTAGAAAGTGACTGTAAAGTTCTGATGTTCCTCTGCGCAGTTTTTGGTCTGTATACTATTTTTTTGGGATGCCCTCTGATGTGTGTACAAAATGGTGAAGCCATTCCTCCGGTGGTGTCATTTTCCACAATGCTCTGCACTTATCCAAGTGTTCTGTTGGTGCCCCCTGTCCATCATATTTATTTCACTATTTTTTTCTTTGTTTTGCGCCAAACCTAATGTGCAATAACTGCTTACATTGGTACCAGCCCTTGATTGTTTCTGTGTGTGCATCCCACCATCTCGCAGGTGTCTCCTTGATTTCTATATCTAGGGATAAGAGCCTATGATTTTTGAACACTTCATCTTCGTACTGTGTTAAGAATGTTTCTAGGTTTTTCACCCCATGGAAGATGGGAGGTTTCCTTATCTCTGCACCTACCCATATTAATGCACGGTCTATTCTTGCAAATCTCCTTGTGGAGACCTCGTGTAACCTCTGCTGTCAATTCTCTAAGCCCGTATCTGAGTCTGACACACATGAGGTCATACTTCGCCAACTGATTACCCCCTCTACAGTTGGGTTTATGTAATCCTCATCTCGCGCAATTGTTTTGTATAGCTGGTTAATTTCCTTTAGGTCCAATAAAGTAGGCTCTACAAACCTTTCCCCTTTTGATGGATCCAATGGTGGAATGTATTTGTATTCTCCTAACTTGAAAGTCATATTCCACGTCTTTAAGTTGATTATGGCCTGGTTGTCAAACAACCATTCAAAGACAAGAAATGCTGGATACAGAGTTGTGTCATCCACTATCTCCATTACTTCGAAATCAGATTTAGTTCATACTCCATCCAGGTCTACTGTCACTCCTTTTATTCTTCCAATTGGTAGAACTCTATGTTGGTTTTCTAGTTTTAGCTGAATAGGTGAATATCCTAATGTGGGTTCTCCCATACATTTCCATGTCTTATTGGGTAATACATTGACTTTGGATCCTAAATCCAGTATAATATCTCCCATGTTGAAATCTCCATTGTTGGCATTCATCCTGAACTCCCTACTTATTCTCCTCCTTTTATGTAGGTGATTGACTGTTTTCTGCTCTAACTTTCCTTCTACTTCTATGCTACATATTTCTAGCATGTTTTGTAATAATTTAACAAAGGATGGATCATTTAGTATTTTTACACATGATCAAAAAAATCCTTTAATCATGCTTACTTGTCCCATGGGATGTGTTTCTTTGTTGTGATCCAACGATGAAGGCATCTCGTACTCGGTTAATTCCTCACTATGCTACGCGGTTGACGTCGACGCAATGTCTATCTTCATAAATTCTTTTCTGGCTTGCTTGAATGTATCCTTCTCATTCTGTGCATCAAACTGCTTCCTTGGTTCGACATTCTTCTTCACCCATTAGTGTTGTGTTGATTCTTGTCGTACAACATCATTTCCTATTTTAGCTCTGACTCGTGTAACTAAGTTGATGTTTCTTCCTTCATCCCTTGCTTTTGCTAAAATCCATTGAAAATTCTGATTATTCTGATTTCTCTTCTCCTACATCTTTCCTAATAGTGTCGGGCATTCGTCCGTGTCATGATCTGATGCACAAAAATACAAACAAGTCACTGGTGGAAGTGGACATTCTCTTGCGTAGTGTCCTAGTTGTTGACAATTATGACATACCACTGGTCCTCTACCTCTTCCAAATCCTCCTCTTGCTCGCCCTCCACCTCTGTATCCAACTCGATCCCTTTGAGGCACATTATAATGAGTCGTCTGACTATACTGCGTGGTATTATAGTATGGTTGCGCGGTATTATACTACGGCTACACAATGTTGTATTGTTGTTGCATAGTGTTGTACGTGGTTGGTACTTGATTTTAAACTGGGGTGCGGCTTGACCGGTCATCATTTCTTCCTGTACCCTATATTCATATGATGTTCTTTCCCTCATCAAATCCATGTTTCTGAAAACTTTGTCATCATGGCCTACTGACTTGGAAAAGTTGCAATACGAGCTCTTTGGCATTGTCTGGTACTTCTGCATCATTGGGAAGTGATATGGATTGTGACCCTATTTCTTATAGATCTCACACCATAGTCCTCCTGTTGGTAATGAATTTGGAATTCCTGCTTCCATGTACTACGTGAATCGTGGACATTAGTTCTTATGGTGTCCTTCTGTCCTACATGTGGTACACCAAACGACTTTTCTTTTGTTCTTGTTCTTGTTCTGGTTTAGGTGGAATGTTAAGGTCTTCAGATCCTCCTTCAGCTCCTCGATAGTCGGATCTATCTTATGATATTGGTTCTCTTCTAGTTGTAGGGATTCCTACAAAGCCTATTCCTATGTCTAAAAATTATGTTGTCGCAGTGGATATTTCAAGTGCGGTAACAATGAATTGATGAACATGTGCCTATGTTGCATATCTATCATGATGTATTTTAGCTTTCCCTTTAGCTGCTTGAATATCTAGTCTATATCCCGTATATATTATCTTGGTTTCTTTCTGATCTCTATCATCTCGTTCATGTATTGGTCCTCTGAACTCGGCTTCTGGAAATTGTTTATCAATAGCTTCTTGATATCTCCAATCGTTCAAGTTGTCCCTGGTGGACTGTTTGCAGATAAACTCATATACCAATCCAATGAGTGATATCTTAATGTGATATATAGCTGTGCAAGTTTAGTGTCCTCGTTTGTGATATGTTTTTCTTCCCAAATCTTTTCACAGATAAATAGGTGATTCTCCGGGTCCTCCGACACTTCACCTTTGAATTTTGGTAACCTGATGGTTGGATCATGTCCTGCTGTTGGCACGAGGACAGACCCAGGGTTCAATGCTCAAGAGCGCACCAAAAAAGCCCTAACTACTGTCCCTTTCGGCAACACCTACGAAGCTGATGAAGTCTCTCCCGAGGTAGAGGCAGGGATGGTTACAAGACTTAGGTGTCTGCAACATTAGCTGGGACACAGATATATGATTATCTTTCTTACAATGCACTTAGCATCATTTATTCATTAACATACATTCATTAATATACTTTGAAGAAGTCACAGAGCATCGCAGTGAATACTTATACTAAGAATGATTCAATACTTATTCATAACAATATAGGTTAGATCTAACAGATCAAGCACTAAGCATCTCATATATCATATCTAATGTTCATTCATTCATCAACAACATAGAGCATGACTAGATCTACTTAACCACATCAAGAACTTAGCCAAGAAAGAGATACATACATAAGAGCGAAGCACAAAACAATATACACACATTTACCGTGGTTCACCCCCACCCTAGGTCTACGTCCACAAAGTCTTCTTTATCTTATTTTGGTTAAGTAATTACAACACAGAGCTTTAACGACCCTTACTTTGCACATGATAGAATATCTGCGCAACTCGCTAGATCCTTCTTCCTTGCTCTTCAGCATCAGACTATAACAACCTGCACTTAGCTCTCGGATCTCATGCATAGAGCACTCTAAGATACATCCGATCACATATATCCCATTACTAGCACTAAGCTTTCATTCATACATCACACAGATGTACTAATTTTCAATCTTTCCTATCTTACTATCTATATTACCTATTTCTAGATGACAAAATGGGCCTAAACGTGGGTAAACCCATGTGCCGACATCCCTTTCCCGTTACATCAACCCAAAACCCTAAAATGGACCCCAAAATAGGTCTTTCTTCCTTATTTTCTGCTTCGCGTTGTGCTCCTTCCTTGGAAAGCTGTCACAGTCCCAAAATTGGTCGAGTAAGACCAAGTACTCTTAAAAACTTGGTCAAGGGCCAATAGGCCCCCAACACTCACCTGTGACTCATCCTGAGTCACTCAGGTCTAACCAATTCTGCTTCAAATTCCTCGAACTTGGATTGAGTGTCTTCGACCTGCTGCAGTGCGACAACCTCTTGTTCAGTAAATTCATGTAGTACTGTGTCATTGAGAGGTCCTTCCAGGCATTGTTCTGCATTGATGACACCCTGTTCGAGTTGAGCTCCCTGGCTTTCAAGTTTGGTGAATAGTTGGAATGCCTTCTCTTGGAGTGGTTGCAGTCATTGAGAGATGTCCATTACTTTACTTTGTAGCGTGTGTACTTGTTGTTGGGTTGTGCGTTGCTCTGCAAACATCTTAATTCTTTTGACTAGGGTCACAGACTTCAACTGTGCTTGTAGCACATCTACATGCTTCTTTGCTTCATGGAGTTGTGCCTCCAATGTATGCAATTCTGGATTCTCTGCGAGGGTTTCATAGGTCTAGGTGCTTCTGGTGCTTAGCTGCCTACATTCCAAATCCAAAGTTTTTAATCGGTCAACTGCGCTTCGAGCAGTGGCTTCTCTTAGATATCTTATCTCTTGGGGTGTCTCAGGCACGGTGCGGAGCTCCAGATCCGTGATGCGCTGTTGAAGTTTCTGGATTACTTCTTCCAGTTCAGTCACCTACTGTGGAATACAATCTTCCATATTCACTTCTCTAATTGTCACAGAGCACAGTGCCTTATGAACTCTTTCTTGTGTTTCAAGTTTCTCTACTAGCAACTGGTCCTTGCTCTTCTGTAACTGGGATTTTTCCTCCTCCCATTTCGCTTGTAAAATAAGATGCTCCTGTTCTTCCTTTCTCCGTCACTCTTCATGTGTGCTCTGTGCTTGTGCCAAAGCCTGGGTGGCTTTCGCCATGTCTTCTTGAGTTGAAGGTGAGCTTCGACTTTCTCGGTGATCTGGCGTAACTGTGTGGGCTCATCACTTGTTTCTGATATTTCCATTGTTAACGGTGCCATAGAATCTTCTTGGCTGGACTGAAGTTCCTTCTTCTCTTCTTTGAATTCGCTCGTGATCCGACATAATAGTTCCTCCTGCTTTGCTTCTTTCTTTTCTGCGAGATCTAATGAGACATCATGTAGCGCGACAATTAAGAAGTCAAAATCATATGGGGTAAGCGTAGTCTTAAGTGTGGTCCAGGTGGCCTTAGTTTTCTTTCTAGATGAGGTCCTCAGTGGGGTAATCTTCCTTTTCTTAGAGGGATCTACCTCGTCCCTAGGTGGGGTAACGTCGCCTTTGCTCTGTTCAACTTTTGTGCCCCCTAGTTCTTTATCGTCACCTCCCTTCGCAGGTGAGAGAAAAGTAGTCTCCGTTGATGTGATGTGGGTATCTTGAACTTCCACATCCTTCTTAGTCTTGTGTGGTCCTGGTGTATCTGGCATAGCTTCAGGGCTATCTATGCCAAACATCTCTGCGGGGTCTACTGCAACAAGGAGGTCTATCGACCATTCCTTGGTAATCTCCTCCAGGTCATCTTCTATCAGCTTGTAATATGACTGGAGTTGTTGTTTGTGCTTGTTTGTGCTCGTTGTGATGTAGGTGAAGTGACGATCTGTGCTGAATTTCATCAAAGTTCAAAACCCATGAAGAGTGTTGGGTGTAATGCATAGTGTAGACTAAATGGAATTCCTCAAATGAATGTAGTACGTATGGAAGACGACATTGGACTGCCACTATTTGTTGATGTTGCTAGAGTACCACAATGTACAGAACTTCGCGGCCAGGGGTTCGAAGGGTTTGATCTCTGGAAATGTGGCTCCCTTAGGTAGTTCCCATGTGATGAAGGCAATGAGTATGAGAAACTAGCTAAAGTGGAACTCATACTCTTGGTCATGCGCTTGTCTACAATCAAGCTCTAGTTGATTTATGAGGTATTTCGCCCAGTTCATTTTTAGACCCTCCACGCACTTCCCTGTGAGGTCAACTACAAATCCAATCACCTGTGTAGGTCTGTTTTTTCAGACTAACTTGCCTGCGATCAGCTGGAAACCAAAGCATATTGCTGCATTCTCAATGGAGATTACCTTGTAACCTTGCGTGTCTTTCTCTAGATCGCCATATGTGTCTTTTATTCATTGAGAGAGAGCATGATCTGCGGTCTTTCTAGGGTAAAAGTCTTGTGTGTCAGGTCCCTGCATGCTTAGCCCAATGATCTGATTGATCAGAATCGAATCCATGGTGATGCGTTGATCCAACCATACGTATCCTCCATGGTAGCAGGATAGAAACAGTCGAACACATGCATTTACTTCTTGATGCCTCCTGAAATGTGGAATATTCATTACGTTGAGGAGGGTTGACTGTGCAAGGTTATGGGTCCATTGTTGCGGTACAATCTTGGGGTTCTTTCCTTTTGTAATAGTCAAATACTTGTGCGGGGCTAGCATAATGTATACCTTGTGATCTCCAAGGTTAAAATAACTGAATTTCAGTGAGGTGAGCTTCTCTTGGTCAGCATGAACTGTGTGCACCCCTTTTGGGAGGTAGGCAGTGACTACAACATAGTCAAAGTCTCTGGGTATAAAGTCTTGATTCACTGATCCACTTAGTGGTGGGATATATTTAGGCAAGATGCTTGGGATCATATTCACAGTGGTGAAGTCATTTCTGAGCTTAGATCATCTTTCCAAAGACGGTCGGGATGGTCCTGCTCCAACAGTGGAAGGGGAAGCTGGCAGTACACCTGAGGACGATGCCTGTACACCTATAGACATTCTGCGTTCTGACATGACTCTCTCATCCATTAAATCAATTATAAATTCTTCAAAAATTTTCTCAGCAGTGCTAAGTTCGTTCGACATACAAACTTAGGTCAGCTGGCTTGAGTGCAAAAGGAATTTAGAGACGACAGTGAATAGTAAGGAAATGATCTTAGGGCAAGTAAATCTCAGGGTTCATGCTCAGATTCTTAGTTAGAAAAAAGTATTCTCGGTGCATGGCACGTCAGGTTAAGTAGGCAATCTCAGCAATGGTCTGCTTGCAATGGACATGGGGCCTTCATTAACTCTGTTCTATCCGTTCTGGTACTATCCAACGGTCTAGTGGTAACCCATAACTTTTTTTCGATCCATTCGAAGCGACAGTCGAATGGGTATGTTAGTTCCACATTGGTTTACTATCTTTCCTCTGAAGAAACTTGTTCCTTCTAGGGAAGGGATAATGGCAAGCTTTCCTATAGCTTCCCAAGTTCTTTCTAGCATAATGTTCACTTGCGATTCTTCATCAAGAGTACATTCAATGTCAAAGTCCCCTATTCTTGCTTCGATTTTCTCCTTTTCTTTGAAGATCTATGATAGCCTAACATGTTGGTGGTCATTCAAGGTATCTCTCATCTATAGCAATATATTTTCTGATTCCTTCTAGTTTTCTGCTATAATCTTGGTCTCTTGATCTCCCTCAGGGTTTGCTTGTTCCATATTCATCTTCTCAAGACTAGCAATCATTCTAGGGAAATCCAATACTTCATTGTCCATAGCCTTACAAAAGAGGAAACTAGGTCTTCTCCCAGGGCATTCTTTAGCAAGATGTCCCAGTCATCTGCAACTATAACAGAGGGTTAATCCTCTCGTCTGTTTAGATGTTCCAAAACTCCTTCTGTATTGTGCACCAGGATCGTGGTGGCTAACCTGCAAATTTTTTTTTCTAGGAGCTTGCATCCACTTGTTAGTCCAGGCATTCTTTCGATGCATAAGTATAACATATCTATCACTATACTTATCAGATCTATTCATATCAAACTTTCTTTCATCTATTAATGCCCTAGTTTTGAAGCTAGGACAGAATCTATCAAACATACCTAGATCCATGCTTTAGAAACAAAAAATTTCACTTATCTTACTTCTGCAGAGAACAAAGCTTCTAGATCTAAATTTTAACTATTCTTACCTTTATCAAGGCATAGATCTTACAGATATTACCTTTTTCTTCATATATTTGACTTCTTTTCTTCATATCTGACCTCTCTTTCTTGGCACAAAGCTTCACAGGTCAAACAGAACACTGTGCACTAGGGAAACATATCTACGCACAGAGCTTATTTCACACAAAGCTTCTTCTTCTTCAGTTCCCAACAATCATAGTTCCAGGTCCCGGCAACAGAACCATTTGTTGGCATAGGGGCAGACCCAGGGTTCAATGCTCAAGAGTGCACCAACAAAGCCCTAACTACCGATCTTTTCAGCAACACCTGTGAAGTAGATGAAGTCTCACCCGAGGTAGAGGCAGGGGTGATTGCAAGACTCAGGTGTCGGCAACCTTAGCTGGGACACAAATCTATGATTATCTTTCTTACAGTGCACTTAACATAAGTTATTTCTTAACATACATTCATTAATATACTTCACAGAAGTCACAGAGCATCGCAGTGAATACTTATACTAAGAATGATTCAGTACTTATTCACAACAATATATGTTAGATTTAATAGATCAAGCACTAAGCATCTCATATATCATATCTAATGTTCATTCATTCATCAACAACACAGAGCATGACTAGATCTACTTAACCACATCAAGCACTTAGCCAAGAAAGAGATACATACATAAGAGTGAAGCACAAAACACTATACACACAGTTACCGTAGTTCACCCCCACCTTGGGGCTACACCCACATAGTCTTCTTTATCTTATCTTAGTCAAGTAGTTATAACACAGAGATTTAACGACCCTTACTTTGCACAGGACATAATATCTGCATAGCTCGCTAGATCCTCCTTCCTTTCTCTTCAGCATCAGACTATAAAAAACTACACTTAGCTCTTGGATCTCATGCACAAAGCACTCTAAGATACATCCGATCACACAGATCCCATTACTATCACTAAGCTTTTATTCATACATCACACAGATGTACTACTTTTCTATCTCTCCTATCTTACTATCTATATTTCCCATTTATAGATTACAAAATGGGCCTAAAGGTGGGTAAACCCATGGACCGACATACCTTTCTCGTTACATCAACCCAAAACCCTAAAATGGACCCCAAAATAGGTCTTGCTTCCTTATTTTCTGCTTTGCATTGTGCTCCTTCCTTGGCAAGCTGTCGCAGTCCCAAAAGTGGTCGAGTAAGACCAAGTACTCTTCAAAACTTGGTCAAGGGCCAACACCTGCCATATTAAATGCTGAACTAATACCTCCATGTGGTGTAGGTACTTGACTACTACTTCTTGAACTATCTCCCATAGTTGTTTTTCCTTGTGTAGCTGTACTTCTTGCTGTCTTCCTTCTCCCGAAATTCAGTTGTCTAAACAGTGGTGTTCTTCTTGGTGTATCAGTCGTACATGGGTTTGTGGGTTCCATAATGACACTAATATGGATAGGAGTGTTGCGTTCTACTTCCACTCTTGAAAATCTCATCCTACTCTCATATTTCACGCGCAATATGTCCTCAATATTTTCCACAACCCGGAGATCCTCTACCTCCTCTTCATCACTTTCCAAGCCTTACCTAACATCTATGACTCTGTCACCATGATCCGCTTGATCTGGTCGTCTTCCATCATAATTGGGTCCAAAGCCTCCTCCTTCTTTCCTTTTTCCCCTTCTCCTTCCATTTCTCCTTTTCCTGTCAGTGCTTCCCCCCTTCCCCCTTGCATGCAGGGAAGTTTAGTTGTCTGACTCCCTTGTCATTACACCTTTGTTATATAAAAATATCTTAATGGAAGTATATAATGATCTAATGTACCTACCTCGAGGTCCCTTCAAGAATTATTGTTCAGCTGCGTTGTACGACTTTGCTGTATCTACTGCAAACTCTGTGATAAATCCAACAACAATGTTGTCTAACTAGAAATCTACTGTGCATGTAAACTTATTATCAACTCATTGTAACTGAGCGATCTCTTCAGGATTTCATTCTAGCCATTTAATCCGATTTGTAAGATGGTTGTATTTCAATATTTTTATCCACTCCTGCCATATGTCTGGGAACTCACAGAAAATACTTCATGCAAGTCGCTAAATAAGTACTTCTCCATATATTTTCATGGTGTTAGCTTCGTGTTTCTGTTATCTTTCTATGCAAACTCTATCTCCTTTGTCTTCAACCATCTTTCTATCTCCACCTTAGTGGGATTCCATGGTCTCAACATCCCCTTTTAGGTTCGCATTCTTTCACCTTCTTGTTGTATGATCCTGTATGATTTTGACACTTCTTTCACAGATCTCATATGTTCAATCCCATTGTCTTCCAATTAGCCGACAACATAACCATTTTTTGGTTTCTTTCCATTTATCTATCTACTCTTTCTACTATTAAGGGATTCTGATTCTGATTCTCTGTGACCCTTACAGATTGACCCTGGTTCATAAATAAGAAGCTTCCCAACAAAATCTCTTAAAGACTATTGGCCCCTCTGGTAACCCAAAAAGGCAACCTAGTACATGGAGTGCACTACAAAGTCTCACCTAAGATAGCTCTATGGGTGGCTTAAATACTCAAGGGTTTACAACCTAGGATTGAGAGAGATCTGTGCTTGTGTGTTGTAACCTTTATTCAATCCATTAACATTTAGTTATAATATTCATTCTATGCATGAATGTAAAATACCAGATCTATTTAATTATTTCATCCATTCAAAATTCATCAACTGATAAGACCCAAAGCCACATTCATTCATTCACATAACATGATTTTATCGTAGTTCACCCCCTCTTGGGCTATGTCCACAAAGATCTAGCTCTCAGGGTTTTATTATAGTCTAGAAAGATATCACGTCGGGCGTGGTTACAGTCTTAGTCCCTCCTCTCTCCCCTAGGCTCCTCGATCCCTGCGAGGATGACTAGATCACACAAGGCTCTTTAGCTTGTGATATAACCCTCGGGATCAAGTCGCTCATGTCTTCTCTAGCTCACTAGCTTAATGTATTATACAATCCTTACAATTCCCTTCCTCTCTATCCCTCTATGTGTCTCGTCTATCTTTATTTCTATTTGTATATCTATCTCTATGTATATATCGCCTCTCCCTATACCTCTCCTAAGTACCACTTATTTATATCTTCGTCTCACCAACCATTACAATGAATTACAAAAACTCTAACCCTAGCGTTATTAGGTATTCCATGCATGCATGCGTGCTGATTTTCCTTCCATCTATCTTTTTCCTCTTGCATGCTTCTCTTCCAAAAATAACCTTTCTTCCTGATTCGGTATGCATCCAACACTCTCTCATGCACGACATCATATAAAATGATATTATTCATCTTGGAATCCCTTAAATACTTCTTAACAATTTGTTCTGAACCTCCTATGACTGGGCACCGATGAACTTAGTCGGCACAAGAGTATGCACAATTCCCTTTGTAGACTCTCCTCCTCTTGCCTTATGGCTATAATTCTTGGTCACCAGTGTTGACTTGCAGAATGACTGCATTCGATGCTTGGAAACTGGCTTTATTCAGTCCTTGACACCTTCTTTATTTGGCATTTGACACCTTCTTTATTCGGCACTGTTGATGCTTGGACAAATGGTGTGTTAGAATACTATTTTAAAATCCCACATGCAACAACATAAGTGACTTTGAATTTGTTATATGCATCTATGTGACTAGATGCTATCAATGCGTAGTGCACCCCTTTTGGGCCCCTCTCAGGAGCTCCTCCTCCATGTGACTTGATGCATGGCGCTTGGGCGCTCGATATCGGCTTACTTGTGTTGTGACTTTGGATGGATAGCTTGATTGGAGATTGGGCCTGTGGGGTAATTGGCCCAATAATTTTTGTATAAAAAGGTTTGGTGTATATGGGTTGGGTATTTAATAAATGAAAATAGAAAAGACCCATAACACTTTTGGTCATTAATATAATAAAGAGAAGTGGGATAAATGGGTAGGTTATAAAAAAATATTTTTTTTTATATTTTTTATTTATTTGGAGAATAATAAAGATTAGGCTAGTGTTGCACCTCTTTTGTCACCTAAATGAGAAAAATAAAGGTGCTTACAAGCCCAGTTGGGTTAGCTAGGCAAGACAACAATAGATGAAAGAGTTAGAAGTGTAAAGCATAAAATATAAGCAATGAATTAAACTAAGAATGATAAAAGAAATTAAATTAGAGTGCATAAGGACATTAGAACAAGAAATAAACAAGACTCATGCCACCAATGGAAAGGATTGTATTAGTGGAAAGAAAACACCAAAGAGAAAGGGAGACTTTGGGTCCCCTCTTCCTCCAAGGGAGGTATCTTGGACCCCCAAATATTGATCTCTTCTTACAAGTGAGGAACTAAAATGAAATGGTGAAGAGAATCCAAAGCACATCCAATATAGAGGTGATATGAATGGCTAACTAAAATGGTGCTAGCATGCTCTTGATGAGGAAAGAGGATCCTCCAAGAGAATATCAATAGCATAACAATGCAAATGAATTCCTTGAAAATATAGTGCACCCATGGCTTCCTTTTATAGTATAGATTTGAGGTATTATGCAACCATTTCTTAGTGTGAATAAGGGGGCCTATAGGTCTTTGAACATCCCGCTAGTTAGATTAAACCGAGTTTTGGATGTCAAATCGACTTGGAAGTTGAACCGGAAGTGGGTGGAAGGATGACCAATATCATAAATGCATCATTTTGAGGTGTGTGCATCTTTTTGCGTCCACAACTGCGCATCGGGCGCATGCACACTTTTTCGACGTTATCTAAATGTCGCATGTGCACACTCCTTGTGTATTTTTAGCGCATGCCGATTTTATTGTTGGTTGTATAGTTTTGGACCTTTTGGAGATGCATTTTTGTCCCATGAGTGAACTAATGAGTGTTTTGAAGATGTTTCATTCCTGTAACCATTTGCAGATGAAATTCTGGTGATAACAGATGCCCCCTGATGTGTGAGGTTAGGATCATACGTATAGCCGAAATACATCAATGTTTCTTCTACTGAGAGTACCAGTGTAAGAAAGAGCGCTATGGGGAGTGTCAAGAGTGATCCATTAGAAGGATAAGGGAACCTGTAGGATGAAATTCTTTCCCAAGGTGTGGGAGAAAAAATAAAACTGTGTACAAACGAGGCGGGCATGCCCCATGCTTGTGTCATGTAACTCAAAAAGATGTAATATAGTAACTGAAGTTGTGTTGTAGATGTAGATCACTGCAGCACCCTCCAGGGAGGTTTGATAATCATAGAGGACAATTCTGATGGTGAAAAAAACTATGAAAAAGGTTAAGGACACCTGTGAGAAGTGTCGATAATGTGCAGACATTGATAGTCTATCAAATTTCAGAGGTCTTCGGCTAAGATAAAAAAAAATGCAATAGTCGCAAAGTAAGACCCACCGTAACATGAAATAGTGTTGAAGTCAAATGTGATGGGGGTCAATGACATCAGAGAACAATGGTGTCTTTCCCTGTGCCATCCGAGACTCCTCATTGTAAAGGTAATGAGAGTCAATATATTGTCTCTCTTCTAGAAACCATGCTGATGTCGACAGAAAGGGAGATGCGACTCTAAGAAGCAAAGAGATTTCTGAAATCCATTGGATGAGATCAGGGACTGATGAGGTATATGGACGAAGTCAAGATGCAGTGAGACTCAAGACTACCCTTGGTTGGGGAGATATGAAAAGTGGAAACAACCGTAAAACTGAATCTAGTGCCAGGAGGATGACTAGATGAGGGTGAGTTGTGCCACATGCATGAAACAATGGACAAACACAGAGATAAAAAAGGTGTATAAGCTGTAAGATGATCATGGTTTATGGATAGTGTCATTGATGTCAGGAAGTAAGAAATGCCCCAACCAAGGGAGACAAGGGTTTCTTTGCTGGAAAATAAAGGTCGCTAAAGGTGACAACATAAAGCTATGAAAATGCGAAAAAAGGGTTTGTACAATTATCAAAAGAATAAAAAATAAGGTGGGATAACTGTGCAGATACAAAAATGGGTGCCCCAATGTAAGATGGCTTGGCTTGATGATGGTGCAAGTTGCTTGGAAAACAAGCGGAGGATTAGGGCCCCATAGGCGGGTTTCTGTATTAGGGAAACGTATGGAGGACAATCTGCAGAGGGGAAAACTGAGGACGAATGAAATGGATGGTTAATGATACTGCAGGGGTGCAGTCAGAATAGAACCATGATGAAGTAACCTGGGAGTCCATTTTGGACAGGTTAGAAAAATGAGGAGAAGGAGTATGTGGTTGGTTCTCAACATTACGTAAGACTATTGGGACTCCCATCCCTAAAGGGTGAAAAAAACATGAGTGTAAAAATGCCTAGGGGAGCTATGAATGAGACAACTCATGTGGGGGGGGGAAGTGCTACCAGGTGACAGTACCGAAATGTAGTGGTGGTGATAGTACTGTAGAGTCGGATATAGGGATCCTAGGGGTAAAGATCAGAGGGTGTAACTGGGAGATGCATTTTGAGATTCAAAGGGAATGATTACATGCCAGTGTCGATGATATACCTGAAGGGATCCTACTATCATATAATGATCAAGCACCTACACACATAAAAACTGAATACCCGACGTGAACAATATCTGAAGACAAAGATCATATAGTAGTTATTCAATAATGTAAGCATGCGTGTCTGAGATTAATATGAAAAAAAATGTCCCCCGGGGGATGAGGATGGAAAATGGCCCGGGGAATGGAATTATGTAGGTAACGAGGTCCTGATCCCGTGGCTGAAGATGGATCGAAAAATGAGTGCCTAGAGCTCCCAGAATTGAGTTTGGAAGTTTGGAAAAATGGACTATATATAGTTGTAGGGCCCACAAAGCCACCTCATTTGTACCTGCTGTCTTATTGAGTGGATGAACGATTTTAGAGGAGATTTGTAGTTTTCGGGAGATCGAGGTAGCCAATTTAGGAGCAACGAGCTTTAGGTTAGTTGTCATATCCTCCTGCATAGAATTAGGGTTTTTGTTTTTGGGCAGGGCCTGTACGGAGGGCCGTACAGGGGGTTTTGTGGGTGTGGCCCCCCCAGTGCATGGGTGATAAAGAATTTCATGCGCACAGGTGCACGCTTGTAATGTAGACATCCGCACATGGGGGCTCCTTAATGGGGAAAACTGGCGCGCATGGCATGCGCGCCTGTGCAAGGCACAACAATGCATACATGCACGTCTGTATTCCTAATAGCTGTGCATGTGTGCGCAACTGTGCAGTGAACATGCATGCTATGATGCACGCCTATATGTGTGATAGAGGCACATGCATGTGCCTTTGTATGGTCAACAGTCCTGCATGAGTGCGTGACTAGGGGATGAATAGGCGTGCATGTGTGCGCGCTTGTGGGTAAAAACAGTTACTCCTTTGAGGCAAAACTGGAGGGTGTAAAAGCTTATCTTTTTTGGATTTTTGATGTTTTTATGGGTTATGATGGCTAATCAAGTTCTATATATGTGGGTGCAGGTGATCATTTGGAATATACCAGTTCACTGGAGAGAGAGGGACTGGTCACACTTGAGGGAGGCAATGAGTGACGAGGAGCCGACAGTCTGAGACGCTTTGGCAACATGTGGGATGTTGAAGTTTTTTGAGTGTTTGCTAGTGCGAGCACAGGAGTATCTTTTGCAGTTCTTGATCAGGATGTGGAGTCCTAAACTGCATTTATTTATGGTGTGGGGTGAGAAACTAGCCTTTACTATGGTGGAGGATGTATATTTTTTGAATGGGCTCCCTTTTCGGGGAACCCCACTACCAGCGAAGCCTGTAGTACCTGGGGATGGTCAGTTGGTTGTATTAGCCCAAAGATATTGTTCGGGGGAGAACTTTATGTCGGGCTCCATGGTGAGCATTGGGGCGATGGACGCCCTTGTGCATCATTGCATGGAAGTGATGATTGTGAGAGTCTACAGGTCTCTTGCGACTCAACGAATTAGTGGAGGTCAACTGAGGATCATGGAGAGGGCACTGGCGGGAAAGTATTTTTCCTGGGGCTTGATGCTCCATGCCAATATGGTAGGGAAGCTTGACAGATGTTGTGCTACTGACTCAGGGGATTTTTCCTTTGGGTCTATATTGGTGGAATGGGTTTTGGCGAGGGTGTCAATGTTGCACCCTAGAGTGTTGTTGGGCACACCTGGTGTGCGAGAGCCACAACTAAGGCAGTGGGCGACAATATTGGTTCTTCACGGTGGTGGGGAGGGTGGCCACTATTTCACAACCGAGGTTGCATAGGTGTGGCATCAGATGCCACCGATCATATTGCAGTATCCATATTGTGGGGTGGACTTCCGGGATGATCCAGAGATGGTGTTTCCCCCAGGAGAGGTGTTCGACCCCAGAGGTATGATGTGATGTTTGATGGTTTTGATCTTTAGATAGTATAGCATGTATATTTTTATGTATAGATGGATGATGATGCTAATATTTTTTTGTTGTGTGGGTAGATGTTGGACCACATGGGCATGAGGTTGAGTTGGTGAGAGCATCAACTTGTCAGGGGCTAGTGAGGCCTCCACGGGGAGAGCCTCGTGCAGGAGAGAGATGACAGGATGATGCTGAGGCGAGATCGGTTGAGGAGGAG
>JASDQU010735544.1:221311-231446 GCA_032191745.1 Picea mariana | reverse complement strand
CCCTAATTTGCACCATACATGCTTACCTGGCATCAGGCCATCTCAGATCCCTTCTTTGCCAAAAGCATTACTAAACAACTCTTTAAAAAACCTCTTTTCTAAGGGTCCATGCACCCTACTCCATTACTACAGGCGTGTACATGCTAGCTGACCTAAAACAACCCGCGTGGACTGACAAAAGCACAAAAAAAGGAAATTTGTTGACGGAACACACAACTTTGGGTGAGTTAACTAAAACTCCAGGCCATGCATGGCCAAGGGTTCATCCAAATACCTAGCTTCTTCTAGCCTATAAAAGAAGGGCTAGGGGTCCCGTTTGGAGGAGGAGAAATAGAGTAAAGAAACTCTACCCAATTGCATATTCCCATTGTCCCAACCCTTTAGGCATCCTTGTGCAAGAAGAGATACAAGGCAAAGAAGTTGGAGGACATTTGAAGAGGAGCCCAGGATTAGGATTCTTGGAGCAGTGGCCGGTCTCGACATTGTAAGTTGATTCATTAAAGTTAATAATAAATAAATTCTTTTCCCATCCCACTATATGAGTTCTTCATAGTTCAGTAAATATATGTTTGAATCTCTAACCCATTAGTCTATAGGTAAAATGCATGTGTAGTTTTTTGCTTGTTTTGTACGAAGGTCAATCTTGAGAGGATAGCTACCAACAAGCGATAAAGCATGAAGGAGGATTGACATTGAACATCCAGAAAAAGGTATGTTGGTCTAACCATGTGTTTGCTGAAAAGGAATGGGGTTTAAGTTAGGGGATGAAGGTAGAAAGTAGATTTCTTTCGGTCATATCTGCATGCATAAGATAACCCTATTTGCGAGTTCATAAGGGGATTTCCCTCACAACAATGATGCCTTCTTAAGGCATTGGGGGGATAAAAATAATTTCCTTTATTATATTACAGAAATTGGATCACTTAAGAGGAAAGAAGGGAAATATGTTTCTGACTTCTCAAAGAGATTCAATAAAATTTACAATAGGATTCCCACTGAAGTAAAGCCTACAGAAACCTCTACCAAGATTACCTATGCTAGTGCTTTTGACCCTGAGTTCTGCCTCTCGTTGAGAGAAATAAGATATACCTCTTTAGCTCATATGAAAGATACATCCTTAGAAGTAGAATCCAATATATTTTCAGCTGACAAACTTATGAGAAAATATGATAGAGATAGAAGGAAAGGTAAGGTTGAATCTTCCACCTTTGAATCCCCTATTGTCCACCCTCAAGTTGATGAACTTACAAAATTGGTAAAATAACTTTCTGATAAAATGGAGAAGTTGAAAATTGAAGGAAAATAGAACTATAGAAACACATAGAATGCTGAAAATAGAGGTAATTTTAGAAGATGAAATAATGCCCCTTAGGTCCTCCAAAGAGACCCACTAAATAGGGATAGGGATGATCAAAAAGTTCAAAACCCTCTCCAAAACAACCTTGTTGTTGATGAAGAAGGAGAGGATGAAGAAAATGATCCTGAAATTTATTGTCTTGGTGACACCTCTTCATCTCCTCATTTGATCCAATCTACATATGAAGAGTCTCTCATGGATATTCAATTAAATGAATTGATTAAAGGATAGATGACAATCCTACTAGATACAATCTAAGGTTAAAAAATAAATAGGGAAAGACTGACACTTCTGATCATCCCACTAAATTAGAAAATTATGATAAGGTTGTGACAACTAGAAATAAAGGAAAATATGTGCAAAGCCCTCAAACATTGGTTAATATCCCTTCCCCAGAAGTTAAAGAGATTTTGAAATCCCCATCCTCCTTTATCTTTGAAAATGAAATTGAAAAGATTAAAATCCCTGTACCTTTTTTGGAGCTAATTAAGAATGAGGAATTTAAAAGATACCTTTATAAAATGATGCAGTCTGATCTTTCTTCTAATTCCACAGATTCATTTAACCTTCAAGTTGAAAAAACAACAGTTATCCTGGGACCTTTGGTAGAATATAGAGATGAATTCCTCTCCTTTTTATACATCATTGAAAAATCATGATAAAGTTCTACATAACTACTTGATGTACTCAAGGGCATCTCACAATATCATGCCTAAAACAATCATGGATGATATTGGGTTGGAAATTACAAAAAAATACCATGAATTATACGCTTTTGACTCTAGGAAAGTGAAGTGTCTTGGGGTTATCAGAGATCTGGTTGTGACCTTGTTTTAGTTGCCAATGAAAAGTGTGTTTATGGATATTTTGGTGGTTGATGTCCCCCCTTAGTTTGGGATTCTCTTGTCAGGATATTGGATAAAAATACTAGGGGGAACCTTGCATATGGACCTTTCATATGCCACCATTATGTGTTTTGGGGAGAACATATAAGGCTTTACAGGGAGGCTCAATTATCCTACACATCAGTGATGAAGCAAATCCCACCAACCATCCTATTTTTGCACTTGATACTGATTTAGGATACAGTATATTGAAGCTCACTAATGCTCCTCAACCTCCTATTGAAATCATAAAACATTCCATTACCTCTTGTGAAGAGTCTCTTCTTAATACCTTTACTTGGAAGATGTTTTTTATGGGGCTTATTCTAAAGAAGGTGTTGGTGTTAGGGTAGTCTTTATTTCCCCTACTCAAGAGATCATTTATTTATCCTACAAGATTGAATTTGAAACTACAAACAATGTGGTAGAATACGAGGCTCGTGTTTTGGGTTTGAGGGATACCAAAGAAATGAGGATTGAAGAGCTACCAGTGTTTGGAGATGTTGAATTAATTTTCCATCAAATCAAAAATTTGTATCAAGCTAAACACCCTAGGTTAAGGACTTACATAAATGAAGTTTGGGATCTTGTTGATAGTTTCTTCTTAGATTTTAATATCTCATTTGTCCCAAGAGAGGAGAACACTATGGAATATTCCTTGGTTATTTCAACAAGTAATTTCAGAGTTCCTTTTCCCCCTAAACTCAAATATGACATGGAAGTGAAGTATATACCCTCTATACCTGACAATGTCAAACATTGGAAGGTTTTTTAGGATGATCTTGAGATAAAAGTATTTGTTCAGACTATGGATGAGTTTTTTGCCTTGCATATTGATCAATATCATGACACTTAAAAAATCCATCATGCTGATGTTTTTCTGAATAAAATTGTTGACCATCATATTGTTTAGTTACCTAGTAACCATATTCCAAAAGGACTAGTTCCTTTGGAGAGATTGTTTGATAGAAATGATGTTGATGTAAAGGTTAAAGGTTCAACTAAAAATGTTGATGTGACTGAATACAATTTAGGTACAGAGGAGGATCCAAAGTATGTTAAGTTGTCTAGCATCTTGTCAAAAGAAAAAAAGGCTCAATATGTTAATCTCTTAAAGGAGTTTTCAGATGTGTTTTCCTAGAAATTTGAATATTTGAGAACATATGACACAAGCATCATTGAACATAATATACCTTTGAAAGAGGAGACCAAGCCATTTAGGTAGAAACTCGGGCAGATAAATCCTATGTTGTTGCCTATTATGGAAAGGGAAGTAAAGAATCTTTTGGATGCCAAGATCATCATTCCTTTGAGATACTTTGAATGGGTGGCTAACCTGTTCCCATTGAGGAATAAGAATGGGGAAATCAAACTTTGTGTCGATTTCCAAAATTTGAATAGAAGCTCCAAGAAACATAATTACCCCTTACCAAAGATGGAGCACATTTTGCAGAGGGTGACATGTTCATATAGGATGTCTATGATTGATGGCTTTTCTGGATACAATAAAATATATGTCTTTCCTTAATATAGAGACAAGACAACCTTCACTACTCCTTGGGGAACATTCATGTATGCCAAAATGCCCCTCAGATTGATGAATGCGGGAGAAACCTTTAAGCGAGCAATGGAAATTGCCTTTATTAGGGAGAAGGACAAGTTTGTAGTCATCTATTTAGATGAGATCACATTGTTCTCACAATCTGATAAACAACATTATCATCATTTGAAAAAGGTTTTCATGAAGTGCATAAAGTTTGGTCTATCTCTCAATCCCAAAAAGTCTTTGTTTTATATGAAGGAGGGGAAGTTGTTGGGGAACATTGTATCAACAGAAGGGGTAAGAATTGATTCAAGAAGAGTAGAATCCATATAGACCTTGTCTCTCCCTAGATCTAAGAAATAAGTTCAGTCTTTCTTGGGGAAAATCAATTTTCTAAGAAGGTTCATTTCAAATTTTTTTGAATTGGTAAAATACATTACAACCATGCTTAGGAAAGGAAATGAGGTCAAATCGACCACTGATTCTTGAGATTTTTTTGATCAAATCAAAATGGCCTTGACTGAAGAACCTATGCTCATCATCCCTGAATATTGTTATCGGACTAATCGGTAGGTGCAGACACTAATAGATCTCCCTAGAACCACCTAGATCTAGAACAAAATAGGACGGGACATGACTCTTTCCCTAAGTTGCAATCATTGAATTTGCTAGTAAGGAGGAACAAGTGACATACCTTTGTATCGCTTCCTTAGGTCTATGATGCTCCCGCTTTGCTCCGGTGCTCTCGTGAGGTCAAGTCCAAGACAACACAAACAAACCAAAGTGAAGATAACACAATGTATTCAACGTCAAAATATGCATATGATCAAGGAATTACACAATAAAGTAAGAATGACTTTATGGGAAAGGGACATGTCACTGTATCATATTAATTGAAAGTAGAAGATACAACTTGATCGCCTCGATGTTGCAAGATTCCTTTCAGTGACTCTCAGTTCCAAGACACACACTTGCTCTGTACTTGCATAAAGAAGATATAATTCCTCTTGATAGACCAACTAGAGTCTTCAAGCTTCTATCTAAGAAGGGTTCTTCAAACAATTCCTTCACCAATTCTTCAATTAATCTTGCTTAACCTTTTCCATGAGAAACCTTTCAATATATAGGAGAAGGAGATATGGTTACATGGATGAGGATGATCCCATAAAATCTGAGAAGTCAGTAAAATGACAACCATATGAATGCCAACTCANAGACCTCTTCTCTTTTCCAAGATTGAAAACGGGTTCACACCCTATGTATGGAAAAAACTATGAGAAGTTCGCACCCTAGATGAAGGTGGCCTGTGAGAATGATGGATTCTCTCACCCTAGGCCATATGCAGCCTATGAACTCACTTTGAAAATATGTTTTTGAAAGGAGACAAGATCCACTTTTCTCAGGCAAAAAGTCCTTGTTGGGAGCCTGAATGCACCATTGTTAATACATCACCAAGATGACCAAAATCATGTGTAACAGAATGAGGCCAAAATCAGTGACAATTGAAATACTTTGTAAACTGCGTGTGTATCGGAAACCAGTAGTGCAACTAATCAGAAACCTGTGAACAACCAAGCATCTACAGAATATAATACCAATTTTGAGGTAGGCATCCCCATATTTAGATCACAAACAAATGAAATCATGAATGTGGGTCATGGTCAGCAATCATACACCATGGATCCATGTCGTCAAAATATTGCATAGCCACTAAGAATACACTGTGGATCTATGCAAGAAGATTCAAATTAAGATGACATATCCATGAGACATACAAAGTTTATTTATGTGTCGATGCAAATCATACATACTCCATCGTAGCCTGGGTCAAAAAGATGAAACCTAGGGTCTTCAATCCCATCACCTGAAAGTATGAATCTAACCATGTGATTACATGTGTCAAAGTCGAACATGGTAGAAACCACTTGATTACTGATCATTGATGCAACCGTTAACAAGTGCGAGGGAAATCACCATTAATGTCAATGAATCCCAGGGTACACTAGTACAATCCAATGAATGTGAATAAATGAGCTGAGGTGGAACATTCAATAGAATCTCCTGATCAGGGGTCAATGATGAAAACCCATTGTCGAAAGCAAGAGAACCTGCCATTGAGGCATGCAAGTTCCAAGGTACCAAATAATTTCTAGGTCTTGTTTCCAGATAATGAGTTGAATTCAAGGGAACAAGACTCGTCACAGGAGGGCCTTGATGTATCCCCCTTCAATGACACGAAATGAGTAACATATTTTGACAGTGAAATAGAGTATGACGTAGGTTTAATTGAACACAAGGAAGGTCGACACAGAGGGAATGGACAACTGCAGATGGCCGACTCAATAGAGGTTTCAGATGAACTTCTCTTGAACATTTGAACAACACAACAAATGATTTTGTAGCACTGACTCAGAGACGAATCAGGATACAACCTTATGGCAAGCTGAACGAGAGACAAAAAAATTTCCCAAACTAGCTTCAAATAACGAATAGGAGGTGTCATGTTCAAGAGAGACACTTACTACCAATAATATGAATATGAAAACACATCCCTTTCCCAAATTTCCCCCCACCATTTCTGGTGAGTACCTCTTTATTTTTACGCAAGCTTGAGGAGGATAGCATATTCTTGTTGATGTAAGCTCATCCTCCAGACAAGTACCTCAAAGTATGTTTAACAAACCCTAGGAAGGAGTGGTTCGGTCCCATTACGGGTCTTTTGATGTTTGTTTAACGAGTCGAAAGATAGAAAACTCGAAGGCATTTCATGATTATAGAGTCTGGAAAAACACTCAAAAGAGAAATATCTCAGTTCCTTTTTCATAAAGTAGTCTAATGAGACCGAAAAAGAGATAAATTATTTCCCAACAAACACTTTCTTCAAATACTTTAACGAGCGTGAAAATAGCAACATCGCTCAGCAATCTTTTCATGTTTAGAGAGTCTGAAAAGAGCTTAAAGAGGACTCTAGGGGGTTCCTTTTTCGTATAACCTTTATGAGCCCAAAAAAGTGATAAAAGTGTTCTTGATTACATTCTCATGTATTTTTGAGCGTGAGAACAAACAAAGACCAAGCTCGAGGTTTTGTCTAAAAACCATAAAAAATAATTAAAAATATCCATACTACTTTGTGTAGACTTCAAAATCGTTGTATCTGCAAAAAGTCACACTCATAGGGCTATTAGGAATTAGGTTTAATGAATAAAACAATTATAAAGATCAACAAATATGGTAAAAAGTAAATATAAGTGGGTAAAAGTCCTTTCACCATAGTCATTGTGACTTTGCCAAGATTTTATCCCAAAACCCCTCTTTTGCCTTTGAATTTTAGTGCTCAATTCCAGAAGGTACGAGAAATCATTTGGCGAACCGTCTCTGTTAGTGAGGTAAACTCCCTATCTTATACCTTTTCATGGTTCAATTTTTTGTTTTCAGTGGCAAATTTCAAGTTTTGAGTTTGTTTTACGGCCAAAATTTACACCTAGGCGTTCTCGCAGGCTAGCCATATGGGACCTGTGAGAAGGCACGATTCTCACAGGTGGCCCCAAAGGCACCTATGAGAACCTTGCACTGTGCTAAAAGGAAACCTACAAGAACCACAGAATGAAAATTTTCTTTGATTTTTTTCTCAATGAAAAATGTGCCAAGGCTTGAAAAGAGTTGTTGACCCTCTTCTTATGGTTCTTGTGTAGGCATTTGACCATCACAATGGTTCTGGAGTGGAACAAAAGAGAGCATGAAGAAGATGATGTTGTTGATGGGAATGTCCTGGCCACCATTGCCTCTTTACGAGACTGTGGTCTCCCAAAATTCTTTTGGATCCTGGGTATGAGGGCCCAAGTCAAGCTGTTGGAGTACCTCGTTCATATGTGGGACGTGGACCAACAAGTATTCCACGTGGGGGTCCACACATTTTCCTTTTATATCGAGGACATTTATTTCCTAACAGGACTGTCACAGCGTGGGTACCATGCTAGCTTTAATGGTAGCCGAGGTGGTGGGATGCCTATGAGTGATTATTATCGTCAGTACTGTGTTCCAGAGGTGGAAAGAAGAAAAGGAAAGGTGGCCATTTAGGGGGTCCAGGATTTAACCCTTTGCACTATCCTGTTCACCATTGCTCATATGGCTAGGAGTGCTACTCCACACATGGCTCTCCAGAGCTATTTTCAGTACACCATAGAGTGTACTAAGCCTTGGGTCTTTAACTGGTCAGACACACTCCTTCGTAGCATAAAGAGGTAGTTGACAAAATGTAGGAAAGATGACTTGAAGCAATTCGGGTACAGATCACTTTTGGTGTCCTTCTTTCTTAAGAGGGTTCCCTTGCTAAGGTTGCAGGTTGAATGGGGTTTTACCGGCTCCAGAGGAACTGAGGATGCTGAGGTGGTGCAACCTCATGGCTCGACATGTAGCTAGGCCAATCATCAAATACAATGATTCCTTCTTTGACTGGTTGCGGCCACAGATGCTGATGGTCGATGATTATGCCTATGTTGGGTTGGATTTTCAAGGAGATCTAGATTTGGCCCTACCTGAGGATGCTCAGTGGGGAGATCTAGGTAAGAAGTACACATTTTTTCACTTTTTAAATGTTTTTGTGAGTTTTATCATATGCAAATGTTTTTATGTTTTCCCAAGAACTGATCAAAAATCTCTTTTGAATGACACAGATGTGGGGCCATACCGACCTCCAGGTATGTCTCCTATTCAGTGACAAGGAGAGGTGGCTCCATTGCCGCGATGGGATGCTGAAGATTATGAGGCAGTGGAGAAAAACGTGGAGGGGTTGACTGCTGACATTCTGGACATGACTATCGGAGAAGTCCCTCAATGGTATTAGTCCCATACTATGGGTGTGTCAGAGTCTATTGGCTGACTGCTTTGTAGGGTTGCTCGGGAATTCATGTGTTATCATGAGCATCACCCATGACAATACTTTGTAGAAGCTACGAGCTTCATATTTTGAAATATATATGAACTTTTTTTGCAAAACAATTTTGATCGTTATATACATATATACGGCTTCTACCGGCTTATCTTGTGTTGTGTGATACATGTGATGTGATTGGTTTATAAATGGCCCAAATGTTTGTCTAATACATAGTTAGCCAATGCATAAATTAATGTATTTAGATATTTAGGAATATTCTGATACTCAATATAATCAAAATAATGTTCCAAGAGGTGAATTAATAAATATACTCATAATAAAGTAGGACTTTGAATAGCATAGACATTACTTAATTGTAGTACTACTAGTTGCAAATTGAGTCATACAACTAAGTGACAGATACCGAGCGAGATACCATCAATCAACAATTCAGTAATGGTGCTATACTCTGCAATATTGTTGGTCGCACGACCGAGACACACACCTCATAGAGTGATAAGTTCGTTTGTAGGGGCATAAATTGCCCACACAGCAGAAGCAAGGTTCTAAGTACTACGGCTAGCGCCATCAGCGAAGCCAATGTGGGTTAGTGAAGACTCCAACATCTGGAAACCAAACACAACATAACATAAGGGTAGAGACTAGATAATGAAAAAAGAATACTACAGTAACACACAAGAAGTATGATACAATAAAATACAAGTACTCATGCATAGGTGATCTTAGGCATAGTACTTCTTTAAGTACAACCCATTTTTGGGTTCACTAAAGGGATACCATCGTAATCTACTAACTTGTAATCTCCTTTCTCCAAAACTCATCTAATGATATAAGGACCTTGCCACATGGCTTCGAATTTTCCAGCTCCTAGCATATCTCAATCGTGTTCGTAAAGGAGAACCAGATCTCCTTCAGAGAAAACGCGAGGCTTGACATGTTTGTCGTATTGGGCCTTGACACATTTCTTCTGGGCTTCTATGACTAGGGTAGCATCGTGTCGAGTTTTCTCTAATTGCATGAGATACAACAGATGTTCTTCCTCGACAGAAGTGTTTTGTAAGAGTTCGACGTGTTGGGGTCCTATAATTATAGTCGAATCGATTCTTCGACTGTTGATTTGGCGTTTCTCCCGTGATGACGAAGTATGGCTCGGTTGATCCCGTTTCCTCCCTCCATTCTTTTCACTCGATCCCCCATCATCCGGCTGCATCCTTCATACACATTGCGCCCTCACTCCCTTGTCCTGTGGCCCCATTGACTACCTCTCGCCAGTCACCCATTCATACATAATCAGACTTAGGATGAACAAAAAGAACAATAGGTTAGTTAGGTTTAAATAATAATAAATATTAGTGTAGTTAGGATAGGTTGAATTAATTAATAAACAACTAGTTAAATAATTAATTAATTATTAATTAATTAGTTATTAACTAAGTTAATACCTAAGTTAGTAACTA
>JASDQU010735544.1:183098-211734 GCA_032191745.1 Picea mariana | reverse complement strand
TGATGAATGGTATGTTTCCAGTACACATATCCAAGTTAAATAAGGCCAATTGGTCGACGGTAATTACCTTTCCTTGATGTGGGAAACATACAACATGAAAATGATTCGACACAACTGCGAGCATGGAATCAATCCAGCTACGACCAAGAAAAAGGTTGTAATCGAGAGGAGCATCAAAGACTTCCACTTCAAATTGGATCATTTTTCCTTATAACATGATTGGAAATGAAGGAAGGACACCATAAGGTTTGAAACTGGAGCCATTGAAGGCTTTAAGTGTGTTATGGGATTCAGTCAAAGAGGGAGAGCTGATGGCTTTCTAGCAGGTAATAGACATGACACACGTCAAGGCACCCTCGTCGATAACAGTTCTACAAATGTTTTTGTCAGAGACAATCACTTGTATTTGGAATGTGAGTTGAGGGGGTAACCTTGGAATGTGATCTTCCAATTAAAAAATTATTAAATTCATATCCGTCGGGTCAATTCCATCGATAGCTTTCAACAGTGCCTTCCGTTGTATGGGACAACTTTGAAGGACTTCAAGGGTTGACATTGCAGATGGTGCTTGGGCTAGATCTTCAACAATGTTGTATTTCTAGGAAGCATGGGCATGAGGATTGAAAGCTGATTTCTGAATGAAGCCCTTTGGAGGAGGACGAAGGACTATGTCGAGGCTCGATCATTCGAGATGAAGAGGACCGTTGGTAAATGGAGTCATGGGAGATGGTTGTACCAACGAAGGAGGTATAACATCAACCTTCTCTTTAGAGGGAGAATAATCTTTGGCTTTAGTGGTAAGTGTGATGTCATTTTTCTTTGAATCACCTATACACATTAAAACATAATATGTAGTGGAGGGGGACGGTTGGTCATGAATGACCAATTGGGCCTATTGTTGAGAAGGGAAGGGTTGTGAAAAAACAGCCAAAGTGGGTGGTTTCGGGGTCCCTTGAAGGAACTTAGTAACCTCGGCACGTCGTGGAAAATCCTTAGTGTAATGATCATCACCACAGATAAGACAAGGGTATCGGGGTTTGCGCTTATCCATATCATCAACAGGTGGAGTTTTGGTGGTTCTCTCTGCTTGCAAAGTATTTTTGTCCTCCTTATTCTTACCCTCTCCTTTTCTGGATTTTTTTTTACCGGCAGGGGTAGATTGAACAACATTTACCTCATAAGTCTTGCCAATGGGAGGGGTAGGAGACATAGCATTTTGAACATTAGAATAAATGGGTTTGGGGTTGTTGCTAGAGGTTTGGACAGAATTCGATTGGGCATGGAAAGTGCCAATCACACCATCGACTGCATGAGAAGCAGCAGGAGTAGTTGAAGTGGCGGAAGTGGAAGGACGAGGTGCATCAGGGAGTAAGTCGTAAAGAGTACCCATTTGTGAGTAAATGAGGTCAAGGTATTGAGCATGACTAATGGCCTATTCTTCTATGACATCTCCACCCATGGCTATGTCACGATTGATGTCATTCACAAATGATTTTGTGAACCATTCTACCAGCAACTGATTGGGATGTTCTAGTTTGATGAGACGTCATCTTCGTTGCCACTCATGAATGTGATCGGAGATGTGAGTGGCTTTGGTTTGTTTGAAAGAACTCAAAATATCGGTCCCTGTTCATAGTGGATCGATAACTGGTAGTGGGTGAGGAAAGCCATAGCGAGGGTGTTGAAGTGAGGGAAGAAACCTTGGGGTAATTCTATATACCACTTCGCGGAAAAACCCATGAGAGTTCGTTGAAAAAGGCATAAACAAATAGAGTCATCCATCAAGGAGTTGGATGAACACCAAAGGTGAAAAGTCATGACGTGATTTTTCAGGTCCTCTCCCACTTTTCCATCGAATTTAGGGATGTCAGACAGTAGCTTGGCTGGTATAGCGGGCCATTGGGGAGAGTGACGGATCGGATCATTTAAAATCCTCGATAGATCTGAGAGGTCCAGGGTGGCTAAGAAAGGTAGTTTTCTATTCACATGTGGGTATTGGTGGCTTTGGGGATGGAGTCTCGTTGGCAAACCAGTGGGACCATAAGAAGTCTGCATATAATGTGAAGATCTAGGTAGATTTGGTGGTTGTTGTGGAGTCAAGTAACTCATAGGGTTGTACCCTTGAATGGGGGCGTAGGGTTGAGCATTCAATCCCCAAATAGGATTAGATGTACTTGGATATGGTTGGCCTATATCGGGAGGTATAATGGATGTAGACAGAGGCTGTTTCCCCCCAGTCGATTGAGGGTTATGTTGTATCAGATGGTTCCAATACTAGGCCAAGGATGGAGGTATGTTTTGTCCATAGGGTGGGGTCGGTGGGGGTTGTCCTCCAATCGGGGGTTGTGTGCCAACTAGGGGTTGTGTTCCAATTGGAATTTTCCCTACAAGGGGGGGTTGAGTCAAACCTCCTTGGTGAAATTGTCCACCAACAGGAATATGGTAATTTGGTGTGAACGATTAAATGGTGCCACTAGGATCAGTGTCGTCAATAGAGGATGGAGAAGGTCCTCTAAAAGGGGGTGGAGGAAGTGTCAGAATGAAACTGGGAGGAGAGTGCCCAGAAGAAGTGGGACCACTAGGAGTTCTAGATGTGATTTTCATAGGAACGAGAATAGAGGCATTCAATGCACGGTATCTGGGGGAAAGTGTCAGGGTGACTCTGGGTGAAAGTGGTGTGCCAATCAGGGCTTGGCTAGCCACGATAATCCCAGTTTGAAGATTCGTAGAATTTGTGTAATGGACCATTTGTAAAGGGAGAGTCAAGATGTGGTCAGCTCGTGGAGATTTTGTACCAGGAAAATAATAAAAAGTAGTAAAAGGTACTACGCCTGGATCAGACATTTTGGGGAATGCATGTGAGATGGTGATATCAACGCCTACTCCTGAGCCAAAGAGATCCTGTATAAAAATTCCAGTAGCCCAAAAAGGATCTTTGCCCTCAGGTCTTGGAAAAGGTCCAATCAGTGATCCAGAAGACAAAACAACTAAGGCTCTGGAAGAATTCACTCACATAATACGTCTCTTAGAGTCGGGGTGAATTCAAAAATCCTCTCGAGAATTGGAAATTTGGAACCGTTCTAGAGAGTCAGTTCTTTCCACTTGTGGAGTGGTGATGTCTTGGACTTCATTCTATTGAGGAGAGCCCTCTGGTGAGTTGGTAGGCAAGGGTTGAGAACCTTCCAGATTTTCTGGGGGTAAGCCATGCATTCTACGTGAACGACATGGAGGGTCAATTTTGAATGAAATAAAAAACTGATGAAGAGAATTCTCTCGTCAACTTGGATAAACAAACAACATGCACTAGTAAAAAATATAGGAAGCAAAACCAAGCAAACAAGACCTTCCAATTCTGAAGTAACTAGTTGGTGATGAAATCCAACGTCGCAATGACGAGATGAGAAGGGGCTGGGCTAGGGTGGAAAAGTTACACTGACAACCTGCTAAACGGACTTACACCTTGGTGCAAGATCCCACACATAATTGTGGGTATACCCTCCAAGGAGCCTGAGTGAGTTTGGCCAACGTCGATTCCAGGTATCATGAAGACTTTCCCCTTCACGGTCACCTTGTGTAAGATCCTAAGAAGATAGGCCACTAAGGTTACCACCAACCACAATAAAGACTGGGGGGACAATCAATAGTCCGATCCACACACAAGGGTAGGGTATCTAGCCCAAAATCAGCTCGAGAGGCTTCCACTCATCATTGTGGGTATACCTCCAGGTGACCCCCGTAATACATGCAATCTCTACATCGATATCAACAAAGCAGGGTGAGTAACTCTGTCAATATCAATGCGACCTTAGGTTTGACCCTTGTGTGAGAAGGGACTCCTAGGACAAAATGTTGCAAATGGAATTTGACACTCCTTACCACAAGATGCTATTGTGTGTTTTGTGCTTTGGAGAGTGTATCTCTCTGCCTATTCCAAAGCTCTAGCCTAGCTAATGTTGGTGTAATAGAGTCCTAGAAAAGAGTTACTAGTTAAATTTTAAAATTGAGCAATATTATTAAAGGTTGTTGTTACTCAAAGGAAACAGAGATGAAACTGATGTTGTGTGAGACTCTGACCCAACAATGCATAGATAGGAATGAAAGATATCAATTCTTGTTCGATGAATCCTATTTATAAGAGGGAAAGAGAAGTTTTTTGGAACAATCTTGAGCTACAATATACAATCTTCTTTGAAATGCAATATCAACAAATCATGAACAATGCTACTTCTCTATTTGTTCTGTTTCAACAATTGATTTCCAATATTTTCAAAATACAAATTCTTTTAAAAAGAAAAATCTTTTTTACTTTTCAAGAAGAAGCACACAACGGTGGTGGAACTAAGGAAACCCAATAACTAATGACAAGCAACATACAAAACCCAGACCAATCTTTCAATGAAGACAAAATTGACAAGCAGACAAGGCTAGTCTTTTCAAATGCATGAGGACAATGATTTTCCAAGTAATGAGAAATTGAGAAATACAATTGATCCCAATTCTTGAACCGATCACTGGCTCCCAACCAAACAAGCACTCAGATTCCAGGATCAGAGATTATATATTTGCTAAGAAAAGGTCAATAGATGATAGTTGAGAAAAATGAACAAGAAGTGCTTTCGATTTCTGAAGACTAATCATTCACAAAATATAAAGTCAAGAAACAATCAATCAGTGGTCTAAGAAGGTCTCTTCAGACATACATACAAGTCTGGGCATCTGAGCATACAAAAACCTTAATCCCAAAATAGTGCAAGAATGGAGCATTCTCACAGGACAACCACAAGTAGAGTGCGAGAGGTTCACACTGGATTGCATAGTAGGGTGCGAACACCAATAGTTCTCGTAGGCAATAAAAGGGTTTAGTGCAAGAATGAATGAAACTAAGAGAAATTTGGAAAAAAGACAAAATTTTTGAAGGGACTTCTGGACCCAAAGAGTCTATCAGGGTCCCCTGAAGACTCAGAGATTGATAGAAATGAAAAAAGGCTAAGGAAAGAGAAAATGGCCAAGGAAAAACACCAAAAACCACTAAAAAATGGGTTGCTTCCCTAGTGGAGTTGCCAATTTTGTTATCGGACTAATCAGTAGGTGTAGACATTAACAGATCTCCCTAGATCCACTTGGATCTAGAATAAAACAGGACAAGACATGACTCTTTCCCTAAGTTGCAATCATTAAATTTGCTAGTAAGGAGGAACAAGTGACATACCTTTGTATTGCTTCCTTAGGTCTCTGTTGCTCCCGCTTCACTCTGGTGCTCTCGTGAGGTCAAGTCCAAGACAAAACAAACCAACCAAAGTGAATATAGCACAATGTATTCAATGTCAAATTATGCATATGATCAAGGAATTACACAATAAAGTAAGAATGACTTTATGGGAAAGGGACACGTCGTTGTATCATATTAATTGAAAGTAGAAGATACAACCTGATCGCCTTGATGTCGCAAGATTCCTTTCAGTGACTCTTGGTTCTAACACACACACTTTCTCTATACTTGCATGAATAATATTTAATTCCTCTTGATAGACCAACTAGAGTCTCCAAGCTTCTGTCTAAGTAGGGTTCTTCACACAATTCCTTCACCAATTCTTCAATTAATCTTGCTTAACCTTTTCCATGAGAAACCTTTCAATATATAGGAGAAGGAGAGATGGTTACATCGATGAGGATGATCCCATCAAATATGAGAAGTCAATAAAATGACAACCATACGAATGCCAACTCATTTTCTAGAAGATTCCCTTCTAGAACCCTCGAGACCTCTTCTCTTTTCCAGGCTTGAAAACAGGTTCGCACCTTATGTATGGAGAAAACTGCCAAAAGTTCGCACCCTAGATGAAGGTGGCCTGTGAGAATGAGGGATTCTCGCACCAAAGGCCATATGCAGCCTGCGAACTCACTTTGAAAATATGTTTTTGAAAGGAGACAAGATCCGCTTTTCTCAGGCAAAAAGTCCTTGTTGGGAGCCTGAATGAACCATTGTTAATACATCACTAAGATGACCAAAATCATGTCTAACAACTACTCCAAGGATTTTCTTATATTTTCCTTTGCTTCATTTGACATAGTGGTAGTTGTTTTATTGTAGAAAAATGAAGAAGGGTTAGAGCAGGCTATTTCCTTTTTCAGCAGGGCATTGAGGGATACAGAAATTAAATATGATATCATGGAAAGGTAGGATTATGCTTTGGTCAAAGCCCTTAAGTCTTTCAGAGTATATGTTATGCATTCAAATATTGTTCCATATGTCCATTAAGCCTTAGTGAAAGATATACTTATCCATCCTGACATAGATGGGTGGAGAAACAAATGGATTGCCAAAATTATGGAATTTGACCTTGAAATAAAGCCCACTAAATTGGTGAAAGGCCAAGGTTTAGATAGGTTGTTGGCTGAATCAAATTGCAAATATTTGGGCATTAATTTCATAGACATAAACATAGAAAATCAGAAAGATAAGTTGTCTGATAAACATTCTCATGTCAACCCAAAGTTGGCATAATGCACTTGGTATAAGGAAATCATATATTTTATGTAGAAGTTGCAGCCTCCTTATGGTTTTGAAAAGAACAAGGTAAGATATTTGAAGCTTAAGGAAATCAGATACTGTCTTATTGACCAAGTTTTTTATTGGAAAGATCCTGTAGGAGTGCCTTTGAGATGTCTATATCCACAAGATACCCAAAAGGTCATGACTGATTTTCATGACAGTTTATGTGGGGGCCATCAGTTCTAGAGAACCACAACCTATAAAATCCTCAGAGCTAGGTATTTTTTGCCTATCCTTTTTACTAATGTTTGTGCAAAGATTAGAGCTTGTGTCAAATGCCAAAAGTTTTTTGGAAAGAAGCAGCTCAAATATTTCCCATTGAAGCCTATGGTAGCTTCAGGACCTTTTCAGCAGTGGGGCCTAGACTTCATTGGGGAAATCCATCCCGCTTCAAGTGGTCAGGATAGGTGGATTTTGAATGCCACTGATTACTTCACCAAGTGGATATCAGCCATTTCTACTAGGAATTCCTCCCACAAGGTAATCATTAGTTTTCTTGAGGATATCATGTTAATATTTGGTTGTTCGAGCAAAATTGCTATTGATAATGTTGCATCTTTTAAGGCTAAACCATTGATCAAGTTCTGTGAACATTATGGGATTACATTGGTTCATTCTACTCCTTACTACCACCAAGGGAATAGATTGGAAGAATCCTCTAACAAGATCCTTATAAATATCATCAAGAGATTATTAGAAGACAATAAGAAAGCATGGGACTCAAAGCTGAAGATTTCTTTGTGGGATGATAGAGTTACAAAAAAGAGATCACTTAGTATCTCTCCTTTTCATATTGTGTATGGGGTTGATGATAATTTTCCTAATCAAATTTCATTTCCCATGGAAAAATTCTTCCAAGACTACCAAGGAGAACCTGATGATATGGTCAGAAGGATACAATAGCTGGTAGAAGTGTAGCAGACTACAGAGCAACTACTGGACAAAGCATAGAACCATCAACAAAAGATCAAGCAAGCCTTTGACAAGAAGGTAAGCAAATAACATTTCTAGCTGGGAGATCTAGTGCTCAAGTGGGATGCACCCAAGAAAGAAAAAGGAAAAAATGGTAAATTTGAAACATTGTGGATTGGTCCCTTCAATATTTCTAAGGTATTTTCAAATAACACTTATAAGTTGCAGAATTTGGAGAATTCCAAAGTTTTTGGTGGCCCTGTCAATGGGCATTTTCTGAAAACGTATTTTTCTTAAGCCATGAGTGGATTTACATTCATTGTAAATATCATTTTTTGTTTTATTTCTGATTGAATAAGTGACCCCATAGACCTAGGATAAGGCACTGAAGCTACTTGTTTTTGGTAGCTCACAGGGAGCATGCCATCCCCTATGGAGCCAATGTTATCGCATGAAGTTGTGTTGGTTCTTTTATCCCTTAGGTTTTTAATTTTTATCCTTTAGTCTTTGGGTTTTCTTTATTTTTATTTTTGTGATTTTCTTAGGTTAGTCTAAACAAATAAAGACCTAGGTTTTGGCTCACTTTTTGGCCCACACATATGATTTTAGACTAGGTTCATTTTATGGTTCATGTATTTGACTCACCTTTTGAATTGACACTAAACATAATTGACCCCATGATCCTAACGACCTGACATATCACTCCATCCACTCATACTCTTTATCCTTTCCATGTTGTCCCTATGTTCATTAAGGGGGTCAAATCAAATTTTGAAAAGGGCATTACCAACTCACTAGGATTTTCTGTAGCGCACCTTTGTCCTATGCTCCTTTACCATAATTATCCATAATCAACTGATGTCATATCTCCCATTTTTTTCATCACCCTTGTTTTTAAAAGGAATATTTGAGATTTGGTCATTTATGAGCCTACTAACTGTTTATCAATTTGAATTTTTCTCCCAATCTTGGCGTTGCTGAAATCACTAGTTTAGACAAGTTGTAGATTGTGCTAAGAGATCGACTGCTAGGTATGAATTGGAGGTCGAGTTGAATGTAGTAGTTCCATAGCCTGTTGTAGATCTTCCATCATCAGCCACGACCTCCAAGTATTCTATGAGTCCTTTAAGCTACATGGAAAAGTATTAAGATACCCCTACCTCATCTTTTGGTAGCACCTGGTGCTGTAGACTGCGTCTTGTCTCATCCATTTGCATATATAGCTCTTCTCCCACAAACTTCATAGCCATTTTCCAACTTAATTTCACCTATACTAGAGGTGAAGCCATTTTTCTTCTGAATCTTGAATGCCCATTCATTCACTTGGATCTTGTGTCTGCACTACATTACATAAAGTCATTGCCTAAACTACGCTAAGGATACCTGTCTCAATGCTTCATTCTTCTTTGGATTTGTCATTGCTATCTTCTGTATTTACAAAGATATATGAATTATCCCCTTTTATTCACTATGTCATCCTTCGTTTTATCTCAAAATCTACTGGCAGTGAGGATAATAGTAATCCTTACCCATTAAAATATTTGATGACCATTGTATGTGGAATAAAATTGAGCAGTACAACGTTGCATACCTTTCCTAAGAGTTTATTTCTCTCATTTTTCAAAAGAAAATCCACCAGACCAGTCTATTGTTAATTCAAAGTGATTTGGAGGAAAATCCTTGAGAGAGAAACCATTAGCCACTGTCAATTCTCATAGATCTTTTCCCATGTTTGGTTCCTTTACTCCTCATTACATAACAACCTTTGATCCCATGTTTAATCCATGGAGACACCTCAAAGGAGGAAGTCTCACAAGGGAGGGAATGTGATCAGGAATGAACCTTCTGACATGAACCTATTTGATCTTGAGCCAATGGTCAGGGAATTTTTTAAAGGGTTGTCTACCTCTCTTTTTTTCAAAACATGCAGAGGGGACACTATGAAGTAGAAAGGAAGTTTGCATTACACTTTGATGGCATTAAGACCAAGGTGGGAAAATTTGAGTTTGAGGTATCTAAGGCCTCTATTGCAGCAATCACTGAGATACCTAATACTGATGAGAGGTGGTTCAAATCCATGATCCTTAATGCTTCCTTTTCCAAGGACTTCCTCAAACCAAACTATCAAAAATACAATTTGTCTAAGGAGCCACCTAGTTGAAGGCTTTGTTAAAATATTGAAGATCATCCAGAGATATTTTACATGTGAGGGAAGGTTTAACATGTTATACAAGTGCCATATAAGAATATCGGTACATTTCACTGGTAAGGATGTAACGAATATCCATTTTTATCTTTTGAGGAGTATGGGAAAGATGTCTAATAGAGTCCAATCCAAATCCAAGGCTGTCGGCACTAGTTTCTTCCACTTTGGGTTGATCAGGATGCTGGTGATGGAAGATTTGAAGAAAAGGAGCATTCCTTGGGAACATTTCATTGTCTTTGCCCATATGCTTCTAGATATAGCCTCTACCCCTCAATCTAGGATGTAGATCCCTTTTCCATATAGTAGTTTTTCCCCAGCAAGAAGAAGAAGGAAGAGAAAAAGAAAACCCACTGCTCAAGACAAAGAAACCCCCAAGGAAATTGAAGAAGAAGAGAGGGAGGTTCATCACTCTCCATAGAGATATTTTTCACCTCCTCCTGCACCTGAATTGGAGGAATTCCCTTCATCCACCAAAAACACAGCCAAGTGGGGAAGGAAGTTGCATTTCCCTTCACCTGCTCCAATAGCTAAGATCATAATTAGGAAGCCTTTTACTAGATCATCATCCCTCAAGGAAGTTGTTAAAGCAGAAGTCCTACGCAAGGCTTCAGTTCCAAGGAAAGAGAAAGATAAGGGTAAAGGAATTGAGAATTATTTTTAGGTTATAGACAAAGCCTCTGTTCAGTAGAAATATAAAGGTAAAGGAATTGAGAATGCTATTTAGGTTATCAAAGTCAACACTCCTCCTAGCAATCCCACTTTCAAAAGATTGATCATAAAACTTAGGGATGCTAGGAAAGAAGTTGCTCATTTGAAAGTAGAAAATTTGTCTGGTAGAAGAAAGATGAAGGATCTCATGGACATGTACAGTGAAACCCTTGATTTGGAAAGGTTTTCAGCAAGAATATCCCTGCCTCTCCATAGGAAACTTAAGACCCTGTACAGGAAAAAAAATAAAATTCAATCCCAAAACAAAAATCTCAAAAAGGAGTTGCAGCATGTCAAGGATGAATTGGCCCAGAGGAACTTAAATGTTCTCATATAAGATACAATATAAAGAGATGAACCTGTGTTCAAGAGGAGTATCCCTGGAAAGGAAAATGATGTTGCTATGACATAGGGAAGTTATCCTGCAACAAGGAAGACTGCTAGATTAATGAATTAATTGGGGAATAACATATCCATTTTTGTGGGTGGTATATTTTTGCAAGTGTGAAATGATCAAGGAAGTATAATGTTTTCCACCTATACAGGGATATATAAGCTTCTAGTCCATCAGCTATATTTTTTTTGTTTTTGAAGGATTGGTTTCATCACACATAAAAACATATAGATTTTGTAGCACCATGGTGCTATGGAATAGCATATACAATATGTTATGCAATTGTTATACCTAAGGTGATACAGAATATCCTAGCCAAACTTAACAGTGGCACTATCGAGTCTGCAGAAATGTTACACAGGTGTGGTGCTACCAAATCTGTAGAGCTATTACATAGGAGTGGCACTACAGAATCTGTAGAACTGTTAAATAGGAGTGGCACTACTGAATCTGTAGAGTTATTTCAGGAGTGGCGCTATGGAAACTATAGACCTGTTTTAGGAGTGGTGCTACAAAATATGCAGAGCTATTTCAGAGGAAGCGCTACAGAATCTACATAGTTGATTTGTAAAGGGCACTACAGAATCTATAGAGTAGCTTTGTAAAGGGTGCTACAAAATTGGCTACCAAATGCACTATAGAATGGTGCTACGAACTGGCCCTTGCAGTCAAAGGTTCAAATTCATGATTCCTTCTTTATTGTTGATGATGTGGAGAGAAGCAATGATCATAGGTGGTATCTTGGAAGCAACATACAACCATTGGAGCACACTTGGAACTAAAGAAGAATGTTCCTAAGCTAGAATACATGCCATTTAACTCTTGTTGTAGTGGTTTCCAACATGGCTCCTAAATTGAAGCAGTTTTTTAATATCTGTTAGAACAGGTATTAGAATTGTAGTTATTTTTGGAGAATCCTAGGATAGGAAGGCCAACTCTCACCTCTAATTTTTTCCTTTCCTCTTTTGATTATATATACATATTCTAAAATATTAGATACATTCGAATGGTTGAGCAGGGCTCCCTGGTTGTAATATTTTGACAAAGTAAGTTGTTCTCTGCTTATGTATTGGAATTGAGAAATTTTGATTAAAAGAAGTCTGTTTCTTTTTATATCATCTTATTGCCTCTTATATTGAAGTACTCATGATTGGATTATCCATATGAGATATTGTGGTTGTTTTATGATGAATGTTTTATTATAATACTTCAATGATGTCCTGCAGTGTTCCTAAACTTTAAGTTCAAGAAGCTCTTGTGTCTGATTTTTTCTTCCCTTGGCTGCTTGAAGACCTGATGTCAATAGAATACCTTTACACCTTCCTCATTAAGTCTTCCTCCTATTCACTTTTACTCCAAATCATTGACTGAAGTTAATAAAGACCTCATTTTATTATGCATGCTAGCCCAGATTTCTGAGTTAAAACATTCTTATTCTTAGTTTTGTCCATTTGACCTTTAATCATTCATTTACATTTAAAAATATAATGATGGGTACTGGGATTATCCTCTTCAAATCTGAGGGTGATTCTCAGTGCTAACAAGATCTAATGTAGATTATTCTACATAATGAATCCCAAAGGTGTTGATTCCCTATACATATCGAAGGATACACTTTGCAACCTTCCAATGCAGCTCATGTGGCTCCTGCATGAACCTGAAAACTGCGGCAACTGCATAGGAGAGGTGTGGTATGGAGTGTATGAGATACATAAAGCTCCCCAATAGCTGTTTGTATAGTGTTTTTTCAACCAGTGGAGTCTCCCCGCCATCCTCAAGTTTGACTCCTGATAGGAAAGGATTCAGAGCATACTTGGAGTCTATCATGTGAAATCTCTCAAGGAGATCTCATGCATACTTGGCATCAGACAATATACTTTGCCTTAGACAGTTTGATGCCTGATGCATCCTGACTGATATCGAGTCTAAGGAAGAAGTGTAGCAGACCCATGTCCATCATAAAAAACCTATTATGTAGAATCCTCTTAACTACAAAAATCACTGAAGTCAAGCAACCAGTGATCAACAAATCATCAACGTACAGAACTAAGAGTAGAAGTGAATTAGTCCTCTTAAGCATGTAGATATTTGGGTCTTATTTACAATGTGCAAAGTTATGTGACAACATGTAGGAGTCCATATTGTCATACTATGCCTTGAAGCCTTCTTGAGGCAATAAAGGGACTTCTTTAGTTGATAGACCAAAGATGAGTCCTGCATAAATCCCTGGGGATGCTCCATATAAATCTCCTCAGAGAGATAACCATGAATAAATTCATTATTCATGTCCATCTGATGGAATTCCCATCCATTGGTTATCACGATGAAAATTTTCAATTGTATTGAATCCATCTTCACTACTGGAGCGAAGGTCGCATCATAATTAATACCATGCACCTGTTGAAATCCTTTGGAAAAAAATATTGGCTTTGTATCTACTAATTTGTCCATCCGTTTCGCTCTTATTCATGTAGATCCATCTACATCTGACAAGTTTCCTCCCAGAAGGAATGGGAACCATATCCCAAGTCTTGTTCTTGTGGAGGGAGCTGTACTCTTCCTACATGGCAGATTCCCAAAAGGGATTTTCAGAAGCCTTGCCATAATACTATGGATCTGAAGACTGAACCAAGAAAAAATGCCTGGAGGGAAATGGTTCAGAGGTAGTGAGTGAAACAGGAGGCTCCTTGAAATCAGATCGAGTCCTCCTAGTATCGTTTGGATCACCAATGAGATCCCTTGCAGCATGAAGAGTAGTTTGTACACAATTGGGCCTCTGCATTGGCTCTGCAACTGCATCTGTATCCTCTAACTCTGCATCTGACTATACTAAATTTGAATCTAAATCATCTAAGTCCTGTGAATCAGAACTCTCATATGAGACGCATGTGCATTCTCATCATCTCGAACAGGTGGAAGAATGAAGGTGTTTGCATGTGGCTACTGAGGTACATGCTAGACACTTTCCTCAAATTGGACACTATGCTCTATGATGATCCAGTATGAGAAAAGATCAATAATCCTATATCCCTTCATACCATCGGGTAATCCAACAAAAATACACTCAATTCTATGTGGATCAAGTGCCTTCCTCTTTTCAGAGGGAATCTGGGCCCATGCAAGTGAACCGAAAATGTGAAAGTGGGTCACTTCTAGTTTGATGTTGCTCCAAGCCTCTTAGGGAGTATTATCCTTGAAGGATATATGGGGAGATCTATTCTGGATGTATGCTTCACAATTAAGTGCTTCGGCCCATAGTCTTAGTGGTAGTGACTTTGCATGGAGCACGCAAGATGCCATCTCCTTTAGAGATATGTTTTTCTACTCAACAACTTTGTTTTGCTGCGGATTATAGGGGTATGCTGCAACTGAATCCCTTCCTCATGGAAAAGATCACGGATCTCATGATTGACATATTCTCCCCCATTACCAGTTCGTAGGACTTTGATCTTATTTCTTGACTGTGTCTCAACCAGGGCTTTGAAATCATTGAGGTGTTGAAAGGCCTCATATTTTTGCCTGAGAAAGTAAATCCATGTAAAACGTGAGAAATAATTAACAAAAATGAGAACAAACCTAGTTTTGTTGATCAATGGATGCGGAAAAGGACCCATGAAGTCACTATGAATCATATCTAAAGGTGCATAATCTCTATGAGACTTTCCTTTGTCAAAACACATCCCTCACATACTCCCTTGAATAAATGGATGTCTAGTAGACCATAAACCAATATTCTATTTCTAAGTTGTTGCATATATCTGAAATTCAAATGTCGAAATCTTTCGTGCCATATCCTACTACTTCCATCAACATGAGTAAGCAGTAAAGCATAATCGTGTTCAATAAATTCAGAAAATGTATACAATATAGCCTAATGATTTACCTCACTAGTAGAAACCATGGAGTTGGTTTTCATGTCATAGATGTCCACAAAATTTGGTGTGAACATTAATTTCTTTCCAATGTTGCAATTCATCATCTGATACATGGAGATAAGGTTGACGAAAAGTTTGGTAACATGCAACACATTCTTGAAGCTTCCATTTGTGAGTTCAATCCTTCCTTTGTCGATGACTTCGATATAAGAGTTGTCCCCCATTAGAATAGGAGAAACTTTGCATGCATCCAATGAATAATAGACTTATTCTGAGGAAACCATTTGATTTGATGCTTCCGAATCCATGATCCAAGCATTGGGAGAGGAGTTGATGACAATCAAGGCATGGCTATAATTGGATTTCTTGGGATTCTGATCTTCTAGCTTCTTCTTCTTAGCACCCTCAGGGATGTGATCTCCAAGGTTTTTTTTCTGAAGTATTTGAGACATTATATCTATTTTTTTTACATGCATGAGGATTCTATATGGAATCCTTTGTGATAGTATGTTCATTTCTCCCCTTTTCTTTCCTTTTCCCCTTTAGATCCGGAGGCATCGGTAAAGGGTTTTGTGTACCCTTATTCAAATTTGCATGAGATTTCATTTTGTATTTTATTTATATTTATGTCTTTCGTCTTGCACAGTAAGTCCATGCGCATTTGGGCCTTTTATTTTCCCCATGTTGATGAGCTTAGTTTTCTCTTGTGTCAGGGATTCAATAAATTCCTCAAGAGAAGGCATCTTCCAGGTGGCTCCAGAGGCGAATATGAAAGAATGGAATGTGGATAGGAATACAAAGAATTCAGGACCAAGTTTGGAGAGAATGGTGAGAACCATTTGTTTCTCTTCCTTAGATTATCAACCCCACAAGCTTTGAGTTGTGACAGTAAATCCTTGAATTTTGTAAAGAAATCTTGGATATTGTCAAAGATTTTTGGATCCAATGTGAGAAGTTCCACTTCCAGCATGTGTCCCCTCATCTCATATTTTTTTCCAAAGATCCCTTCCAAGGTGGTACAGGATTCATTGGGAGTCTTACAGGAATATATGTGAAAAAGGAGATCGAGAGAAATAAGATTGCAAATCATTCTGAATGCTTCATCCATCCGATTTAAGTACTTGGATTTTTCTATGGATGATGTCAATTATGTATCTGTATTTAAGGTTAACCTGTACAATCCTCTGGTTCAGATATCTATGGCTATTTTATCCTTCCATGGAAAGTATTTGTAAGGTGTAAGAGTGAATTCTTTTTGGAAATCCATCTTTTCGTTGTCTTCAATATTTTGTACCTGCAAACAAATTTGGTGTAGATTTTTCTTAGTAGTTTGTCAGCTATGATACCATATAAATGTGTTGAACCTACACTCAATATATCTATCTAGAAAATAATACACACATTTACAGAGAGAAAATGAGAAAGAAGAAGAAAGAAAGAAATAATAGAAGAATTCTCATCAACCATAATGAATAATGAATAATTTACACATGATATACTTTGCATAACTCAATGAATGTGCATTGGAGGTGAAAAAATGCACCATAGTGGTGGTCTAGAGTGATTTGGACACACACCAATAGTTATGGGAGTGAACCTAGTTACGGGAGTGAACGACCACCTAGCTGAGTTAACTAGTCAACTAGTCTTCAGTTAACTGACTGAAACATAGTGTAGTGAGGAGTAGATCAAGGAATAAAGGGTAATACACCATTCTGGTGATGATACCAAGGCAATTGCACATTATTATGGTGATGATCCCAATGTTGCATGGTGACAAAACCAATGCATCATCCAGACTCAACTCAACTAGTCCAACTGAAGTGTCAACTGAAAGAGAATATTCTCCAGGTGGAATATTCTCTCCTAAAATATAGAAGACTAGATAATGAATAATTATGACTAATAAAGAAGGAAAAAACTTAGTAAAAATAAATCCTATGTGTGTGTGAAGTAACTCCAACAACCGATATGACCTCAAGTCTAGTGTATCGGATGCTACACAAAAGGACATCTGATGAACGAATGTCCATGGATGAAAGGAATGATACCTTCTCAGTATCTGATTGGACCGTCATCAGGACCCATGGGAGGATTTGCGCAAGTATCCATGAATTTACCATTCCATACCCCAACCCCATATCATGATTTTCCAAGTAATCAAGCATCGTCGTCGGTTGAGTATTGCATGATTTGATGAATCCATGGGCATGGGACAAGACAATAACCTATTATTCAGAAGTACTCAACAGTAGTGAATATGATGAATTGTGATTTTTGAGAATCTACCACACATGCTACAAATAAGTGTAGAGCATTGGATTCACTTGCGGACAGAATGGATCGAACATCATTCAGGGTGAATGAAACCCCTCAGGGACCGAGAAGAGGTCGAGGAGGTGGAGCTAGAAGAGACTTTAGAGGAGGAAGAACCAGAGGAAGAGGACCAATTAGATGCTACAACTGTGACTATCAAGGCCACATGGCTAGATATTTTCCTCACCCAAGGTGGCCATGGTGATGTCACTGCAGAACCAATGGGAACACAACTGAAGACTACCCAAAGCTACTTGTGAAATGGGAAGATTGGGTATGTCAATAATAAACTAATATTATAAGTTCATAGATAAAGAGATTCATTAGAGGACAATGAACCAACCTCAATATCATTACTCAAGGAACAACATAGACTAGCACAAATGTTGATAATTTACCTTATATCCAAAAAGTAGTGCCTAAGGAGGATAGGTATGATCCTCTGAAACATAAGTTATTCTTTAAAAATGTAATAGAAGTATTCCAGAGTATCATTGGCCCTGAGATATAATGAAAACCCCCTCATCCTATCATTTATCCTAAGGTCGTGTGATTCCATGCTTCACCCCTGCACCCCAAAACCCTATATTCCCGATAAGATAACTTGAGTAGTCACAAAATGTAGTTGACTTGTGGTTTTGGTTATTTTATGATATTATTAGGAATGAATAGTTGAAAGAGACATTGTGCAATGCCCTGTGCCTAGTCCTAGGAATTGAGGAATCCCCAAAAACTAGAATAAGGACTAATATTCCTGAGAAGAATACTCAGAGAGTGCAAAGAAGGAAAATACAGACTAGAAAAAAGTTTAGATTAGAATCCCAACTAGATGAGTTTGAGATTAAGGATTTTATGTTAGATCTAGGATCTGATGTTAATATACTGCTTGAAAATACTTGGGAATATTTAGGGAAACCCCAGTTGACATATTCCCCAATCCAGTTAAGAATGGCCAATCAGTATTGTATTTTTCCAATAGGAAGACTGGAGAATGTGGAAATAGATGGTGCAGGAGTGAAGACTGTAGCCAATTTGAGGTGATCGAAATCATGGGGGATAAGGACCCTTATCTTTCACTAATTGGTATCGATTGGGATTATGATAACTATGTGGTGACTGACCTAAAGAGAGACACTATGAAATTTGAGGTAGACGAAATAAAAGTAGTTCAACCCTTGGATCTGTATGTAGGCCCTCAATACATGGAACCAATGGAAAACAATATGGAAGGAGAATACTTGCATCAACTATATGATGTAATAGTAGGAATGAGAGAATACTACATAAATCCTATTGCTGATGGATCAGTAAGTTGGAGGAGCATACAATTGGTGGACAAAGATTCAGAACTGGCATTTGATAGTTGGCAGTAGGGTTCATATGAAATATTTTCAAGAAGATGCACAACTGTTAGAGAAACTAAATGGGTTGGAACCGAGGTCATAGAACACTTGATATACGATGGAAACTCAAAACTTGACAACTTTCTGGTCATCATGAAAGAAAATACAGTGGAGGATCAAAGGATTTTAGTTTTGGACTTATCCCTCCAGAACATGCCTACTAGATAGTGGACTAGTCACAAAGCCTTGATTAAGAATTAGGAGGATGTGAAGCAAGCTATCCAATATATATTTCAATATAAGGAGCAACTGGAATCAGATATCCAGACAGATTTCCAAGTTGTGCAATTGTTCAATGGATAGTTTGATCCTAAAGCACATATTGAACAATGTGCAAGATAATGGAAAGTTGCGGAAATACCATCTTTCTTGTCGGTTCAAGTATTTACCCATTCACTAGGTCTGATTCTAAAATATTGGTACATGCATGAAGAAACTAGAATATAGACCAACGACTGGAAAATCTTGGTATATCAATTTTGTAAGGACTTCTTCTTTACAAGTACCCTGAGCTTAAGATAGTCCTGCAAATAATTAAAGAATTCCTTTTTACCGATGTTGGTGAATGAAATTCAAACCTAGTGGTATGTATAAATCATAGCCAAGAGCTTCAATCTAACCTTCACCTAGACTCGGACAAGAAACCTATAGAATGTTATAAGATTGATAAGGATTTGGAAAACCTGGATGATTTAGAAGAATTGAGAGACTTAGCCATTAAGGAAATAGAAAGAAGCAGAGATATTAAGAACACCATACCCAACCAGACTGATGGTTCTTATACTTATCCATTGAAGTTGCGTAAAGTCAATATAGGAACTACAGAGAAACCTAAGATATCTATGGTAGGATATTACTGGGATAAGAAAACTAGCCAAGAAATACATAGCTTGTTGCAGGAGTATGAGGACTTATTCCCAAAGACGTTCTCATAACTAAAATGGATTAAAGGATATATGGGAAAGATGAAAATTAAACTAAAACCAAGATCAAATCCTGAAAGGAATAGACCATATCTCCTTAACCCGAGAGTGAAAGAGAAGGTTAAGAGGGAAATAGACAGGATGCTTGAGGTTGGACTTATTTTTCCAGTGGAAGAAGCAGAATGGGTTAGCCCAATAGTCATCGAGAACAAAAAAGGTACAAGGGATATTAGGGTATGAGTAGACTACAAAATCCTTAACTCTTCCTGTGTGCATGACCCCTTACCAAAACCTTTTACTGATGAGGTGCTAGAATAGGTTGCGGGGAAATAATCTTACTCATTTACAGATGGATTTTCGGGGTATCACCAAGTGAGAATTGTTGAAGAAGAAAAATAGAAGACCACATTCATAAAGGAATGGGGGTCATTTACATATAATGTGATGCCCTTTAGCCTAAAGAACTCCCTTGCAGTTTTTTATCGGATTGTAATAACATCTTTCCGAGAATTTATTCACAAGTTTATAGAATTTTATATGGATGATTGGACAATATACATTTTGCTCAAGGAACATGTAGTGCTACTACGTCTGATGTTTGATAGATGTAGGGAATTATAGATATCCTTGACCCTCAAGAAGTGTATCTTCTACTTTCCACATGGAATGTTTTTAGGCCACATAGTATACTAAGAAGGAGTAATGGTAGACCCATCCAAAATTGTGGTTATTGTGAACATGCCACCACCTACAAGTGCCAAACAATTGTGCTCCACACTGGGGCACATAGGGTACTATCGTAGGTTTATAAGAAGATATGTAAACATTATTGAAGCTCTAGAAAATATACTAAACAAGTTATAAGTGTTCCAGTGGATGCAAGAGTGTGATAAAGAATTCAACATCTTGAAAGAGAATCTCAACACAACACCTATTTTGATATTTTTGAACTGGGAAAATGAATTTCATGTGCACGTAGACACATCAGGTATTTCTTTGAGAGCCATATTAGCACAACTAGGAGATGGATCCATGGATCATCCTATCTATCTTTCAAGCAGGAAGTTTTTGCAAGATGAGCGCAACTATACAACCATGCAAAGGGAGGGTTTAAATATGATTTATGCTTTGCAAAAGTTTATACATTACTTTTTAGGATCTCATTTTAAGTTCTTTACTGATCATTATGCGTTGAAATATCTAGTTAACAAGATTGTTCTAGAAGGAATAATTTTTCAATGGTTGTTATTGTTTTAGGAATTTTCATTTGAAGTGATCATTAAACCTGGAATATGCAATGTGGGGCCTGATCACCTGTCTAGATTAGCATCAGGAGAAACTATCGAAGCAGTCGATGATAAACTCCCAGATGTAGACCTGTTCTGGGTTGAGGCCATACCATAATACCTGGAAGACATAACAGTCTTCTTAAGTACACGGGCCTGCCCAAAAATGTACTCTACAACTCAGAAACATCATATGGTGGTTAGAGAAGTAGACCATCAATTGTATAAGTTGGGCCTAGATAACATCCTCAGGAGGTGTGTCTTAGATCATGAAAGATAGGACATATTGTGGGAATGCCACATTGGAGTTGCAGGAGGCCATGTTGGAGGAAAAGCCACTGTGAAAAAGGTCCTCCAAGCTGGATTATGGTGGGCCACACTCTTTAAGGATGAAAAGGAATATGCTAGATCTTGCAACGTCTGTCAAAGAGTGGGAAATCCATCATGATGAGATGAATTTCCTCTTCAGCCAGTTCAATCTTTGGAAGCATTTGAGAAATGGGAAGTTGACTTCATTGGGCTGATCAACCCCACAAATAATTATTCAAAGGCTAGGTATATTATTACCACAACTTACTACCTTACACGTTGAGCTAAGGAAGTAGTTTTTCGAGATTGCTTGACCAATATTGCTACCAGGTTTATTTTTGAAAGTATTATAACTCAGTTTGGATGTACTAGGAGTCTGACTAGTGATGAGGGTGGTCATTTTATCAGTATTACAATAGAAAATATTAGAAAAACGTTCTCAATTTAACATCATAAAAGTATCCACTACCATATGCAATCCAATGACATAGTAGAGGAGTTTAAAAAGATTCTGAAGAGAGGATTAAGGAAGTTTTTTTGTGTAAATAGGTAGGATTGGGATGACAGAGTCCCAATAGTTTTATGGGATTACACGACAACCACAAAGAAACTTCACAAGTATACTCCATTTCAGCTAGTCTATGTGAAAGAGGTTGAGGTACCTATAGAATTCATTACCCCGAGTCTATAAATTGCATGGATTACACACATGTCAGAGGATAAATCAGTCACACAGAGGCTTATGGAATTGCAGGAACTTGAAGAGACCATGTTTTTAGTAGAAGTTCATCAATCAGTTGAGAAAGAAAGGAAGAAATCTTGGCATGATAGACACATTAAGACTAAAACATTTTTGCAAGGAGATAAGGTCCTACTCTATGACAGCTGATATCAGAAACATCCAGGCAAGTTGTGCATGCATTGGTTAGGACCATTTATAGTTGGAGATATATGAACTTTTGGAGCAGTTAGACTCACACAACTCAATGGTATACTTCGGCTAGGATGGGTGAATGGTGCTCGTCTGAAACCCTATATTTTGCATAATTGAGCTAAAGGACTATTAATCTAGTTCAAAGGAGAATGTATAGTAGCTATATTTGAATTTTGTTTTTGCAATTTATGAGAATTCAGCTAGTAAATTTGAAGTGTGCATTTTAGTGCCGTGATATGTAGTTCATTTTTCTATCTAAGTGTTGTTTTGATGAAGAAATTCTTACTCAACAACATAGGATCAGAAGAGAAACAAATCTATTAATGACAATCATTAATGTTATGGGGACCCCTTTGTGGTCAGTGGGAGAGATAATCTGGACGTAATCCTAGTCCATGTGCCACATGAACCCAGTCCAGACATAGCCTTTATTACCGCTACAATAACCTGTCCAAAAGTTGTTAAACCATAAATTTGTGATATGCGAAGATCGCATCGGTATTTTCTCCAGGATTCTCATCCATTAAACGGTAAGGTCTGGAGTCAGCCATGTCGTTGACCAACTTGCTCAATAAATGCCAGGATCACCCAATATATTTACCTAGTTAACCAGTCCCATCAGACAACTTAGCTCCAAGCTGCATATGTAGGGTTAATTATGAATAGCCTCAGCAATTATTACAAAACTTTCCAGCTAAGACATAGTATAAGGTTATGTGAAATTGGTGTAAGACACATTGTTTCCTAGAGATAACTTAGCACCCTATGAATTCTAAATTGTGCTCAAGCCTGTGCAATCCCTTGGCCCTAAGTTGCAATCCCCAATCCCAATTATCCTGTTGAAATTTGTTGACAGTTTAGATTCACTATGTCGAGAGCTATACAGAGTAGAAGTGAAGTTTCTAAGGATGCAGTATCATACGAGCCCTGTGACCCCCATGTCGAGATCGTGGGTGATCTCAAAGGGAAGTTCAAGAAAGTTAAACTCCTTAAACTTAACCTAACAGACTAGTTCATTCCACAAATGAACATCAATGTCTTCTGGAGTGTCACTCCATATGAGTTGAGAGGAATGCATTTCGGGTCGAAGTCATGTTAAAATAATAGGACCATGGAGAAACAAAAAAAAAATGCGGAAAAAAAACATAGAAGATACACAATACAATAGATACACAAATTTATGTGGTTCACCCAGTGTGGGCTACGTCCATCAAAGAAATTGTCAGGTCCTTCCTTTATTATTATCCAACAAATGAAGGGATACAACCTACAACAAACCTGTTGTAACTTCCTCTTCTTTTTCTCACAGTCTCCTATCTTAGAATACAATATTCGCCACCATGCATAGCCACAATACATTTCCTTCATAATAGAGGGTTTCCTTCTAGGGAAAAAAACCCTAACATAATTTCTACTGTTAGATCTACGACCTTATAATGAATGGTCCAGATTTACAATGAAATTACAATATACATTTACAAGGCAATTTTTCCTTCGGGGGCTTCTCCCCCGAACCCCATGTTAGCACTCTGTAAATCTATTTGGATGATGAATAGATGATGAAGGTAACTTTTTCTCCCAACTTTGAGACCCAAAAATATCCCTTCATATCTGGAGAGGGCTCTCTCATAAATGGAACAGTCTCCGCGCAGGATATGGATTTGTGAACAATGGCTAGATTTAACACCAATAATAAAATGTTTCTAGTTATACTAGCGTAGAAAAGTAAAAATTAGGTTATGGGGTCGGTCTAAGGAAGAGACAGAACAAATGAATAAGTGATTGGATTCGAGAAGGAAATGCTAGGGCCACAACAACCTTCAGTGTAAACCGTAAAGTGTGGTGGGAGAAAAAACAAAAGAAGTAACTCAAGAGCATCGTTGTGGATGAGTTCAGAGTTACCTTGAGGGGAAAATGTTTTGTCTAAGTGGTGTGAACAAGGGGCACATTACAAAAATTATTTAGGTTCGAAAGTTCATTTTGAAATAGACAATATGAGATATGAAATAAAATATAACAGGAAGCACATACACAGAGAAAGAGACACAATACATCTGACTATCACAACTAGAATATTTTCATCAAATCATAGGACCTTTGCATTAAATTTTGGTCAATATTCAGACTTCATATGATAGAATTTGTTTCTGAAAATTGCCAACCAACCTGGCTTACATCGAAAAGATGAAATAGATAAGCGAGGGTGCCGCTTGGGCTACCCTGCTTTCTAACTGCTAAACCTAGACTAGAAAAAATCATGCCACATGCACCCAAAACTCTTCGTATGGAACTATCTAAAAATATAAATAATAATTTATGTCTACTAACAACCACCTTCGATTTCACCACATGATCTGATCGTCGGTCAAGATCTGACGTAGGAAAAAAGTGTCGATGTATCTCATGATCAGGCATCCTAGAGAATAGGTATCTTTCCAAAGCTTGTTGTCTGCAACATTGGTTTTTCCTTCCATCATGTGCCTATTAGCTGGAGATCTGTGTACAATAACAACTGTTCAATTCTTTTGACAGTTATCAAAATGGTGAGATGCTTTAGAGGATGCTTATCACTCAAAAGTGTTGTGAAGAAGAATGTCTCCCGTTAAGATTTCTCTCCTTGTGCGCTAGCGAGAGCCACACATACTCCCTGTTCGACTGCCCTGCGCTCTCCGAGATGCTCCATGTGCTTTTCCTCTACTATCCTTTGTGCCTCTCGTAGCTGTACAATAACATTTTGAGCATCTTTAAGCTTCCTTTTTAGCCATGCCACATTCCCTCCGTGAATCTATGTAGCGGATGCCTTTGTAGTTTTTGTCATTAGCTATCGTTTTAATTACCTGTTCTCCTGATACAACTCGGTAATTGTCATCTTTTATTGCTTTATCTGTTGAGGTGGCATTTCCTCATTCATTCCTATGGATCCTGCCTTCCTTGTTTTGATCCTTCATTCCCGTCTCAAATCTTCGACGAGCTCTAACTGGGTGACGTGCCTGAGTATTCCTTCAGCGATCAGTCCACCACGTCGTCCTTCTGGAATTTGAACCTTCTTGATCTCCCCACTCTTTCTCGACCAACCTCTCCTCTAAGGCATCTGTTTTTCGGAGGAGGAGGCTCCTGTCATCTCCCTCTTCTGTGTGAATTTCTCTATTTCAACTGTCCCACATCTTAAACTTATCTTTTTTGTAGGTGAAAGAATGGTTTCCTCTACATCTTTGGGAATGGTTGTTGCAGGCGCGAAAGAATCCCAATCTCTTTCAAGTTTAGACCTTGTGGTTTTTCCACTCCACATGACCTTTTCTATACTTGAGGAGCCGCCATGGTGTGACCAAAGGATACCCTGCGTGCAACTTTGAATGAACATATTGGGGAGTAGTTTTGAAACAATTGAAAGGGCAAAGAAAAAACTACGAAAAACAACTTGAACCAGGTTCTATGACTGGGGAGCACGCCGAGCATATGAGATTTATAGAGAATCGGTTGAGAGAGTAAAACATGATGGAAATCAATGAATTTATGGTGATGAGATCTTTCAAGTTAGCCTTCAGGTTTTTCATGGAAAATCCTAGCATGTGGAGTGCAGGTGATATGACTTGCTATGCATGGATAATATGAACATTGCAATTCTTCATTCCTTTGGCCCTCATGATGAGCTGATAATAATTGTGGCACTTGCTGACGAGACCTTATATTAACCATTTGACTCGACATGGGTACATAGGACTGGATTTTAATAGGATTTGACCTTTTTGGAAAATACATGCTCATACTACGTATATAGTTTCTGAATCTGACACCTTTTCCCATTTCTAAGGGCCAACTGACCATTTGTTGACTTCACCCTCACGGTGCTATGTACCCTCTTTCACATGTTTGGGTGCATGGATCATGACGTGACTCAAAATCAACTCTAAATGAAAAGAAAAATGGCGATGCTAACAACTAGCTCCAACGGGGATGCTATCCTCCCTATGAGGTAGCAAAGAATAGTAGACCATGAGGTTCCTGACCATTGGGCTTTATTTGGCATCTAGATACTAAGTAATATAAACGACGGACAAAAAGAAAAATTGTACTCGATGACACAACCTCTAAGACTTTAGCATAAAATTAGGGCCTTCACTTTGAGGTTCAATTTTCTGTTGACCTACTGACTCGATCCAAATTAAGAGACTATTTACAATGACGAATGACTTAAACAGATTTTATTACATCAGGTAATGTTTGAGGAACCTGTCATTTATAGGCCCCCAACCAAGGCATTCTCCATCCGGTCCTTTTAGGAAATAAGCATTGTCTCCACTGTACGCACTGGATTTGTATGGTCCCATCCAAAGGTGATCAAACTTTTCGTGTTTTCATTTATCTTCATTTCTCGCATCCCATCTCAGCACCAAATCTCTAAACTAGATATTTTCCTGCTTGGAATGTTTGTCAAAATATTTCTTTATCCTCTCTTGCTGGATCTGAGATCAATTATACACCTGTTCCCTTGCCTATTGGGTGTGAACCAGCTGGTGTATCCTCCTTTTCACATCATTTGGCTTGACCTCCTACTCTTGCAATAATTTTCTGATGGGTGGTCCCAGCGCAGTAGGGAATATCATGTTTATGCCGTAAACAATATGAAAAGGTGATGTTGATATTGATTTTTTGGTGGTGATCTGATCTACCCATAGCACGTAGATAATCTTCTTATGCCAGGCTCTCTTGTTGTCTTGCAAGAGCCTTTTGATGATTCTGGTCAGGCTCTTATTCGAGGATTCTGCTAACCCGTTTCCCTGTGGATAATATGTCATGGAATGTCCCAAGGTTATGTTATAGTCTTGACAGAACTTATCCATCCTTTTAGACTTGAACGTGGTCGCATTATCTGTTACGATCTTTACAAGGAATCTGAACCTTGACAAAATGTTTGTCTCTAGGAACTTTATGATGACTGCATCGGTGGCTTTCTTTGTGGGGACTTCTTTGATCCACTTTGTAAAATAATCGGTGGCTGTGAGAACCCATTTATGCTTCACAGAGGATGGTGGGTTTGTTTCTCCTATGAAATCTAGCCACCAATGCATGGAAGGTGCCTCAACTGAGATTGGATTTAATGGCATAGGCTATATCTTTCTCCTCCCATCAAAAATTTGGCACTCGTGACAGGTGGAGACCTCTTTATATACATCGACAAAAATCATCGACCAGTAATATCCTACCCTCAAGATCTTGTGCATGGTGGTCTTCCAACAATGGTGTCCTCCACGGTCGCCTTTGTGAAACTATTGTATGGCTCATTTCACCTCGTCCTCTAGTAGACAACTCAATAGTATTCCTCTAAGATCTTTCCAATAAAGCAAATTATCCAAAACACAAAACTTAACCATCTTCATCTTGAGAACTCTTGCCTTAGTATTGCTCACACCCAGAGGGGCTTGGACATTTTCTAAAACATATATGATGTCTGCATACCACGGTGAATAAATGAAGTGCTAAGGTATATGTGTAGCCCTTTCTTCTTGGGGGAATTCCGACAGATCGACAATGAAGTTCATACCTACCGCGTCACAGTCTGACTATGCCATCAACTTTGTGAGGCCCTAACCCTTGACCATATTTGTTGGTTTGATATCAAGGTCATATTCTAACATGGCTTCTATCGATTTCCCTCTCCATCTTTTCGGGTTAGGCTGAGTCAGGATATCCTTTAGTAAACTGTTAGTCACACAGGCAATGATGTGGGAATGTAATATGTACATCCTAAATTCCTTTAGAGATTTTACTAAGGCATACACTTGCTTTTCCATAATGTCATATTTTAGGGGAGCATCGCGTAGTGTCTATATGAAATAGGCTATGGGTTTCTCAAAATCGTCTTCATCCTTTTGCAATAGTACCTTGACAATAGTGTGTTCCGAGGCAAATGAGAAAAGCAGGAAATCCTTCGTAAAGTCTGGGCTGGATAACACAGGGGATTTAGTCAAAGCTACCTTGATATCTTTGAAGGACTTCTTGGCTTATGAATTCCACTTAATATCATTTCCTTTCTTAAGCATATAAGTTATATGTTTTATGATTTCCACCAGGTTTGGGATAAACCTTCTCAAAAAGTTCACCTTACCCAAGAAGGACTGTACCTCTTTTTTACTGTGTGGGGTGTCGATATTCAAGATCCTTTCAACTCTGTTGGGGTCTATTTTAATCCCTTCTTTGGAAATGATGTTCCCCAAAAGCTTTCCCTCTTCCACCGTGAAATGAGAATTCTTTGGGTTCAGTGATATGTTGAATTTTCTGAACTTTTGGAAAACCCTCTTTAGGTGCTCGAGGTGTTGTTTGTCAGAGGAAGAATACACTATGATTTTGTCAAGGTAAATCACGATGAATATTTTCTTCCCATAAGAAAATGTGATGTCCATTTCCCTCTAGAAAGTGACACCAATGTTCATTAGGTTGAATGGCATCTTAGCATACATGAATGTTCCCCATGGAGTGGTGAAATTTGTCTTCTCTCTGTCATCTAGGTGGACCATGATTTGGTTATATCCTGAGAAGTCATCCAACATGGACATCTTGTGATATCCCGCTACCTTTTGCAATATGTATTCCATTTTGGGAATGGGTTAGTGGTCTTTGAGAGACACATTATTCAAATTTCATAAATATAGGCACAGTATAATTTCACCTCTTTTGTTTCTCAGAGGTACTAAGTGTTAATGTTTAAGCCATTATTATAGTCTTTTTCATTTCAATAGATAACAACAACATAAGACAAGATCACTGAGAAATACACAATCACAAGAGACACAACATTTATCCTGGGAAACACTCTAGG
>JASDQU010735544.1:164995-177415 GCA_032191745.1 Picea mariana | reverse complement strand
CCTCCCTTGCCATCTGTTCTGTTGGTTGTGGAGCCTGATTATCTTCCTGATTCAGAGGTCCTTGCTTTCAGCCGTGTTTATACCCCATGAAGTATTTACACCCCATAAGTATGTTCACTCTTCCACGTGGGGGAGTGTAGAGGGGGGGTACCCCCTCTGCGGGGTTTGGGGGGGATATCCCCCCGACTGGGGGGTTTAGGGGCAAGCAGGCCCCCAGTGGGGGTTCGGGGGCGAAGCCCACAAAGCAAAAATTGCCTTGTAAAAGTATATTGTAATTTCATTATAAATATTGACCATTCATTATAAGGTCATAGATATAACGGTAGAGATTATGTTAGGGTTTTTTTCCCTAGAAGGCAACCCTCTTTTATGAGGGAAATGTATTGCGGCTATGGATGATGGTGAATATTGTATTCTGAGAGAGGAGACTGTGAGAGAAAGAAGAGGAAGTTACAGCGGGTTTTGTTGTAGGTTGTATACCTTTATTTGCTGGATAATAATAAAGGAAGGACCTGGCAATTTCTCTGGTGGACGTAGCCCACACTGGGTGAATCACATAAATCTGTGTCTATCTCATATTGTGTGTCTTCTGTGTTTTGTTTCTGCATTTGTTTTATTTTATTGCTCCGCGGTCTGATTTTTCTAACATGTTCTCCACTTGACCACATGACAGGGCCCATTCCCTTTGGCCCCTCCTCATCCTACAACATCTGTTTAGCTCCTTTCCACGTCAGCCTTCGATAAATAGTCTGTCCCCCATTTCCATCTTATCCCATCAACTTTTCACCTTCTTCTTTCCATGTGTCTCACCCCTGTTGTTTCCGTCATCACTCCCTTTCCCCTTTCCATGTCAAGCACGCCAGATCCCCCATGAACTATCCATTAGACCGTTCAGCTGATCCAGGTGGTGCCATGAGAAGACCTCCATGTCCCATAGGGTAGAGTTGACCTGGATTGTTCCTGATCCCAAGAAAGTAGTTATTGAAGTTGTTGGAGGTGGTTAGACATTGTTGTAGGAAAATCTCCCTACGGACAGGTAGATCGCCTCTAAGAGCTTGACCCTAACTCTAGACAGAAAATGCTTAACATGGACACTAACTTCCTTTCAAATCTATCTAAACTAACACATGAGAAGGAAGGATGACAGAAGTACCTTTTTATCGATGTTTGTCCCTGCACGCTCCGAGTTGCGCTCCAATGCTTTGCTTCTCGTTGAGTTCTGCAGACAAACAAGATACAACCACTTCCTAGTCTATTGATATTAGCTTGAAAACATATCTATCAATTAATGATAAGTTCATGTGACATTAGACACAAACTAGAAAGAAACAGGCCAAGCATGTCATATTAATGAGAATAATGACAGCAGTACTTACAATCGTAGATGCGAATGCGATAGGTTCGTCAAGTCCTCTTTGTCTAACCCTTGCCTGAAAGATCCACAACTTGGATAATAGCAGCTTCACTGATCACTCTCTTCTGGCTGACTGTGTATTTCCTCCAAGACCATAGGTTACATGCTAGCAATTCTTCCTCCTTTTCCACCATCTTAGAGCCTGTTTATATAGGTTAAAAGGAGCTTAACCTCTTGAGTTATCTTTAGAACAAGTTGGGAACCTTCTCCTTAGATCAAGGATCTCTTGATGAAACAAAGAATTCAGATACAACTGCCTCCTAATCTCGAAATATCCTCCCCTTATTCTCCTCAACAGGCCAACTACTGCCTCAGATTAGGCAGCGCTCCCTTAGAAGGGGCATCAGAGCGTTGTAGCACTCCCTGACAAGCTTTGGGAGGGCACCAACGCTTTCAAGATGAGCAGTGCTCCTCCAGAGGGGGCAGGGGAGCGTTATAACGCTACCTGAAGCCTTGTAGGGGAGCACCAGTGCTCCTAGGGCTGATATAGGGGAGCACTCCTCCTCAAAACCTCTGTTTTAGAACCCTCTTCAGGTGTCAAGAGTTATTTGTCTTTAGTAAACCAGTTCTCCTTCTTCAAATCAAGCATATGAGATGCTATAAGTGTCTCCTTAGTGTCGTTGAAATGGAAGTATGTCCAAACATCATTTGCGACACTTATGACCAACTTGCGACACTTGTGAAAGTTGTAAAGAAGATGTGACACTTATGACAATTGAGAGGAACATGTGACACTTTGTCAAACTGAGTAATTTTGACGTGTAACAGATTGCCCCCCAAAGTATGAAGTTAGAAGATGTCAATTGATAACTGAAATACTTTGTAGACATCCAAGCAAGGGTATAGACTCGGAGAACCTGACAGAAGATGCACACAAACATCCAACAAATATCGTGACATATTTCAAAACCCAAGGCAGGCATACCTATGCTTGGGGATCAAGACTTTGCAAGATATGGCCGCCATAAAATACACTGCGGATCCATAATTGTATTGATAAAAAGGTATAGCCACCGAAGATACAATGTGGATATATACTCTGATGACTCACACTGATCGTAGCCATGAAGAATACACAGTGGATCTATGAGATGACAAGACATAGCCACGACCAATACAAAGTGGATCTATGTTACAGTGTATGTGTTTTTTGTCCAAATAGATGTTCCTTCACAGCCTGGGCAAAGCATATATCAAAGTGATTTCTCAACCCAGGGTCTTCTTACCAATCCCAATATGGTACGAATCTGACCATGTGAATAGATGTCCTGATGTCGAACATGGCAGAAACCACTTGATTACCAGTCAATGGTGTGAACCGTTAACAAGTACGAGGGAGATCACCATTAATGTCAATGATTCCCAAGGTACCCTAGTACATCCCATCGAATGTGAGTAGATGATCTGAAGTCGAACACCCATGGAATCATTCGATCAGAGGTCAATGATGTAAACCTACTGTTGAATGTGAGGAGGCCTGCCATTGAGGCATGTAGGTCCCAAAGTACTAATTTTTTTCTAAGTCTGATTCCCAGATAATGTGTTGGAGTCAGCAGGAATAGACTCGTCGAGGGAGGGCCTTGATGTATCCCCCATCAATGACATGAAACAGACATGGAGATGTGATTGGCAGATCAAATGGACATGGGTTGACACAGGTTTTGAGGAAAGATATTTGGGATGGCTGACTCTCGAGGCAGATACTTCCCTTGAACACTGAGGCACAACAACAAAACATGACATGGACCAAAACTATGTAGTGGGTATCGTGACTTGCGTTGGGTGACCCAAAGGAGAGAAAGGATCTCAAAGGATTGGCTCAGTGCAAAGGTTCAGTGGCTTATGATATGTGGAAATGACAAAGTGCCATGTTCAAGGGCAACTCTAAGAAGTGTTGGATGATGTTCTCAAGAGACTGCTTGGCTTGCTCCTTTCAATTTTTCCCCCATCCAGATAGATGAGTACCTCTTTTTTATTTAATGAGCTTGAGGAGGATAACACATGCTCGATATAACTCACCTTCGGTAATTCCCTCTTCCTTTGTTTAATGAACCAAAAAAAGTAAGGGTTCGATCCCATATGGGTATGTCGATGTGTGCTTTAACGAGTCCAAAGACAGAAAACTTGAAGGTTTTTTGGGATTATAGAGTTTGGAAAAACACTTAAAAGAGAAATCTCTCAGTTCATTTTTCATACAGTAGTCCAACGAGACCGAAAAAGGGTTAAACTATCGCTCGAAAGACGCTCTTTCTGACCTTTTAATGAGTGTGAAAGAAAGCAAGATCACTCGACAATCTTTTCATATTTAGAGAGTCTGAAAAGGGTTTAAAGGAGACGCCAGGGGGGTTCCTTTTTCATGTGTTCATATCTGTATAGGTCAGAACAAGAGATAAAAGTTTACCCGGTTACGTTCTCATATTGTCGAGCTCGAGAACGAACTAAGACTATGCTCATAAGTGCGACAAGGTGAATAATTCATCAGAACTGCCAGAAAACCTGCGATGCCAGAGCTACAAGCCAAGGTTTAGTGAAGCCATTACATCATTAGAGAAACCCAAAAATGACCATACCTTATAAAAAATGAAATTTTATAAATAACAATTGATTTGAAAATTCATTTACCATTTCATTTGCAAGGATTTTTGGAGTAGTGGAGAATCTCATTTTGAAGCAAATTTCGTTTTTCTCACTGTCGGAGCTACGGTCCACCCTTTTGCTCACCGTTTGAACCAGGTAGGTGTCCATCTCTTGCTCTTTCAATTTCATGGTTTTACATCCATTTTCATAGCATTATTTATTTTACAACACGAAGCCCTAAGTCGCCCCAATTAGAACCAAATCGGCCTCCTTCAAAAACTAATGGAAAGGGGGAATTCTTTTACAAAAAATTCTTTAAAGAAGGATGGTTAAGATGTCAACATCCTTATGGTTAATTAGATAGTTCGTTTTTAGTAAAATAACTCATAAAAAATCCTCCCAAGTGCCCACGCAGCCCCCAAAGTCATTTTTAATTTTTAAAACGTTTTCATCAATGTTTGATAAATGTTAAATGTTTAGGGGAAGGCGTGGTGGTTAAAAAGAGTGATTGGTTGCTTTTAGATGATGTGGGCATCTTATTTCATGTTTTAAATTGCTTTTGAAAATCGTCGAAATTGCCAAAACGTGGAAAAGACGAATTTTTTGATTTTTTGTTTTGTAGGTAACTTCGATAATCATGATTGAATGGAAAGAGAGAGAGCATGAGATGGATGACTTAGCCGCTCTACGGAGTCCTCGTACACGGGCTGCTTTACGATCTTGTGGCTTGCTCAAGCTTTTCAAGTTGCAAAAAATGAAGAGAGAGATGTTATTACTTGAGCATATGATTAGCCTCTGGGACATTGCAGAACAAGGATTCCATATTGGTACACAAATTTTGACCATCAAGTTAGAAGACGTGTACTTTTTGACCAGCCTCTTGAAAAGAGGGGTCCCCATATCTTTCACTGGGCAGAGGGCATTACCTGAGCAGGTGGACGTGTATTTGGCACGCCACTGCGCTCCAGGGGCAAGGTTGGTAGGGGGAAGAATCCCTATCAAGGATATTCGAGATCTGCCTCTCCGGTCTATATTATTTTCTATCACAAGCGTGACAGGCAGCACTAGCGCTCATCTGGCATCAAGATCGCATGTGGATTATGGTGTTCAGTGTTTGGAGCCAACACTGTTCAACTGGAGTGCAACGTTCCTTCGGAATGTGAAGGAACATATCTCACGGTGTAGGACTGGTCAGAAGCAGTTCGGTTATGGATCGTTTTTGGTCTCATTTTTTCTAGAGCGCATCCCTCATATGCAACCTTAGATAGCATTGGCAGTACAACCAATGGATGAACCTAGGATGGAAAGGTGGACTAGTCTATCTCCAAGGCTAGTGTCAGAGTCAGAGTTCCATTTTACTGGTGATTTCTTTGCCTGGCTGAGACGGTAGTACCTCTGGATAGAGGACTTCCCTTATGGTGATGTATATTTCCGCGGGAGTATGGACTTGATTTTTCCTGTGGGGGAAGACTGGGATGAGTCAGGTAAGGGACTGAGCCATACCTTGTCTAGTTTTTGTTTTTAAATTTTTTGATGTATATATTTTTTTGGGTATGTAAAAGAGTTCTAATAGATGTATTGTTTTCAACATGAAGACAAGGGAGCAGTACACCTGGCTGATATACCGGTATCAGGACGTCGTAGAGGCATCCCGGTTGCAGCAGATCTAGCAGTACCAGTGGTGGGTCTCCGGGAGGTTGAGAGAAACCTCCAAGGCCACACACTGTTACTTACAACCATGACCAAGTCATTCCATATTTCTAGCAATGAGTACAATATTAGAAGAGTCTTGACCTCATCATCAAAGTCCACTTTTACATAACTTAGTTGATTAGTAACCGTATTAAAATAATTTAAATGATCTGCAACAGGCCCACCTTCTGACACCTTCATATTAAATAATCTATTCATTAGAAATACCTTATTGGACACCGAGGATTTTTCATACAATTTAGACAATGCATTTGTCAAAGCATTTGTTGTCCTTTATTTCAAAATATTGAAAGCCACAGATGCTTCCAGGCTCGAATGTATCGTTCCTAGAGCCTTTCTATCAAGAATCTCCCATTCTCTATCCTTCATGGTTGTTGGATTCTTTGCTAGCCTTCCCAATGGTAGGAATATATCCTTCTAATATAAATAATATTCCATCTACATATTCCATAAGTGGTAGTTTTTTCCATTAAATTTATTGACCCTAAACGTTCCATCTTATACCATTGCTCCCACTCAAACCAGGAACCCTCCCTTCCTATGAGTTACCTTTCACTATGATACCACTTGTTATAAAAACAGGACCATGGAGAAATAAAATAAAACAAATGAGGAAACAAAACAAAAAAGATACACAATACAATAGAGACACAGATTTATGTGGTTCAGCCAGTGTGGGATATGTCCACCAGAGAAATTGCCAGGTCCTTTCAGTATTATTATCCAGCAAATGAAGGGATACAACATACAACAAACCTTTTGTAACTTCCTCTTCTTTTTCTCACGGTCTCCTATCTCAAAATACAATATTCGTCATCATGCATAGTTGCAACACATTTCCCTCATAAAAGAGGGTTTCCTTCTAGAGAAAAAAATAGTAACATAATTTCTATCATTAGATCTGTGACCTTATAATGAACGGTCCAAATTTACAATGAAATTACAATATATATTTACAAGGAAAGTTTTCCTTCAGGGGGTCGCTTGCCCCCGAACCCTGCAGAGGGAGTAACCCTCCTCTGCACTCCCCCGCATGGAAGAGTGTACATAGTTATGGGGTGTAAATACTTCATGGGGTATAAACATAGCTGAAAACAAAAGACCTCTGAATCAGGAAGATGATCAGGCTCCACAACCAACAATTTAGAGTTCATCAACCTTTTTAACTCCACTATTATGAATCTCAGATATTTTCCAGTTTTTGGCACTATTGGTGAGGTTGTGAGATGTACCAAGTTCCTCATTAGAGAGTTAAATAATAGGATCATGTGGTTGGATAGAAGATACCCAATTTATGCAGAGGATATCCATCAACTTACTGAATTATCCATTGAAGGTGAGGATATATCCAAAGTATTTCAGGGTCCCAACAAGCATGGGAAGAAAAAGGGAGAACCATGTTTGTATGAATGATTTCATACGCAGAGGGGGGGTGCACAACCAATATTGACCCCATTCTACTTGATACAGTCAAGACCACTTGCTACATAATTTCTAGCAAGGTCATGTGGTCATATTACAAATGAGAATGTACATTGGATGCCTTATCAATGACATATTTTTGCGCGAATGACATTGTGTTCAATTGGTGCATTTACTTACTAGAAGAACTCTTGGTGTCTTGCGAGGAAGCTTAGGAAAAGGGTGGCACCTTCACTTACATATACATTTTAGTTGTGTTCGCCATGTTGAACTGGACCCCCTGTTGGGCACCAAATTGGGCTGTCTTTCTGCTGCATTTCCATTACCTTTTTGACCTTTTTGCACTTATTTACCTATGTTTACTATGCTAAACCTGTAAGGTAAATACCCCTACCTTGTTTATTGGAATATTTTATTAATGAAATAGAGTTGTAGAGTTTTGCCTATTCGCAACACTAAAAAGAATGTTTGACCACAACTTCTGGAGAACAGGACCAAGGCTTCATCCCGCAGCAGATCCGCTATTGACAGCAACAACCAAACCATAAGGAGGCCACGCAGCTAGAGTCGCATATCCCTGAACCATCTTGGGAATCTCGTTGATCTTGTCTATCTGGTATTGGTGACGTTCCAATTAATGTATATCTTTGGGGATACGGTTACCATGTTTTGGGGAAAGAGGTTGTTCTCCCTCTCGATGTATAAAAGACAGTTTATTCCTATAACTGGGGATGTCCCCATTGAGATTGTAATAACCCTTTTCAGATTTATAAAACACTACCTATTTTGTTGTCTTCATCTTCATTGTGACTAACGCAACCCTGATCAGAGAGTTGGGCCCACTCTTTTGATCAGGTTCTGTGTCTTTGTGTGTGTGTTATTTATTAGTTTATGCTTGCTGTTATAGTGTGTGATTCTTATGATTACTTTTTGAATGTTGTAGTTAATCTAGTATGACAGTAATGCTTTGAATATCAATCATGAACCCTTGGCTAGAACGAATTGTACTCTTACCCCTGCATATACCTTGCGCGTTGCCTTGAAAGGATACACACCCGGATTGATAAATTAATGTAGGAAAAGGGTGAATAAATCATTCATACCTAGACACCAACATTTTGGCGTCGTTTCCGGGGAGGCTAACAAGGTTCAAGACAATGATCCAGACCAAACAGAGGGTCAATCTCTCATCCTGGGGAGAGAACATGTTTTCTCACTCTACTTCAGGTCCTAAGCATAGGTGTTCTTTCCGCTTGTTTTTATTTTTTCTTTTCTTTTTTTGCCAATCTCTTGTCCTGGGGAGGGAGGAGTCTTTTGATGCCTTGCTATGGATCCTGAGTTAGATTTATTTCTTTCAAAACCTTGTGTTTCTTTTTTTGGAAACCCTATATTTTACCCTAGGGAGGGAGGAGTCTTTTGACGCCCTGCTTCAGATTTGAAAAGTATTAGATCTTTTCATGGTGTGTTTATTCTTGTCCAGGGGAGGGAAGAGTCCTTTGATGCCCTGCTCTGGGCCCTGAACCTTAAACTCTTGTTTTTTTTTAGCTGCCTTTCTTTTTCGAAAGATCTTTTGTCTTGGGGAAGGAATGGTCCTTTGATACCTTACTTAAATACTAAAGCATTGTAGGTTCATGCCAAGAACCTCCATCATACCAACACTTTTATGAACAAAGAATCGAATAACAGGGGCAGAGGGAAAGCCCCAAAGAAGGGAGGACTATATTTAGGAAGAAAGAGCTACATCCAATAAATTATAGAAAAGGTTGAATCAAAAACATCATCTTACATAGCCGTGAGACCAAGGGCATGAAGAGTGAAGTCTGAGGGACAATCAATAGATCAACCAGTGTTGTCTACAACATTCTTGGGTGATGCGACACAACAGGTCCCTCCAACAATTGAAGAAACATCTAGTAGCATACCTGACCAAGGAAATATTATGCTGGTAACAGAGGGGGAAGAGATCACAAGCAGAACCTCGATAGAGTCAGACTACTCTAGCAAGAGAGACAAGGTTGTAGTCGAGGGATCAAGTCATCTGAACGCAGGAGAAGGGATCGAAGGAGTATTTGGACCACCAAGGGATCAGGGAAGTGTTGCTAAAGAAACTTGGATCCAATGCGTAAGGAAGCCTTATCTATCTCCTACAGAGCCTGGTGAAATACCCATCAGTTATTGGAAGATATTTATGGCTCCCACAACCTCCATTATAGAATTTCCAATCGGAGACCTGGGAGTTGGTGTGCCCACAAAGCCTATTCCATTAGCAGCCTTGCCAAACTTTCATGGGATTGCTTCAAAAGATCCCGACACATTTCTATTCGAATTTGACATAGTGTGTTGAGGGTATGACTACACGATGGAGGCCCAAAAGTTAAAAAAATTTCCTACTACATTAAAAGGAACGACTCTGCAATGGTTCATGGGCCTTGGAGGAAGATCTATTTCCACATGGGATGATATGCGAACATCTTTTCTGGAAAAATACTAGGACTACTATAAATCCCAGAACATTAGGGAGGAACTTTTCAAGTTCACACAAAAAGAAGATGAGAGTTTGGAAGATTGTGTGGAATGATTCAAGTACACCTTACAGAGGTCAAGTCACTCTGACCTGGATAAGGAAATTCTAAAAATTATCCTCCTTCAATCTTTTCGTGAGGACTCAATGGAACTATTGAACATTGTGGGAAAGGGAGACATCTCTAAGGAAAGATTTGAAGGTATCTGCAAATTATGCATTTAGTGCTCAAGAGGACTTGCAAGAAATAGACAAGGAATTCTCTTAGTAAAAGGGTCTGGTGGAGGTGTTACGAAAGCATAAATCAGAAACCTGCTAGACAATCTGAAGACGGATATCCTTAGCACCCTATCAACAAAGATGGATATGATGCAAGTAAAATAGAAGCAATTAGAATTGGACAGGACTATGGTGATATTTTGCCTGACGTGTAGAAAGAAGCATCCAGAGAGGGAATTTCCACTAAACTCCATAGAGGAATGTGCAATCTGCGAGATAAATCATGCAACAAGCTCATGCCCCTCCCTGCCAGGCCTGAAAGAAATATTTCAAGGAATGGGGAAAGACATGGAGCACATGTACCTCATGGGGTCTAGAAAGCCATGGAAACCTCGACCACCAATGGGAAATCAAGGTATGTACTTAGATCCATCTCAGTATTTCAATAATTCTAATATGAATCCTTAGTCCATGCCCTATCCTTCCATGTGGCCACAATACCAGTTTCCACCGTGGCAGCAGTGGAACCCTCAAGCTAGTTCAAGCTCCCCATGGGCTCCAACTTGGTGAGGATCCCCTCTTGGGTAGTTTCCTCAATCGATTCCACAATAGCAACTCCAACTGCCCTCTAATGTGCCTCTGGGTAATCAACCTACCCATCCTCAACTCCCAATCCAACCTGATCTGAATCCTAATAGCAAGGGAGCTCATCAAATTGACATTCTTAACCTACCTTCATATAGCATTTCCACTGCAGAGTTGTATGAAATGAATCTATGATCAGGGTGGACAGTTAATGTTCAACCTCCTCTAGTTACCATTGAACAACTCGATAGTGAAGGTAAGGAATCAGAACCAATTAGTAAAGAGCCAAAACAAACTGATAGAAACCAGGCACCTCCTATAAAACAACATCAATCTAAACCACCTTACCCAAAGAGACTAACTTTGAGTAAATCAAGCCCTCAAGATGAATTTGATTTATTAGGAGAATTGCATAACTTGTTTGTTAAAATTCCCTTGTTACAAGTTATGAAGGATCTGCCAATATATGCAAATACTCTTAGGGAATACTATTCAAAGAAACCTACAAAGAAATCCAAAGATCCCTTTACCATTCATGTTATGGGAAAATTATCAGATTTCATGATGAGAAAGTCAATGCTTGAAAAGTATGGAGATCCAGGGAACCCAATTCTGAAAGTACAAATTAATGGGGTACATATTCTGAATGTGATGGTAGACCTGGGTGTTTCCATCAACGTTATCACCACTGAAAACATGCATGCATTAGGTCTTCGTAACTTGAAACATGCACCTACAGTATTGGAATTGGTAGACCGATACATAGTTAAACTTGTAGGGAAGTTGGAAGATGCAACAATTTCAATAGATTCATGGCACTATCCCATAGATTTCCTGGTCTTACAAACGCAATCTTCGGTGGGTGGCCATCCTTTGATCTTGGGTAGAACATGGCTGGCTACTGCAGATGCTTACATTGGGTGCCGATCAGGGCACATGGTTATTTCCAATGGGAACAACATTGAGAACTTAGTGTTATACCCACCTACAGAGCCAAACCCATCCATAAAACCAGCAGGAAGCAAGAAAATTTTATCTAGGAAAGAGTCTGAAATAGAAAATGAGGAATTGAGGCCAGTTCTCACTATTGGACAAGCCTTTCAGCTGAAAATAGAATTGGAAGATGATGTAATCACCTCTTTTATGGATGATCCTTGCTCTATTTCTAAGACAAATCAACAATTCCTAGAATCTATCCTAAGCTGTGAGACTCAGGAAATAATTGAAATAGCAGAAGGATCAGAGGAGCTACTTGTTGATGCACCCAGTGAAAGTGTCCCAGTGGAACTAGAACTAGGAAAAACCCTGAATATTAATCCAACCCTGTCAGAATCCCAGAAGAATAAACTCATGGATGTCCTTCAGAAACACAAAGAGGCCTTCACCTGTGATTATACAAATATGAAAGGGATCCCTGCTAATTCATGTACCCATCATATATACATTAAAGAGGATTGTCGTCCTATGAGACAACATCAGAGAAGGATGAACCCCGCACTGAAAAATGTTGTGAAAGAAGAACTTCAGAAATTAGTAGACATAGGTTTTATTTACCCCATATCTGATAGCCAATGGGTCTCCCCATTAGTAATGGTCCCTAAGAAAAATGGTAAATGGCGGATATGCGTGGATTATCGAGAATTAAATAAGGCAACATAGAAAGATCATTTTCCTTTTCCATTTATTGATCAAGTTCTGGACACATTGGCTGGAAAAAAGTTTTTTTCTTTTCTAGATGGGTTTAGTGGGTATAACCAGATCCAGATAGCTCCTGAAGATTAGGATAAAACCACTTTCACATGCCCCTAGGGAACATTCACATACCGAGTCCTTCCTTTTGGCCTGTGTAATGCTCCTACAACATTCCATAGGGCAATTTTGGGAATCTTCTCTGATTTTATAAATGACAGTGTTGAAATCTACATGGATGACTTTACTCCATATGGGGATTCATTTCTTGAAGGGCTAA
>JASDQU010735544.1:151226-161589 GCA_032191745.1 Picea mariana | reverse complement strand
GGATTGATCCAATGAATAATATATCAAATAATAATAATAATACACTTTGCAGTTACATTATTTCAACACTAGAGGCCAGGCTGGGTTTAGAGGCTATCGTTCCATTGAGGACCACCTTGTTAATTTTAGGATCATTGTAGAGGAGTGTTGTAATGATAAAACTAATCTCCTTTGTTGTTTCATTGATCTTAGAAAAATAATTTTACACTATGTCGAGGACTAACTTATGGAACAATTTAGAAGAGATTAAAGTCCCTTTAGAGTTAAGAGCTACTATAGTAATCCTATATGAGAAAGTTATTTCCAAGTTTAGGAAGACTAAGGGATGGTCAAAAGAAATTGACTATAATACTGGAGTCAAGCAAGGTTGTCCCCTATCCCCTACCCTTTTCGGCATCTATATTGACAAGTTAGAATATTGTTTGGAGGATGCATGTTGTGTTGGCACGACTCTCACTGGTATAGTCATCATCCTTCTTCTTTATGTTGATGATATTGTTCTTATGACGAAAAGTCCCTGTCACCTAGGTAAGCAACTAATAGTCCTCAAGGATTCCTTCTCTAGCATGGGCATGATTATGAACACTGAAAAAACAATGGTTATGATAATTAAATCCAAAATGATCACCTACAATATGTTTTTTTATGACAACAATAACTTGGAGGAAGTCCCTTCATACAAATATCTTTGAATTGATATCTACCATAGGCTCAATTGGAACTATGTTGTTGAAATAAGGATAAATGGAGGGTGGAAATATTATTATGGGCTTGAACACAATTGTAAATCAACAAACCTTTGTCTTTGGGATAACAAAAAATAATCTTTCACACTTTCATTACTCTCGTTATCTTATATGGATGTGAAGTCCCAAAGAATCCTCAAGAAAATAAGAAAAAATCCAAAAGAATTTTACAACTTATAATTCAAAATTAAGGGAAATACATCCTATCCTATCATATTCATAGAAACAAGTATTTTCCCCATTGAGAGCATTGCTATGATTTCATACCTAACTTACAAGAACAAGATAAACAACATGGATGACAAGAGGTTCCCAAAAAATTCTTCAAACTCTAGCAAAAATCAATAGTGGCTCAAGCGCGGATGGCATAAAGATGTCAAATCTTGGCTAAATCATTGGGGAATACAAGAACAGGCCATCATGCAGAATACAGATAACATTAAAAATATTATCACTTCTAAATTTAAGGATAATATGTGGTGAGATAAAGAATTAGAGGATAAATAGTAACGAAGATACTAAAAGAAGGTGGTCAAGCCTAATTTAGAAGATCAAAAGTACCTCTCAGTTTTGAGAAGCAGAAAGAAGAAAATCAACATTGCTAAAATAAAAACAAAGTCTCACTAGCTGCATAGTGAAATTGGACATTGGACAATTCTTAAAACATGATGGGATGAAAGAATCTATCATCTTTGTGACACTAAGAGGGCAGAAGATGAAAATCGCTTTCTCTTATATTGTCATGCCTATACCCATATTAGATCCCAATTTAACAATGCATGCCACATACATACCTTCCTAACTTCCCAAGTCATCAAAACTATGGTGATCTTGGAAGGCTTCTCTCAAGGCTTTTTGAGCATAGAAATACAATTTTAAAGAAATCTAAGTAATCTCTTACCTTCTTAAGGTCCTATAAACCAATTGAGTAGACGTCAATTATCATCATAAATATTAAATTAAAATATTTTAATCATTTTATATATTTTATATTTCAATGCTTAATAAATTTAAAATTAAGATGAATTTATGTTGATTATTTTATTGTGCTACAAGAGTGAGAGTTAGCTCAATTGATCTAAGAGGTGAATTTATCTTACTTCTTGTTGACCACAATATTCCTTAAAAAAATATATTTTAATATACTACTATTTCTTAAATATATTTAAAATATAATTGAAAAAAGTTTAAAAACTGAAATTGTTACTTAAAAATATTAATATTTTAATATTTTAATTTTAACATTTTTTTTTACTCTGTCACATTCAGTCACCTAAAAGTTTTATTCTACTCTTTTAACCGATGGATACACACATTTGTTGATCAACACTTATTTCCTAAAAATTAAACTTTTTAAAGAAAGAGGTTGTATTCTACTCTTCTAATCGATGGACACATATTTGTTGATCCAACACTTATTTCCTAAAAATTAAGATTAAATTAAACTTTTTAGAAAAACACGAAGCATTTGAGAAAGTTATGGTTTTCCAAAGGCATCTAATCTCCATCTTACATATAAGATGGATACACATTTGTTGACACTTATTTCCTAAAAATTAAGCTTCAATTAAACTTTTTAAAGAAAGTTAGGCATTTGAGAAAGTTATGATTTTTCAAAGGCATGTAATCTTTTAGTTACTTACATATAAAATTTGAGATCAATTTAGTTAGATATTTAACTTTTCTTGTTAGTTTAGCTAACTTATGAAGCTAAATTTGGTATATTTCTGTAATTATATACTTTATATTATTTGGTTTTATGCATTAACGGTATAATGGTTAAAGAATGCACGAGTTTAACATTGGATGTTTGCAATTATTGTAATGATGTCTTGGTGCTGAGTACTACCATATTCCATGTGAATGGATAATATGCATTTGATGTCATCTTATTATTTGATGTCATCTTATTTGGTTGGGAAATTGAGATTTTAGGTTCAATTTTTTGTAAGTTTGATATTTTGGTGATATAGGTGTTATCTAATTGTTCTATAAAATGATTTTTTTTTTAAGAACTTGATGACATAAATTTGTACAAAATCACTATTTTTTATTTTTTAAATCTATTTTTAAATAAAGAATTTGATTTTGTAGATCTAACAATTTCTAAATATTCTAAAAAAAAATTACCTAGAAAAATAATTTCATACCAAATTTAAACTTTAAACTATAGAAAAATAATTTCGTACTAACATTTAAACTACAGCTGTGAATCTGTGATATATCCCTATCAGGGAAATTTTAGTGTTTATATTTACTTGCAGGTTTCACAACTGGTAGATCTATAAGTTCTCAGTGTTAAAATGGTTTTCGGTACATGCATTTTCGCATCAACCACGAGTTCTGTCTCCCGTCTGCCCATCTCGTGAACCCCGTTACCTCCCTGTCAATCTCCTCGATTCCCGAATGTATGCCATGTACTTTATGAATAAATATGATTAATTCAACACAATATTTTAATTTTTTCGATATATGCATAGAACAATTCCTCAATATATCGTCCTTGAATAAGAGTTATATGTTTATGAGGTAATTTTTATCAATAATGAAAATGTTGGTGCTTTTTGGATAAAATAGTGTCATTATATCGTCCTTGAATATGAGTTATATGTTTATGAGGTAATTTTTATTAATAAAGAAAATGTTGGTGATTTTTGGATAAAATAGTGTTGGTTATATTTTCTTTTATGGGGATTTTTTTTGCGGGGATTTTTGTGGGAAATTCTGTGAGAATGATTATTTTTGTATATTTAGACAAAAAAAAATCATTTTGTAGAATAGTTAGACAATCCTAATTTAAAATAATATAGAGGGAAGTTTTCATTATAGTTTAAAATTTAATGAGAATAATTTTACTAAATGATTTTTCTCCTCAAAATTTTCAGGGAACATTTACCCAAAATCCCACAAGAAATTGTTAGATCTATAGATTTAAGTGATTATTTATGTATAATCCGAGTCCCTGCATTTTTTAGCATGTTGAATCCATTATTGCATTCAATCCATTAATGCATTCAGAAATAAATTTTAAACAATAAAAAATAGTGATTTCGTGCAGATTTACTTAGTTAGATTAAAAAACCATTTTGTAGAACAATTAAACAACGCCATAAAATAATGTTATTTTTCTATAAAAGTCAAACAATTTTGCTATATAATCCTAAGTTTATTATTAATTGCTCAACTTATATACATAGAATTAGTTATAAATGCAAAATGCAATATGTTTATTTATATTTAGCTTTATAATATTTTCTTTTCCCTAATATAATATAATGAAAACTTTTATGTTTTCTCCACAACCTTTAACAATTCTTACTTATCCAAACATTTCTTATTCAAAAATTAAATATGCATAACTTTTTTAATTCAAAATTAATGATTACATATACCACAACAAGTACCAATAACATGGTTTAACAATTCCTACTTATCCAAACATTTCTTATTTAAAAATTAAATATTAAAGAATTATTATTATTCATTGTTCTAGAAATGACTCTTCTCCCACATTTTTTTCCAGAAACATTTTCCTCTTAAATCTGTAGATTTTTCATCATGTTGAATCCATTACTCCATTCAAAAATGGATTTTAAATAATAAAAAAATAATGATTTCATGCAAATTAACTAAATCTAATTAAAAATCCATTTAATAGAATAGTTAGACAACACCATAAAATAATTTTAATTTTCTATAAAAATCAAACAAAATTACTCTCTAATCCTACATTTATTATTAATTGATAAACTTGTGTACATAAAATCAGTCATCAATTGTGAATGCAATATGTTTATTTATGTTTAGCTTTACAAGTTTTTCTTCTCCCTAGTAAAAATTATTAGCTATAGTCTGATATGTCATAAACATAAAGCTAAACATAAATATTATAATATAAAGCTAAACATAATTATTAGCCTATAGTCTGATATTGTTTCTTCAATGCAAAATTTACATATATATAAAAATTTACATATATATATATATATTAACATTTATAATATTAATATGAATGAGACATCATAATAAATATTCACTACAAATAGCAATTCATATAATAAATATTTATAGAATTATAATATAAAGCTAAACATAATTATTAGCCTATAGTCTGATATTGTTTCTTCAATGCAAAATTTACATATATATAAAAATTTATATATATATATATATATTAACATTAATATGAATGAGACATCATAATAAATATTCACAACAAATAGCAATTCATATAATAAATATTTATAGAATTATATATTTTTGAAATATAAACCATAAACAGTATAAATATATTTTATTAGATAAAAAAAATTCATAAAGTTTTTTTTTAGAAATTTTAATTTTATTAATTAATCAATTTCATTAACTTTTCCTCACTAAATATAGCTGAACATTTTATATAATTAATCAGGAATATCTACATCATAATCGGCCTTTGTTAGAGCAAGAAAGACAAGGGCAACAACACTTCAATAAATCCCAATACAAAAACTCGGAAAGAGAATTGAACATAGCTTAATCCGCCACCAATATTAGAATATAGGCCTGTACATTCATACCATGATAATATAAAGCCCGAATGAAAACCCTGAAGCACCATTTAGACTTCAAAAACATAAAACCTGTATGGCATATATTCTGAATTTTCCCCACAAAAATCAAGACTGCACGAAAATATGTCTACGAATTACATAAAAGATCTGATTTGGACCCCCAAAGAGGATCCCTCCAGTAATTCCTCTATTGATCACTTCCTGAGATGAAGAGTCGCTTTAAATATTTTATCGGCCCTCTCGTTCTTTTCCCTGTAAACATGTTTAATAGAGAGAGGGTTAAAAGAGTCCAGGGAGCTTAGAACTTCTTCCACCAAAGGGATATGTGTGGCATTATAACACCTCTGAATCATTCAGTTTACAATTAGCATGGAATCTCCAAATATCTGTAGAGAAGAGACTCCTTTTTTTTTTTTGCCAAAATTATCAAGAATTTTATGGCCATCAGTTCTGCAAAGTTATTTGAGCTGGGACCAAGACCTAATTTAAGTAAGAAAGAATGTGAATCTGATAAGAAAAGGATTGCCCCTCCTCTACACTTTTGACCATTTATCAAGGAATCCCCATCAAAGAAGGCCTTGATTTTTCAACTTCCTCCACATGAATCACCCTTGGAGGAGGTAAGTTTTTCATCTGGGAAAAAGGATAAGGTGTCAAGAAAATGAATCGCCACTCGGACAGGGACGGCAATGACATTTTTGAAAACGGTCCCGTTTCTGGCTAACCACACTCCCCACATAATCAGGGCCGGAAGGGCTTTGATCTTTGCATTTTCCCTCGCGTCTAACCAGGTTCTCCAAGCATCCTCTATTAAGGGCCCCTGTCAAGAGAAATCTCGATTGAGGCAGACCGAAGCCTCCTTCGTTTCTGGCTAACCACACTCCCCACATAATCAGGGCAAGAAGGGCTTTGATCTTTGCATTTTCCCTCGAGTCTAACCAGGTTGTCCAAGCATCCTCTATTAAGGGCCCCTGTCAAGAGAAATCCCGATTGAGGCAGACCGAAGCCTCCTTCCAAACAAATTTTGTAAAGGGCCATTTGAAAAAAGACGTAATAAAGTTGCATCCATGTCTTTACATAAACTACACTAGCCGAGCCCTTCTAAATTCCTAATTCTCATTCTCTCCCAAGTTTTCACTTTCCTCTTCAATATGCACCAAAGAAAAAAAAATTCCTTTAGGGGAGATTTCATCTTCCAAACCTCCTTCCACCACTAGATCAAATCGATTTGCATCTGATCTACATTAATCAAAGTGTATCTAGCCTTCAAAGTGTAGTACCCAAAAGGGGAGTGCTTCCAAATGAGTTCATCCTCTCTAATAGTTATCATGATATGGTATTCTCTCAGTTCAATAATGAAACCTGACCAAGAAACAACAATTTCACCATCTAGGCCTATTTGATCAGCAAACAACCATCCATGTCTCTAGATAGTAGTGGAAGTAGGATCCACTACCTGAGATAGATGAAAGAATCCTTACAGATGTATCCTTTCTACCAGAGCTTGTGGAACAATATGTATACCATTACTACCTTTCCAAGGATCCAAGCCAATTCTAACTCTGTTTCCCTTGCTAAACCATCCCCTATCACATGAAAATATTCCATGTTATTGAACAGTTTTTAGAGTTCTTGATTGAGGATCTGATCCACTCATCAATTGAGTCTGGGTAGATGTACTTCTGGATGATTAAGCATGTCTATAGGCTTGAGGTTTTTAAAAGTATCAAACCTAGTTTTGCAGCCATGGATTTTGAAAAGAGATGAATATTTTTTAAACCCCAACCCCCCATTTGTTTAGGGGTAGCCAACACACTCCATTTTAACCATGGCAATACAAAATGTTATTTAAACCCAACCCACAGGAACTTTGAACATAATCTTCTTAGCCTTTCTAAAGTTCCTTTAGGGATTCATGCGAGAGACATCCAATAAATAAGCATGGTTTCCAAAACTAATTTAATGAGAACGAGTCTCCTAGCTCTAGATAACTAGTGGAAGCTCCACCCCTTTAATCTTTTTTCCATCTTTTCTATAAGCCAAGCCCAATCTTCCTTTTTGTAACTTTTTGGTTTTAATTGGAAGCCCAAATATTTCAAACCTTCTTCAAAGGGCCTTTGTTCATAAGAAAATGATGATATATAATATTCTACTTCCTGTTCAAACATGGAATTTGTCGAAATGTTGGATTTTTGTTCATTTGTTTGCATCCATGTAGCTTTCCTAAACTGATCTACTATAATAGAAAGATTATTTGCATCCCCCATATGACCATTGTAGAAAACAAGCACATCGTCCACAAAGAGAAAATGTGTAATGCTCAAGTCTCCAACAATGTTAATACCTCTGACAAAAACCTTGTTCTTTGCTTCTTTGATCGCTCGGCTTAAACCCTCAGCAACGAGTAGGAATATTAAGAGTGAGAGGGGGAAACCTTTTCTCAAGCCCCTTCCTTCTCTTAAAAAAAAAAAGAGCCTGTCGCACCATTGATGAGGTCTGCAAAGGAAGTCGTTGTTAGACAACTCATCATCTAATTGAGAAAGGAGATGTCAAAGCGTAGATGATTTAATAAAATCCACAAGAAAACCCAACTCACTCAGTGATATGCCTTTGAGAGGTCTGTTTTTATCACTGCACCCTTTAATTTATGCATCTTAATACTATGTAAAGTGTCCTGGGCCACTCCTATGGCCTCGTGAATCTGTCTGCCCTCCAAAAAGATGAATTGTTCTTCCGAGATCTTCTTAGAAAGCACATGCTTTAGTCTTTTGCTCATAATTTTTGCTATTATATTGTAAATATTATTGCATAGAGATATTGGTTTGAATTCTTCCAAGGATGTCGGGATGTGCACTTTCAGAATCAAAGAAATAAAAGTGGCATTGAAAGGATCATGAATAAATCCATTTTTCTTGGATTGCTCCACAAACTTTAATAAGTCTTTTTCGAGGAAGTCATATATCGCCATAAAAAAAAGTCCATGGACCAACCATCGGGCCCTGTACTTTTATCCTTTTGGAAGCTGAAAATGATTTCCTTCAATATATCCTCCTTGATTTCTTTCATCAGATCCATGTTATCTTCATCTTCGGAAAATCTGGGAAATTGTCTTACGATGCCCATAATGGCCTCGATCTGAGATTGTGCGTCTTCCCTAATAAAGGATTTGAAATCATGTGAGCTTACTTGGGCCAACTCCTGGAATGAGGATGCAATATTCCGGTGATCATTGACCAAATTCCATATTGCATTGACCATTTTCCTTCCTTTTGCATAGGCTTGGAAGAATTTAGTGTTCTCATGTCCACTTCTGAGCCATAGAGCTCTACTTTTCAAACACCACACTTCTTGTTTGTTCTTAAGAATCTGAATTCTCTTCCTTTCCAAATTTAGGAGAAAGTATTTTGAATCTTGTTTTAGGTATCCTCCTCCCTCTGCTCCATACAGATCCTGAAGATTTCTCTATAACTCGTCCAATTCGTGATCCTCCAATTGTATTTTCCTTCTTTCCCAGATACTCGTCTCTTTCTTCAGACTTTTAATATTATTGGCCATTTGAACAAAAACTCGGATCCCTGTAGAAGTGTCAATGGGGACCCAGATTTCTTTCATGAGAGATATGAATTCTTCTTCCTTTAGCCAGGCTAAGTTGAATTTGAATGGGCTTACAGGTTTGTTTGGGTCGGAAAAAATTTCGAGGAAGATAGGGTGATTATGAGATTCATCCCTCACACCCCACCTATTGTCTACACATCAAGTGAGAGTCTTTTGTTTCACCAGGTAGGGAAAAGTTTTAGGCTGGGAAATAATGAGAATATATTAAAAATATTAGATAATTTTTAAAAATACTTAAAAATATAAATTAGTAAATTAAATAAATTATATATATATATATATATATATATATATTAAAGATTAATTAGCTGTTGCATCTTCATTAAAAACCTACTTTGGTATTATATATTGAACATCTCCCACGTTAAGGCAATTTTAAGTTATAACATTATAGAGCATGCGCCAAGTTTATAATTGTGTTAATTTTTTTTTTTCATTATATTTTTCCATTTAAAAAAAGTTTTAAAAATTTATATTTATAAAATAAATTTAAAATTTAAAAAAATTGTGAATAATATTGATAAAATATAATATTTTAAATTAATAATATCAAATAATTAAATATATTTTAAATTACAATTTTATAAAAAATAACATTTTAAATTAATAAGATCAAATAATTAAATATATTTTAAATTACAATATAATAAATATATTTTAAATTACAATTTTATAAAAATAACATTTTAAATTAATAATATCAAATAATTAAATATATTTTAAATTACAATTTTATAAAAATAACATTTTAAATTAATAATATCAAATAATTAAATATATTTTAAATTACAATTGTATAGATTTATATATTTTTAACTTTTAATAATTTATAAATATTTTTTTTAATAAATTAATTTGTATTTACATTCATTATGTTTATTATTAAAATGGATAAGGTTTTGCCATATATAATAATTAAGATGAAGAAATTTTCCTCGTATATATAATTGATTATATACGAGTACATTTCTTGATATTATATTAAATTATATTTATAAATTAAATGGAAAAAAATAATATAATATTATTTTAATTAAGTAATTATTTTAAATAATATTGATTTTATATTAATTTATAACTATTGTATTCAAGTTAAATTTAGTTCAAAAGACATTTTAATTAGTAAGTGTTGTAAATTTAGTTCAAAAGACATTTTAATTAGTAAGTGTTGTAATATGAAATGTTATATTGGATGAGGTATAAAAATATTAATATTGATATTCCTCATGATATTTACAAATTATTATAAAATGATGATGATGATGATTAACGTTTACTAAGACCTAATTGGTCTATCGGATCTTAAGAGGGTAAGTGATTACTTGTGATTCTTTAGAATTTTGTTTCTGTGCTCGAAAAGCATTAAGAGAAGCTTTCCAAGATCACCATACTTTTGTTGAGTTAAGAGGTTAGGAAGGTTGGTAGTGTGATCAATATTTTGAAAATGAG
>JASDQU010735544.1:135652-151126 GCA_032191745.1 Picea mariana | reverse complement strand
GTGTGTTAGTTCTAGGTTGCCATGGAGGAATGTTTGATCACAACACTATGAGAGTGTTGACCTCATTTCGTATTGTATTCCTTACCTTTAATATTTTCTTCAGACAAATTACAAGTGATAGCTCTAAAGGAGCTACTGTGATGATTGTTCATGATATTGATTTATATTATCAAAAGGATATTATTCTTGCTTGTTGTTTTGTTGACCTTGCTCCAGGTCACAGGTAATAACCATGAGGAAGCTATAGTGAAGGTTGCAGAAGACAATGTGCTAAAGGAGAGACTGTAAATGAATAAATTATCATTGGAAAAGAAGAAGGTGGCTTGTATAAGCTAAAGGGTCACTCAGAAGATGCCATGACCCACACCATTGAGAATCCATGTGAACTTTGGCATAGAATACTAGCTCACATTAACTACAAGGCACTACCATACATATGCAAAGCAGTCACAGGTTTACCAGAACTCAAGGTTGACCATGAAGGCGTATGCAATGGACGTGCACAAGGGAAGAACATCAAGAACCCTTTTCCAAAGAGAGATAGCAAAGAAGAATAAGTCCTAGAACCCATTCATTCAGATGTGTGTGGCCCAATGCCATCATCCTCCATTAGTGGCAAATTCAAGGAATTCAAAGCCTTTATAGAGAATCTTTCTGAAAGAAAGAAAAAGATACTTAGGTTAGATAATGGAGGAGAATACACCTCAAAAGAGTTTGTGAACTTATGTAAAGATGTTGGGATCAAGAGGGAACTCACTACTCCCTATAATTCTCAACAAAACAGTGTGGCTAAAAGAAAGAACAGAACGATAATGGAAGCCGTGAAGACCATGATCCACGATCAAGATCTTCCTATCTGATTATGGGAAGAAGCAGCAATGGAAATCGTTTATGTGAAAAACTGATTATCCCATAGTGCACTTGGGTTCAAGACCCCTGAAGAGATGTTCATTGGAGAGAAGCCAGAGGTAAGGCATCTCAAAGTATTTGGCTGCCCAGTTTTTATACCTATTCTGAAAGAGAAGAGAAACAAGATGGAACCTTCAGGAAAGAAGGGAATATTTGTGGGATACTGTGAGGTATCCAAGGCCTTCAGAATTTACATACTAGGTCACCGCCACATTGAGGTCAACAAGGATGTGAATTTTGATGAAGATGCAACACTCAAGATGCCAGCTTGAAGAAGTACATGAAGAAGAACCTGTAATCCCCAGAACTGCAGAATCAGTGAGGGAGGTTCCCAGAACTGCAGAACCAATGAGGGAAGATGTAGTTTCCCTTTATGAGGAAATTCCAGAAGATCATGATATAGTAGAATTTCAAGAACCGCCTCAGATGAAAATCCTCCATAAAAGAAATCCATATTGGGCTAGATAGCTCATTCAAGATGGAGAGAAGTATGGTGTTCCCCAAGGAACCACGAGACAGGTGAAAAGAACAAATCCATTCTCTAGTTATACGGCTTTGATGTGTGACCTCCTAGAGAAGGAGCCTACCTGCTTTGAAGAAGCCATTCAGATGAAAGAATGGGCAGATTCCATGACAGAGGAATACCAATCCATAATAAAGAATGATGTATGGGAAATAGTTCCCAGACCGAAGAGTAAAGACGTGGTATCCTCCAAATGGCTCTTCAAAATAAAACATGTTGTTGATGGAAGTATTGAAAAGTATAAAGCAATATTCGTCGCTCGGGGCTTTTCTCAAAAAGAAGGAATTGACTATGAAGAGACATTCTCTCCTGTAGCCAGTAGATGTGGTGAGGGAACATAATTAGCAATAATGGATGGTATTGCATAACTACAGGTATGAAACTCGTTGGGTTACCTCACAAGAAATGTTAGAAGAATATGGATTTATCCCGACTTTGAACCAGCTCTCTTGAGAATTTGTAACCAAGAAGAAAGAATAACGGACAATGAGGTGATTGGAGTAGAAGAAAGAGTAAGAGAAGAGAGAAAGGAAGAGACAAATGAAGAAGAAGAAGAACAATTTGATGCTACTTTTCCAAGAGGAGTACCAATAACAAATTGTTTTTAAAATCCTTCAATATGGTATCTATATACATGCCATCATATTAGAGTTTCCATGTAGTACCAATATCGAAGTAGAATATGAGGCATTAATTGAAAGGATGAATCTTTCCCTTCAAATAAAAGTTGAAAATTTGGTAGTCACTGGTGATTCAGAGTTGATCATAAATAATATCACAAATAAATACAAAATTAACAAGGAAAAACTTGATTAAATTTTCAATTACTCATGTGTTACTCATGTGTCAATTGAATGTGTGTGTGTTGTTGCATACTTGAGGTACTTTTCAATTAATTCCTAATTAATTTAGTAAGCAACTGAAGATTTGTGCATTTAATTATCAATGTGAGTTTGTCCTGAACTTACAAACTATCATGCACTAAATATTCATGTATGATGTTGTAATTTCCAATGAGTTGTAGTACTTTTCAAATGAATGTCACAAGGAAAGATATGAATATGCTTTAGCAAGTCACTAAATTAAGATATATCAAATCCACGGTTGTAGGAATGAAAACACATATTTGTAGGAAATTAAATGACACACTTGTAGGAAGGTAAATAACACTTTGAGGGAAGGAAAATCATACTCGTGAAGAAAGTAAATCACACTTACAAGAAAGTAAATCACACTTGTGGAAAAATAAATCACTCTTGTGGGAATAGTAAATCACACTTGCAAGAAAGTAAATCACTCTTGCAGGAAAAATAAAGTTGACTTGTTCAAGTATTAAGATGATCCTAATTAATTCAACAGATGTATTACAGTTTTGTATACTGTGATGCATCAAACATCAATCTATTATTCTTGCAAGCTAAGGGAATAAACCATATCAATCTATGAACCACACAATTTTTAACCACAAAGATAGAGGCTATGGTGTAGTGTTGCAACAACCGGAGTTGCAACAACATGATTTGTAGCTATAAGAGTTAAAGTAACCTAAATCTCAGTAAGGGAAATATTATAATTATAGCAAAGTTCAATAGAGGGATTGATGGAAATAAGTGGAATTTGGGAAAACATGTTACAACTATTCACTCACAAACTAGAAGAGAAAACTTTGCAATGTTATTACTGAGTTACAACAAGATGCTAAATAGGAATGGTTGGAAATAAATGAAAATATATAAATTATGCCACAACTAAAAAAGTATAAAAGATAAAAACAGTACCAAGCTAAGGAAGGGGCCTTACCTCCTTAGATGTAGTATTGGTCTAAGAGTGCATTAGGACACTTAAATACTTAAATTAACACATTCCACACTTTTAACATGAACAATAACTTTATATTAAATGACATAAAATAAAGTACATGGCTTATGATCTGTATTCTTCATTCTCTATAAATTTTCCTCCATATAATAGAGGATGATTTATACATCTATGAAATTTATTATTTTGTGCATGTGAGATCAAGGGACAACGTAGAGAATCTTGTTTGTTTCTCGATTGGTTACAACATAAAATATAGAATATATATGGCTAACTCAACTGACTAAACAAGAAACTAATTTTTGGTTGTTCTTTGTCTTTTTCCTTCATTGTTGGTCAACGGTCTGATCCCTTTATTGTTGTTGTTAGGTATGTCGAATGTTTGTCCATCCTTACTCAAACTATCCAACTATTGTCATGAAGTTTTTCCACTTCCGATCTATCAAACTATTGTAGCATGTTCATTCCTTGACCGCATGCTTGAGGTGTTGCAACAACATAGATGTTGCAACACTTGCGCAGGAGGTGTTGCAACAATGCAAAATGTGTTATAGCAATGTAGAATGTGTTGATACAACATGAAGTTTTATATTATTTGTGCAAGAGGTGTTGTGAAAACAAGTAATGTGTTGCAACACTTGCAAAAGAGGTGTTGCATCACCAAAGAACGTGTTGCAACAACACAAAGTATTAGAGCATGTGTGTGGGTGGTGTTGTAACAACTAATCTCAATGCCTCATGATTACCTATATTCATGTGTAAAGTGTTCTCTATACATTTCTCTAGTTGGGATGAAAAATAAGTAGATTATTTCCTAAATATGTAAGAATTATTATTAAAATGACATAGTTATACCTTGGTCCAAAACTACATGCTGGTGAATAGGGTAAGTGATGGAAAGATGTGAAAGTGGGAAAAATGTGATAAAAAAGGTTATAGTGAGGTGCAAAAAGGATGCCATTTTGGATACCCATCAATAATGTCATTCATTAAGTAGTTTTTAATGGATTTTCTGAATTCCAACTCAGATCGAACTTTGTGTAATTAGTCCATCATCATCATCGACACAAGACCAGATGGTCTATGTTATCCTCATTGCATATCGGCTCAGACCTTCATCATTCTTTGGCTAAGGATTGATATGGTGATGCATTGGGATTTTTGTTGGTCAACGTTTGATGAACCATATGTATTTAACCCCTTAGTCTTAAGAAATATGTATGTAAGTTTGAATGAACCAACAAATGGTTCTATTTCCAGAACTTGAAGATTTTGTATTGAGTGATGAAGGTGAAGAATGAGGTTGTATACATCTCAGGAATAAATTTAATATTGGTTGACTGCAATGGAACATGAGTTTTCACGGTGAGAAACTCAAGGTATGAACACTAATGTGAAGAAATAGAAGAACAAGTATATATACTCTATTATGCATGGACTTTTCTTTGTTGAATTTCCCTTTCTATTGTATGAATGGATAAAGAGGTAGACTTCTAACAATACTAATTTGAGACCACAAGAACCATTTTTCTATGATCAAGTCATGATCGATATTTTTAAGTAATTAGATAACAATTGGACTCAAACCATATAGATATTTTTTTCTTAGATGAATGATGTATATATACTTGAATTTGTTGTTGAATACACTGATTCTTTCAGTGAGGCTAAAAGAAATTTTGTGGAAGGTCCAAGAAGAAGGTTGTTAGAAGAAATCCCACTCTAGATAAAAATGTTGTTCGTGGAGAAGGGGATGATGCACATGGATCTTGACAGGATGGATGAGTATACTCTCTTAGTGTTGTGGGGGGATGAAATGATAGGGGAAAAGTGAAATAATATATGGATCCATTAAGGATAGACCCAAAAGAGAAGATGAGAGAGAGAGAGAGAGCTAAAAAGGTACATAAGAAGAGTCAAGTCAAGGAGAAGAGTGGAACCAAGAAGCATAAGAAAGTTATAAATGGGTGAATGATAAGTGGTTAGGCCTAGAATGAAGAGGAAGGAGACCCCACCAAGAGGAAGTGTGGAAGAGTGTGTTTTGTTAGAGAGGAGCACATATAAGGATAGGCCCACAAAGAGGTGTGACATCAAGAGGAGGCTATCCAATTGAGATACGAGTAGTACTGATAGTAGGGGCCCAGAAGATGAAGTCCAAACCCCTTGGATTTTGCATATTTTTGTAAATTCAAAGTAAGATAGGTGAAAAGAAAAGGCATAGAAGTAGGAGAGGAAAATGGAGGATTCGCCAGTGGTGGCGGAGAAATGTTAGCAATAGTGGATGGTATTATGTAGCTACAGGTAGTAAAGTCTTTGTGTTACCTCAAAAAAAATGTTAGGAGAAGATGGAGCTACCCCCGCTTTGAACCATCACCCTTGTGCATTTGTAGCCAAGAATAAAGAAAAATATAAAATGACACGATTGGAGTAGAGGAAAGACTAAGAGAAGATACAAAGGAAGTGACGAATGAAGAAGAAGATGAATTCAATTTGACTTTTCCAAGAGGAGTATCAGTAACAAGATCCCCTACACCCGACAATGAGTTCGAAGGAAATAGGTCGAGATTGAGGGTGAAAAATCAGGATAGTACCTTGAGGTTCCCTCTATTTAATGGAATGGGTAGAGATGATGCAGAGAAACATTGGTTGACCTGTCAAGTGATATGGTTTGTGAAGAGAATCATATATGAGGCATCAAAGATTGCATAGCTAGAGGTCACCACATTTAGGAATAAAGCCCTAATGCAGTATATAAATTACAAGGCCACTCCACTAGTTGGATAGATGAGGAATATAATAGAGATCAAGAGAGATATTCTTAAGGAATTCAAAATTTCCAAGTTATAATATCAATGTATTAAAAATATTAAAGAGATTAATCAGAAACCAGGAGAAATCATGCGGGAATATGATCAATGATTCAAGATTTTACTAGATAGGTTAGCATTCTAGATAAAGGGTGTGAAACATAAATAATGGCTCATTGGAAGTTTTCTTCCCCATATACTAGTCCTTCTTACCTAGTAGAAGTTGAATACTTAGATAGAAGTGGTGGATATTGCGATGCACCTGGAGGATGCACTCGGAGGCAGAGAAACATCGACAGGTTTGGCACAGGTCTAGTCTCAGCTGGCCAACATAATGATGCAATTGTAAGATATGAAAAAAATGAAATTCGTGCATGAGAATGTATATGGTGCAAAACATGCAGGCCAAATAGGTGCATCGAGTCCATTTCTGGTTAGACCTCAATTGGAGTGGTGCAAAATTTGTAGGCAATGGGGCCATATACCACCCCATTGCTCAACATTGGACAGATATTAGAATATTTATCATACTCCATTATGTGAATTTTGTAAGTCCATGGGACACGATGTGAGCATTTGTCGATCACTCTAGATGATTCAAGACCATACTCATGATATATTTCGGGTTCAACAGGAACAAAAGGGTGGTGCTTGTGGTATTGTTGAGAGAGGTGGTTATCAAGGAGTTCTTATAGGAGGCTATGGATGAGGTTGTGGAAGGGGATATGGAGGTGGGGGAGGTAGACCTCCCACTTGTTTTAATTGTGAACAAATAGGCCACTTGTCAAGATTTCATACCAAACTATTCACTCTATGCGGGTACTACTACAACCATGAACATATTACAGAGGATTGTACCGACTTACTAAAGAAGTGAGAAGAGAAGAAGGAACATTGAAACATGGTTCATGCAGAGTTCCAAGAAAATCAGAAAAAGGATGATGAAGTATATGTACGAGTGATAAGTCTAGGTAGATCAAAGATGAGAATTGAATTCAAGCATCATTAATTTTTAGGTCAAATACCGTAATGGAAGATAAGAAAGGTGGCACAACCCCCTCGTCAGTTTGATTCATCCTAGAAAACTCAATTTATGCACGACGTATAAAAGGCCATAAAGGAAGAGAGAGTGAGAGAAGAGCTATAGCATGCAACACATAGGTCACTTGAGGAGGCTCAAATATGCAAGGAAGTTCAACAAATGATGCAAAGGTCATTGGAAGAGACTCACACACATGAAGAATTGCATTGTTCCATGAAAAGATCATTGGAGGAAGCTTGTGTGCATGAAGAAATATTGCATGGGGCACATAGGTTGTTGGAATAAGTGTGCATAAAAGATATTTGTGATGTGTCGAACAAGGAGTGATCAAGGAATATTTGCATGAGGAGTTGAAGCACATGAAACATGAATAAGCACTGTGTTACTTGGCTAAAGAAACATAGACTAAGGATCAAGTAAGTAACTTCTTACGTTGTTTTTTGAGATTGTTAAGTGATCTTAGTGTTGTGAAAAAGTTAGCATATATGTTAACAGCCTACATGGGGGAATAAGGGACATAGAGAGCTATATCATCCCCCCTACCAGAAAGGGATTTGTACCAGGTGAGTAAGTAGAAGTGCACAAGAAGAGAGTTCAAGATGAAAATTATACTCAGTAGTTATGAAATGGATTGGGTCATGTTGGATTTGGGTTTTGACGTGAGCATCTTGATGAAGAAACCATGAGAATTGACGGATAAACTAATCTTGGTTTTTTTTTCCATTCTGTTGTAGTTGGGAAATCAATACATGATATATCTTATAGGATGATTAGAGAAATTTGAAGTGAACATAGAAGGGGTGAAGATGAAGGATGAATTTGAGGTGATAGAGATTATGGATGATTTTGATCCCTACCCTACCTTACTTGGCATTGACTGGAACTTCGAAAAAAATGCAGTGTCGAATTTGAAAAAGTGATAGATGTCATTTGAGACTGACACCCTACACGTGATTGCAACTTTAGATACTAATGAAGGGGACATATATAATGAGATGGTAAATGAGGATGCAAGGAGTTATGTTATTTAGAATATCTACAATATCACATGGTGTAGGGAATATTATGTCAATGCCATGATCGAAGGTAAATTGAGATAGAGGAGCATGAATTAATATGGTATTGGTTCACACAACAGCGTAGAAAGGTGTGAAAAAAATATTTATGAAGTTTCAACAAGGAGGGGTGTGCAATGTGTGTGAAGAAGTGTTTGGATCATACCATTCTGATGGTTTGATCTGGTGGATGCATTTATTACATGGATTCAATACATTCCCAAACACCACTAGGTATGCACCCTTGATATAGTGTTAATAGGAGTACCCATGCAATGATGGGTTGTGCACCAGGAATATTTTCAACAATGGGAAGCTACAAAGATCCCACTAAGAGGAAGGTTCATGTCAGGGGTGGATATCTGTCAGTATATGTGTTGTTGTGAAAGGTGTTGGGTAGCAAAGCAGTGGTGTGGGGCATAATCGATAACTAAAGGCCCAACACGCACTATGGAGAAATAATTTTTTCCCCCCGGTTCATGGGTTTTCTATGGGACAAGTAAGAGAGCCACCTATATGAAGGATGGATATGGAAACACCATAAGATACAATAGAAAGAACTTCCACCCATTCAATCCCACTCTACCTCATTGAGAAAACAAATGAGTCCCACAGGATTAAGGTAGTAATTGGTAGTAATTGGTAGTCATTGGTAGTCATTGGATGCCCCCATATGCGGAAGGGCCAAGTGCAGTCCCCTTTTGATGAAAACTGATTAGATAGGCTCATGTGAAGAAGCGTCAGGACCCGCTAGAGGTCACTATGACCAATTAACCAAAAAAAAACTAAGGAAAGGTGCACAAGAATCATGCACATTGCATTTGGAGAATAAGACTCATGCATGTACAAATTCATCTAAGTCATACTCATTTCGAAATATTCAATGGTGGAATAATATTTGTGATAATAACGATCAATATGACAAGTAGTTACATCGCGTCAAATTTATCCAATTTTTGGAAAATGAGATCATTAATGTTGATAAAAGGAGGATAATTTGCTCAATTTAGAATAAAGGAGGACTTGATTTCAGTGTCTGGAGGAAATATCGACATTAAGGATACAACAACTAATCGATGTCGAGCACGATGACTGTGATGGCTAGGATGGAAGATGGTACTAGCCATCTCATGAAAAGAACTTACTAGTAACTCCACCTTAGATAAATGAAAAGAGCCATTATAGTTCATTATATTTAGTATGAGTGAATTGTTTTGGCTCATTACTTCTTCCTTGAGTTCTGAGAGCACTCCTCTATTCCTATTTTAGCAAGGTGTTGACGGACAAAAGTGCATAACATCGTTAGATATTCCGTGACTGAATCCAATTCTCCTGTTAAATTATAGATTGGTCGTGGGATTTCATAAAATAGTTACCACATCTAGCATGGTGTCCTTAAGAAAACCCCAAGAATGATGAAAGTCTAATTCCATGGAGGAACAACCGATTCTCGATCCCATGCTATCATGCAATGTACAGTTTGAAGGGTCAATGTTCGGGAAGATTTTTCTGCTAAAATGTGTAGACTATAATGTTAGGGACTCCTATCGGTTCCCTGAGATATAGATTGATAAATATATATAGGTCGTCGATAAATAATATGGCACTGAGTGAGTAGTGATTTTGGAATGGGCGAGGCCTTTAAGGAAATCCAAAATTCTTACATTACTAAAATTTCCACATTTCGATCGTGCCCCAATTGTTTAGGCATGTGTCTACTTCCTCCTCACTAGGATACATGAGGGGTACATGTGGTTGGACCAACCCTACCCTATTGATTAGAACATGATGCAATGGATTTTGGGCCTTCCCATTTCTGGTGAAGATCCAACGAGTACCCTTAAATCAAAAGATGACACTCAGTAGGAGGTCTAATCCTCATTTGGAATATTCAAAGGAAAATGTGGGGTGGTAATCCCTAATATCAATAATCCAATAATCATGTTTCCCACTTAGTTATTGGCTTGCAATATCATCCGCAAATGCTGAAAATATGAATGCACTCTCAAGGTGGTCCTTATTTTTTTGTGTAGTGGAGGAACTCATATGGCCTGGGCTCAATACTTTCTCGATGAGTTTATCTTCGACCACCTTGATGCTCAATATTGGGGCAAAGAGTTAAATTATAGTTGGGTCATCCTTTTGTTGGGTATGGTGTTGTGTAAACCACCACCGAGATTTGAAGTAGATGGGGAAGGTAACCGCATGTTCATTGTCCCTCGGTTCCTAAATGTATAGCATTGCAAGAATCCCGAGGTCAAAGAAATAGTTGCCAAATTCTTCCACCAGTGGTTCAAAGAATTAATTGTGGCTTCCAATGAGAGGGTTCACATCCCGACGTGACTTTTTGATGGGTATGCTCAGTATCTTGAATTTAAATGTGATTTTAATAATTATTTTGTTTCTCCCCGCACAACCACTGACAATACAAAGGCTAAGCCTCCATTCTATATTATGGAAAGATACATCCTTGATGGTGTGGTAGTGTGGCCGACTAACTACCAGCCTCCCTTCTTTGAGGTCTAATATGAATTGTAAGTAAGGACCAAGAGGTCCCAAGAGTAGATGAGCCTTGATCTTGGTCCTCACTTTGTCGGCCCCTTGATCTTGGTCCTCACTTTGTCGACCCCATGAAGTGAGGATGTGCAATTTGTTGTCGGCCCCTTGATCAAGAAAATGGAAAAAAACGATTTCACATCTCCATAGGTCACAAGAGCCGATGTGAATGCGACTGTTCAACTCACCCAAGAACTTCAGGGAAACCTTAATGAGCCTGATCGTCAATTCAGGGAGTTGGTCCAAGAAATCATGAAGACATTTTTATTCGTCGAATCAACCACTCCATGAGGTAGTTAGCTCAAGGATGATCCAAATAATATTTGTGAGGGCATGTTGGATCACAAGTTTTTTGGTAAATATCGTCCATGCACACAAACAAAGTTGTCCAGGCCTATTCCAGTTTTATGCATGCTCAAGAAGTTACGCAAGGGGTGATAGGAGGCACGTGTGCGAGGTCATATTGTGTTATTATGTTTTAATTCAAGCTCTACCAAATGTGTGTTGATGTAGGTTTTGTGATGCACACTATAAATTAAGAAGACACTGCATGCATGCTAGAATCAAGAAAATAATCTTCGGTAAATATCCCTGAATGATCACTACATGCAACGCGAGGCAACATGGAGGAGAAATATGATGAACTAGAAAGGTATTTGAGAATTCCACCATTCCAAAGAGTCTATGTGGAATGGATGTGGGTGATAGAAGCATGTGGGACTGACAATTAGAGGAGTGAGTGGGGAAGAACTGAAAGTGACAGAGTGCCCCAAGAAGAAAATAAAAGGTAGCAATGACAATAGAAAGATATTTAGTTTGTTAGTCAGTTGGTTGTTGTTTTGATAGTTGTGGGTGATTTTATCTTTGAGTTCACTATGAGCATATATTTTCAAATGTCCATGGGTGTAAGTCTAAGAGAAGGTGCATGGCGCTATGTAATGCAACACTCAGAAAATGTATAAGGGAGAAAGGCTCTGTTGATATAAATTTATGAGTTTCTTAATGTATGTTTGTAATGATGGAATGAAGATGATAAAGTTGCAGTGATTCTGGTCTTATGATGTGCTACTCATGTGTCAATTGAACGCATGTGTGTTGGTGCATATTGTTAGTCATTAAGAAGTTTTCAATGGATTGTCTGATAAATAAATAAATAGAGTTTTCAAGGGGATAATAAATAAAATTTGACTGAAGAAGTATCATGACCCATAGGGGTCAGATGCACTTTAGCAACATGCATGGTGCAGGAGGTAAGTGCATGGACGATAGGCAGTGCACATGGTTAGAATAGGAATTCAATGTAGATTAGTCATAAAAGACGTAATAATTAGGAATATTAGATAGGTTTGGACAATAAAGAGGGAAGAGCTAGTTCATACCAAAAATTGACATGGAATTTTTGGAGGAGATTAAGGCTTGTAACTATGAATATGGGCATCATTAGTATGTTTTGAAAAATAAGAATGGGTCTTACGACCCTTACCATGGTTTGAAGAGGAAAAATGTATTTAGGCCATAAACAAACCTTGTTGAGCTCAATGGCCATGGATGAAGCTATGATAGGTAGTGCATATAAGGGGTTTTTTCTAGAAAAACAATGGCATTGGGTAAAGGGGAAAGAATAATATGAGCTTGGGAATTTTTATTCACAATAGCCTGTTTACATTGTAGGAATGCACATGTTATTATAACACATCCATGTTCATATAATTTAAAATTTTCTTGGTGGAATTGAGAATTCTAAATTATACATTTGATGACTTGGTTGCTTCATATTTATGTTCAGTATAATGATTCTCATAGTTTGGACTAAAAAACAACAAATATCATTTTTCAAATACCTTTTAATATCTCCATTTTTCACATTACTACACATATAGATCCAATTATACATATTATAAAAATACAATTTATTTTTTTATCTAATATTTTTTCTATCTTAACATCTATCAAAAACTCAAAATATAGAATTTTTTTATTCGTACTATCATATGGCTTTATTTATTTTAAAAAAATTATATAATTTATTTTAAAACCGTGAGACTCCACACTTGTATAATTTTCAAATAATATAAAATTTAAAATTAATTTGAAAAATAAGCATCACAACAACTTGTCAAATTAAGTCTGATCTATTTCTATGCTTGCATACTTTATATTATTTGGTTTTATGCACAAATGGTTTATATTGCAAGTGTGCATACTTTATATTGCAAGTGTGCATTACTTACTACAATGATGTTTTAGTATTTCGTCGAATGCAAGCGACAGTGAAAATTTCGAGTGGACGCCCCACTCTTCTTTACTTCCCTCGCCCGCTGATCTTCTGCCTATTCCTTTACATTTTTGTTTTCCGAAATATTGGAGTAAAAATCACGGATGTAAAGCTTTTGAAAAGTAGGTTAGAGTGAAATTTAATCTAAACAGTGATTTTATTCCTATAAATCCTTCTGTAACACATCAATCCTTTCCAGATTTGTTAAATTGAGTAAAAAAATAAAAAACGTAATTCATTTTGAATAAAGTTTAACACTTCTAGGTAGAAGTTTATAGAAGGTATAAATCCTTATGTAACACATCACTTTCCAAATTTGTTAAATTACTGAAAAAAAATCAATAACGTAATTCATTTTGAATAAACTTTAACACTTCTAGGTAGAAGTTCATAGAAGGTAGGTTTTGCTAGTGAAATTTAATCTTGATCTGATCACTCATTCAATTTTTATAAAAAAAATTGACACATCAACCCTTTTCAAATTTCAAATTTATCAATTGTGGAAAAGAAAACAATAACGTGATACCTTCCAGATAGACATTAATACTTCTAGATAGAAATTATGTTTCCGTGAAGTATCCATATCACAAGTAAAGGTTTATGACTGGTTCTGGTTTTTGGTACTTGCGTTTTCGTATATCCCTTTACGCATCCGCCACCAGTTCCGTCTCTAGTCTGTCCATCTCTTGAACCTTCCTATCAATCCCCTGGATCCCTATAAATAATATTTCGCTATGGCTTCTGACATCCTTACCTTCACTGTTCGTCTGTATGTAAATTGGTGGCAGTGTTCAGCTATACTAGCTCGGTGCTTCGGACGTCTCTTTGGGGTTAGTATGCCGCTGTCGGCGCTTCGTGAATCGGGTATGTTAAATACTTCGGCCTGTATCCCTGTTTCTGGAATTAGCTCTTCGGCATGTTTCCCTGTTTTGGGTATTTTAATTTCTCGGCATCGCATAGGTTTGGTTGAAATTTCTTGCAGAAGTTTGCAGTCAACGATCGGGAACGTATGTTTCAATTTTTTTTTGATAGGGAAGGTTTTTTGGGATGGTGTAAAATGTTATTTTTGTAGCATAACTACTAAAAATCAATGGTTTTTGGGAATACAGAGAAGGTTTCTAGAATTGTATCCAAAAATAATCTTTAATCTTTAGAATGAATTAGAAGAGTAAGGGTTTCTCTTGAGTATAGAGCATTAATGTTTTTAAGAAAGATTTTGGCATGGTGTTTATAATGTACTCTTCCAATATATTTTGGAATATATTAGAAGAGTGAATAGGTCATTTTGATACGATGATGGTTAGATAAACTTATATGAAAACATTGTTATTAATTTAAAGGATATTCAAAGTTCATAAGAAAAAAATAATTATAATATAGAATTGAAAGTATGTTTAGAAAAATTAGGTTATGTTTTTAGACCTTAGGAATCATATTGTTTTTATGGAAAGGTATCTCTTTGATTTTAATAAACAACTAGCATTTCTCATGATTTTTTATTCTAACACATGTATCTTAGTAAACATAGACAAAATAAAATTGTTAGTAAACATAGACAAAATAAAATTGTTATAATCAAAGAGAAAAAATATAAACTAAGATAGTTAAACAAAAAAATATAACTTATGATGCTTTTGTGTATGACAATAAAAATTTAGAGGAAGCTGATTTACACAAATATTAAAGTGAACCTTCATCAAAAAATTAATTGAAACTATAGCATTGAGAAAGAATCAATGTACTGCGCAAAGCAATTGTGGGAAAAGAAAGAAATTCCTCCTTGAGACTTTCTTCATTCCAAATACCTCACATGGATGTGAAGTTTGGGACTTAATGGTATCTATAGAATTGTGGAGAAAGGTAGACCAAATCTAAAATAATTTTTTAATTTGTAACCTTAAATTTAAAACTAATATATCATATTGTATTCTTATGAGAGAAGTTGGTCTTCCCCCATTGAAAGTATCACTATTACTAGATACCTAATCTATAAGTAAAAGAAAACTAACATTAAAATTGCTTCAATCTCCATTAAAAATCTCTCCAATGCAATTGGGGTTGGAATAAAGATGATATGTCATGGGTAAACCATTGATTCCCTCCAATGTAAAAGGTGTTGGCATAAATATACTAACTTTTCTCTAAACTGTTGGAAAATAGAGAAGGATATCACTCAAAAAAATATTAATGTCGTTAAAAATATTATCACCTCTAGATTTAAAGAGGAATTATGTTTTCATAATGAAATAGAGGATCATAAAAAATTAAGAAATTATAAAGAGGTCATTATCCTCAATGTAAAAGATCAAAAATATCTTTTTTTTGTCACTATCTTCTAGAAGAAAATAAACATTGCTAAAATATATTAAGAACCCATGGCATGTACCATAATTAAGGGGGTTGCAAAATTCTTAAAAAAATTTAGGATGAAATAATTTATCCTTTTTTTATAATAAAAAGGGGTGGATGGAAAGTACATTTCTAACTTC
>JASDQU010735544.1:111169-125997 GCA_032191745.1 Picea mariana | reverse complement strand
AGTGCTTCATTAAACTTTTACCACCGGGAGCCTCGCTCAACCATCGATAGGTTACAAAATATAAAGATTGAGCTTATATTCTCAGAGAAAATTGCTTAACACCGGCGTGCTTAGTCATCCAAGGCTTGGTGTCCCTTCAGCCAAATTCGGGCAGGTATTCTTTGCCAGATGCCACCTCAACTGCGCATGGATCCTGCAAGGGGAGTAGCTGAGCCATTAAGTGTTGAGCTAGCGTGTGCAGACCTCCTCCGGCTGATCGAGGACTCGGCATGGCTTCTTTAGAAAAATGGGTACACAGGATCCTCTCGAGCAGACCGCTTGCCAGATTATCCATACTTTACACTTAATGCCTGAGGAGAGGTTTCAACCACCCCTTCTCATCTTCATTTACTCCAAAAGAAAACTAGGATCGAGGCTGAAACCAATGGCACCTAGAGATCCTGATGATCCTTTCGACGACTAGAATCGACATCGTTGGCCCCTTTTCCACAGCTCCTTACTTTCCTAAGTTACCGCGGGATGTGACCCTGTGTTTACTCTCAAAGGTGATTTCGGCATTCACGAATAGGAAGGAGATAATCCTTGATTATCACAGTCGCAATGAGCGAAACGCCGAGATGTCTTACTTGGGCGCCACGGGTCCCTCTCATATCTAAGGGTCCTGAATTCACTTGGTGATGCTGTGGGCCCAGGTCCTGGACACTCTCGTTACCTCGCGCATCAGGAATATGATGGAGCTATTCCTTGTGTTTCAAAGTTGCGATGGGAGAAAAGGCGAGGAGCCTAATCGCGCTCCAGGTGTCTCCTATGGATGAACGGTTGAGGTTGCTTCGCAATACTGCGGGCCTGACTCTGGGTTCTTTCGACACTCCAGGGTTTGGAGTTTTGAGATGTGAGATGATGAGGGACTTTCACCCTTCAAACTCCCGAATGTCGATATGCCGACTAGATCTCGCACTATGTGTCACTGGATCAGACAACCCATATTTAGTCTTGAAATATAGTCACTTTCTTTGACGCTATATATCGGTTAACTTGGTAACCCCGATATCCCGATGACCGTTGATATACTCTTATGGATGAATCCGGGCCGTTGACAATGTAATTTCACCCGCTCACTTGATTGGAAGCCTTAAAATGAGATTTTTCCATGCTGCACTTGGCCGCTCTTCGTGCAACTTGTAGACCCGAAAACTCTTGTGCCTAGGACAAGTAATGTTGCTAACAGTCATGCCTTGACCACATGTTTGAGGTTTTGCAACAACATAGGTGTTATAGAACTTGTGAAAGAGGTGTTGCAACAATGCAGAATGTGTTGCATCAACATGAAGTTATATAGTCTATGTCAAAAGAGGTGTTGCAACAACATTTAATGTGTTGTGGCACTCGTGCAAGAGGTGTTGCAGTAACAAAGAAGGTGTTGCAACAAAACAAATTCTTGGAGCATTTTTGCAGATGGTGTTGTAACAAATGATTCCAATGCCTCAAGAGTACCTATATGCCTGTGTAAAGTGTTCTCTGTAAATTTCCCCATTTGGCATGCAAAATAAGTATATTTTTTCCTAAATATGTAAGAATTACTTTTCAAATGACATATCTATACCTTGGTCCAAAAATTCATGTTGGTGAATAGGGTAAGTGATAGAAAGGCATGAAAGTGGAGAAAATGTGATAAAAAAGGTTATAGGGAGGTGCAAAAAGGATTCCATTTTGGACGCCCATAAATATTGTTAGTCTTTAAGTAGATTTTAATGGATTGTTTAAATGCCAACGTGGATGGAACTTTGTGTAATTAGTCCTTAATTATCATCAACACAAGACTAGATGGTATATATGATCCTCATGGAATCTCGAGTGATACCTTCTTCAGACTCTGGCTAAGAATTGATATGGTGATGCATTGGGGTTTTTTTCGGTCAGCTCTTGATGAAACCTATCTCTTTAACCCTCTAGCATTAAGACATATGCACACAAGTGTGAATGAAAAAAAAAATGGTTCCGTTGTTGGAACCTAGAGGTTTTGTATTGAGTGATGAAGGTGAAGAATGAGGTGGTATCGATATCGAGAAGAAATTTAATATTGGTTGACTGCAAAGGAAAATGAGTTTGGTCGGTGGGAAACTAAAGGTTTGAAAACTAATGTGAAGGGATATAAGGACATGTATCTCTATTATGATATGAATGAACTTTTCTTTGTTGGATTTCCCTTTCTATTGTATGAATAGATAAAGTGGTAGATTTCTACCAATACTACTTTGAGACCATAAGATCCATTGGTCTTCGATCTAGTCACAATCGATATGCCGAACACATTAGATAACAGGTGGAGTCAAGCCATAGATTTTTCGTTTTATTAGGTGAAGGATGTATATATAATTCAATATGTTGTTGCATACACTAATTCTTTCAACAAGGCTAAAAGAAAGTTTGCGGAAGGTCCCATAAGAAGGTTGTTAGAATAAATACCACTCCGGATAAAAATGGTGTTCATTGGAGAAGAGGTTGATGCAAATGAAGCTCTATAGGATAGCTGAGTAGAATACCCTAGTGTTGTTGAGGGATAAAAATACAAGGGAAAACTGAAAGAGGAGATGGATCCATTAAGGAGGATCCCGAAGTTATTAAAATGAGGTGAGAAATATGATGGACCCAAAAGAGAAGAGGAGAGAGAGTTGAAAGGTACAAAGGAAGAGTTGACTCAAGGAGGAGAGTGGAACAAAGAAGCATAAGGAAGTTACCAAAGGGTGCATGCAAAAGGGTTAGGCCTAGAATGTAGATCAAGGAGCCAACACCAAGAAGAAGTGTGGAAGAGTTTGTTTTGTAGATAGGAGCACAAATGAGGATATGCCCACAAAGAGGCACGACATTGAGAGTAGGATATCTAATGGAGATATGGGTAATAGTGGTAGTAGGGGCCTAGAAGATGAATTATGAACCCCTTGGCTATTGCAGAGTTCCACAACATCGGAGCAACATGAGGTGCAAATAAGAGGTGCAAATGTAGGAGAGGATAATGAAGGATCCCCCAGTGGTGAGGGAACATAATTAGCAATAATGGATGGTATTGCATAACTACAGGTATGAAACTCTTTCGGTTACCTCACATGTAATGTTAGAAGAATATGGATTTATCCCCACTTTGAACCAGCTCTCTTGAGAATTTGTAGCCGAGAAGAAAGAATAACGGACAATGAGGGGATTGGAGTAGAAGAAAGAGTAAGAGAAGAGAAAAAGGAAGAGACAAATGAAGAAGAAGAAGAACAATTTGATGCTACTTTTCCAAGAGGAGTACCAATAACAAATTGTTTTTAAAATCCTTCAATATGGTATCTATATACATGCCATCATATTAGAGTTTCCATGTAGTACCAATATTGAAGCAGAATATGAGGCATTAATTGAAAGGATGAATCTTTCCCTTCAAATGAAATTTGAAAATTTGGTAGTGACTGGTGATTCAGAGTTGATCATAAATAATATCACAAATAAATACAAAATTAACAAGGAAAAACATGACAAAATTTTCAATTACTCATGTGTTAGTCATGTGTCAATTAAATGTGTGTGTGTTGTTGCATACTTGAGGAACTTTTCAATTAATTCCTAATTAATTTAGTAAGCAACTGAAGATTTGTGCATTTAATTATTAATATGAGTTTGTCCTGAACTTACAAACTATCATGCACTAAATATTCATGTATGATGTTGTAATTTCCAATGAGTTGTAGTACTTTTCAAATGAATGTCACRAGGWAAGATATGAATATGCWTTAGCAAGTCACTAAATTAAGATATATCAAATCCACGGTTGTAGGAATGAAAACACATATTTGTAGGAAATTAAATGACACACTTGTAGGAAGGTAAATAACACTTTGAGGGAAGGAAAATCATACTCRTGRAGAAAGTAAATCACACTTACAAGAAAGTAAATCACACTTGTGGAAAAATAAATCACTCTTGTGGGAATAGTAAATCACACTTGCAAGAAAGTAAATCACTCTTGCAAAAAAAATAAAGTTGACTTGTTCAAGTATTAAGATGATCCTAATTAATTTAACAGATGTATTACAGTTTTGTGTACTGTGATGCATCAAACATCAATCTATTATTCTTGCAAACTAAGGGAATAAACCATATCAATTTATGAACCACACAATTTTTAACCACAGAAATAGAGGCTATGATGTAGTGTTGCAACAACCGGAGTTGCAACAACATGATTTGTAGCTATAAGAGTTAAAGTAACCTAAATCTCAGCAAGGGAAATATTATAATTATAGCAAAGTTCAATAGAGGGATTGGTGGAAATAAGTGGAATTTGGGAAAACATGTTACAACTGTTCACTCACAAACTGGAAGAGAACACTTTGCAATGTTATTACTGAGTTACAACAAGATGCTAAATAGAAATTGTTGGAAATAAATGAAAATATATAAATTATGCCACAACTAAAAAAGTATAAAAGATAAAAACAGTACCGAGCTAAGGAAGGGGCCTTACCTCCTTAGATGTAGTATTGGTCTAAGAGTGCATTAGGACACTTAAATACTTAAATTAGCACATTCCACACTTTTAACATGAACAATAACTTTATATTAAATGACAGAAAATAAAGTACAGGGCTTATGATCTGTATTCTTCATTCTCTATAAATTTTCCTCCATATAATAGAGGATGATTTATACATCTATGAAATTTATTATTTTGTGGATGTGAGATCGAGGGACAACATAGAGAATCTTGTTTGTTTCTCGATTGATTACAACATAAAATATAGAATATATATGGCTAACTCAACTGAATAAACAAGAAACTAATTTTTGGTTGTTCTTTGTCTTTTTCCTTCATTGTTGGTCAACGGTCTAATCCCTTTATTGTTGTTGTTAGGTATGTCGAATGTTTGTCCATCCTTACTCAATTGATCCAACTATTGTCATGAAGTTTTTCCACTTCTGATCTATCGAACTGTTGTAGCATGTTCGTTCCTTGACCGCATGCTTCAGGTGTTGCAACACTTGCGCAGGAGGCATTGCAACAATGCAGAATGTGTTGTAGCAATATAGAATGTGTTGAAACAACATGAAGTTTTATATTATCTGTGCAAGAGGTGTTGTGGAAACACGTAATGTGTTGCAACACTTGCAAAAGAGTTGTTGCATCACCAAAGAACGTGTTGCAACAACACAAAGTATTGGATCATGTGTGTGGGTGGTGTTGTAACAACTAATCTCAATGCCTCATGATTACCTATATTCATGTGTAAAGTGTTGTCTGTACATTTCTCTAGTTGGGATGAAAAATAAGTAGATTATTTCCTAAATATGTAAGAATTATTATTAAAATGACATAGTTATACCTTGGTCCAAAACTGCATGTTGGTGAATAGGGTAAGTGATGGAAAGATGTGAAAGTGGGAAAAATGTGATAAAAAAGGTTATAGTGAGATGCAAAAAGGATGCCATTTTGGATACCCATCAATAATGTCATTGATTAAGTAGTTTTTAATGGATTTTCTGAATTCCAACTTAGATGAAACTTTGTGTAATTAGTCCATCATCATCATCGACACAAGACCAGATGGCCTATGTTATCCTCATTGCATATCGGCTGAGACCTTCATCATTCTTTGGCTAAGGATTGATATGGTGATGCATTGGGATTTTTGTTGGTCAACGTTTGATGAACCATATGTATTTAACCCCTTAGACTTAAGAAATATGTATGTAAGTTTGAATGAACCAACAAATGGTTCTATTTCCATAACCTGAAGATTTTGTATTGAGTGATGAAGGTGAACAATGAGGTGGTATACATCTCGGGAATAAATTTAATATTGATTGACTGCAATGGAACATGAGTTTTCACGATGAGAAACTCAAGGTATGAACACTAATGTGAAGAAATGGAAGGACAAGTATCTATACTCTATTATGCATGGACTTTTCTTTGTTGAAATTCCCTTTCTATTGTATGAATGGATAAAGAGGTCGACTTCTACCAATACTAATTTGAGACCACACGAACCATTTTTCTATGATCAAGTCATCATCAATATTTTTAAGTAATTAGATAACAATTGGACTCGAACCATATATATTTTTTTTCTTAGATGAATGATGTATATATACTTGAATTTGTTGTTGAATACACTGATTCTTTCAGCAAGGCTAAAAGAAATTTTGCAGAAGGTCCAAGAAGAAGGTTGTTAGAAGAAATCCCACTCTAGATAAAAATGTTGTTCATGGAGAAGGGGATGATGCACATGGATCTTGACAGGATGGATGAGTATACTCTCCTAGTGTTGTGGGGGGATGAAATGACAGGGGAAAAGTGAAATAATATATGGATCCATTAAGGATAGACCCAAAAGAGAAGATGAGAGAGAGAGAGCTAAAAAGGTACATAAGAAGAGTCAAGTCAAGGAGAAGAGTGGAACCAAGAAGCATAAGGAAGTTATAAATGGGTGAATGATAAGTGGTTAGGCCTAGAATGAAGAGGAACGAGACCCCACCAAGAGGAAGTGTGAAAGAGTGTGTTTTGTTAGAGATGAGCACATATAAGGATAGCCCCGCAAAGAGGTGTTACATCAATAGGAGGCTATACAATTGAGTTATGAGTAGTATTGATAGTAGGGGCCCAAAAGATGAAGTCCAAACCCCTTGGATTTTGCATATTTTTGTAAATTCAAAGTAAGATAAGGTGAAAAGCAAAGGCATAGAAGTAGGAGAGGAAAATGGAGGATTCGCCAGTGGTGTCAGAGAAACGTTAGCAATAGTGGATGGTATTATGTATCTACAGGTAGTAAAGTCTTTGGGTTACCTCAAAAAAAATGTTAGGAGAAGATGGAGTTACCCCCGCTTTAAACCATCACCCTTGTGCATTTGTAGCCAAGAATAAAGAACAATATCAAATGACATGATTGGAGTAGAGGAAATACTAAGAGAAGATACAAAGGAAGTGACGAATGAAGAAGAAGATGAATTCAATTTGACTTTTCCAAGAGGAGTATCAGTAACAAGATCCTGTACACCCAACAATGAGTTCAAAGGAAATAGGTCAAGATTGAGGGTGGAAAATCAAGATAGTACCTTGAGGCTCCCTCTGTTTAATGGAATGGGTAGAGATGATGCAGAGAAACATTGGTTGACTTGTCAGGTGATATGGTTTGTGAAGAGGATAATATATGAGGCATCAAAGATTGCATAGCTAGAGACCACATTTAGGAATAAAGCCCTAATGCAGTATATAAATTACAAGGCCACTCCACTAGTTGGATAGATGAGGAATATAATAGAGATCAAGAGAGATATTCTTAAGGAATTCAAAAATTCCAAGTTATAATATCAATGTATTAAAAATATTAAAGAGATTAATTAGAAACCAGGAGAAATCATGTGGGAATATGATCAATGATTCAAGATTTTACTAGATAGGTTAGCATTCTAGATAAAGGGTGTGAAACGTAAAGAATGGCTCATTGGAAGTTTTCTTCCCCATATACTAGTCCTTCTTACCTAGTAGAAGTTGAATACTTAGATAGAAGTGGTGGTATTGCGATGCACCGGGAAGATACACTCGGAGGCAGAGAAACATCGACAGGTTTGGCGCAGGACTAGTCTCAGCTGGCCAACATAATGATGCAATTGTAAGATATGAAATAGATGAAATTTTTGCATGAGAATGTATATGGTGCAAAACATGCAGGCCAAAGGGGAATCATAGAGATGAATGTCCTACACTAGGGAATTATATGGAAACAGGTGCATCGAGTCCATTTCTGGTTAGACCTCAATTGGAGTGGTGCAAAATTTGTAGGCAATGGGGCCATATACCACCCCATTGTTCAACATTGGAGAGATATTAGAATATTTATCATACTCCATTATGTGAATTTTGTAAGTCCATGGGACATGATGTGAGCAATTGTCGATCACTCTAGATGATTCAAGACCATACTCATGATATATTTTAGGTTCAATAGGAACAAAAGGGTGGTGATTGTGGCATTGTTGAGAGATTTGGTTATCAAGGAGTTCTTATAGGAGGATATGGATGAGGTTGTGGAAGGGGATATGGAGGTGGGGGAGGTAGACCCCCCACTTGTTTTAATTGTGAACAAATAGGCCACTTGTCGAGATTTCATACCAGACTATTCAATCTATGCGTGTACTACTACAACCATGAACATATTACAGAGGATTGTACCGACTTACTAAAGAAGTGAGAAGAGAAGAAGGAACATTGAAACATGGTTCATGCAGAGTTCCACGAAAATCAGAAAAAGGATGATGAAGTATATGTACAAGTGATAAGTCTAGGTAGATCAAAGATGAGAATTGATTTCGAGCATCATTAAATTTAGGTCAAATACCGTAAGGGAAGATAAGAAAGGTGGCACAACCCCCTCGTCAGTTTGATTCATCCTAGAAAAATCAATTTATGCGCGATGTATAAAAGGCCAGAAATGAAGAGAGAGTGAGAGAAGATCTATAACATGCAACACATAGGTCACTTGAGGAGGCTCAAATATGCGAGGAAGTTCAGCAAGCGATGCAAAGGTCATTGGAAGAGACTCACACACATGAAGAATTGCATCGTTCCATGAAAAGGTCATTGGAGGAAGCTTGTGTGCATGAAGAACTATTGCGTGGGGCACATAGGTTGTTGGAATAAGTGTGCATAAAAGATATTTTTGATGTGTCGAACAAGGAGGATCAAAGAATATTTGCATGAGGAGTTGAAGCACATGAAACAGGAATAAGCACTGTGTTACTTGGGTAAAGAAACATAGACTAAGGATCAAGTAAGTAACTTCTTACGTTGTTTTTTGAGATTTTTAAGTGATCCTAGTGTTGTGAAAAAGTTATCATATATGTTAACAACCTACATGGGGGAATAAGGGACATAGAGAGGTATATCATCCCCCCTACCAGAAAGGGATTTGTACCAGGTGAGTAAGTAGAAGTGCACAAGAAGAGAGTTCAAGATGAAAATTATACTTAGTAGTTATGAAATGGATTGAGTCATGTTGGATTTGGGTTTTGACGTGAGCATCCTGATGAAGAAACCATGAGAATTGATGGATAAACTAATCTTGGTTTTTTTTCCCATTCTGTTGTAGTTGGGAAATCAATACATGATATATCTTATAGGATGATTAGAGAAATTTGAAGTGAACATAGAAGGGGTGAAGATGAAGGATGAATTTGAGGTGATAGAGATTATGGATGATTTTGATCCCTACCCTACCTTACTTGGCATTGATTGGAACTTCGAAAAAAATGCAGTGTCGAATTTGAAAAAGTGATAGATGTCATTTGAGACTGACACCCTACACGTGATTGCAACTTTAGAACCTAATGAAGGGAACATATATAATGAGATGGTAAATGAGGATGCAAGGAGTTATGTTATTGAGAATATCTACAATATCACATGGTGTAGGGAATATTATTTCAATGCCATGATCGAAGGTAAATTGAGATAGAGGAGCATGAATTAATATGGTATTGATTCACACAACACCATAGAAAGGTGTGAAAAAAATATTTATGAAGTTTCAACAAGGAGGGGTGTGCAATGTGTGTGAAGAAGTGTTTGGATCATACCATTCTGATGGTTGGATCTGGTGGATGCATTTATTACATGGATTCAATACATTCCCAAACACCACTAGGTATGCACCCTTGATATAGTGTTAATAGGAGTACCCATGCAATGATGGGTTGTGCACCAGGAATATTTTCAAGAATGGGAAGCTACAAAGATCCCACTAAGAGGAAGGTTCATGTCAGGGGTGGATATCCATTAATATATGTGTTTTTGTGAAAGGTGTTGGGTAGCAAAGTAGTGGTGTGGGGCATAATCGATAACTAAAGGCCCAACACGCAGTATGGAGAAATAATTTTTTCCTCCCGGTTCATGGGTTTTCTATGGGACAAGTAAGAGAGCCACCTATGTGAAGGATGGATATGGAAACACCATAAGATACAATAGAAAGAACTTCCACCCATTCAATCCCACTCTACCTCATTGAGAAAACAAATGAGTCCCACGGGAGTAAGGTAGTAATTGGTAGTAATTGGTAGTCATTGGATGCCACCATATGCGGAAGGGACAAGTGCAATCCCCTTTTGGTGAAAACTGATTATATAGGCTCATGTGAATAAGTGTTAGGACCCGCCAGAGGTCACTACGACCAATTAACCAAGAGAAAACTGAGGAAGGGTGCACAAGAATCATGCACATTGCATTTGGAGAATAAGACTCATGCATGTACAAATTCACCTAAGTCATACTCATTTTGAAATATTCAATGATAGAATAATATTTGTGATAATAACGATCAATATGACAAGTAGTTACACCATGTCAAATTTATCCAATTTTTGGAAAATGAGATCATTAATGTTGATAAAAGGAGGATAATTTGCTTGATTTAGAATAAAGAAGGACTTGATTTCGGTGTCTGGAGGAAGTATCGACATTAAGGATACAACAACTAATCGATGTCAGGCAAGATGACTGTGACGGCTAGGATGGAAGATGGTACCATCCATCTCATGAAAAAAAATTGCTAGTAACTCCACCTTCAATAAATGAAAAGAGCCATTATAGTTCATTATATTTAGTATGAGTGAATTGTTTTGGCTCATTACTTCTTCCCTGAGTTCTGAGAGCACTCTTTTATTCCTATTTTAGCAAGGTGTTGATGGAAAAAAGTGCATAACGTCGTTAGATATTCTGTGACCGAATCCAATTCTCCTGTTAAATTATAGATTGGTCGTGGGATTTCATAAAATAGTTACCACATCTAGCATGGTGTCCTCAAGAAAACCCCAAGAACAATGAAAGTATAATTCCATGGAGGAACAACCGATTCTCGATCCCATGCTATCATGCAGTGTATAGTTTGAAGGGTCGATGTTCGGGAAGATTTTTCTGCTAAAATGTGTAGATTATAATGTTAGGGACTCCAATCGGTTCCCTGAGATATATATTGATAAATATATATAGGTCGTCGATAAATAAGATGGCACTGAGTGAGTAGTGATTCTGGAATGGGTGAGGCCTTTAAGGAAATCCAAAATTCTTACATTACTAAAATTTCCACATTTTGATCGTGCCCCAACTGTTTAGGCATGTGTCTACTTCCTCCTCACTAGGATACATGAGGGGTACATGTGATTGGACCAACCCTACCCTATTGATTAGAACATGATGCAATGGATTTTGGGCCTTCCCATTTCTGGTGAAGATCCAATGGGTACCCTTAAATCAAAAGATGGCACTCAGTAGGAGGTCTAATCCTCATTTGGAATATTCAAAGGAAAATGTGGGGTGGTAATCCCGAATATCAATAATCCAATAATCATGTTTCCCACTTAGTTATTGGCTTGCAATATCATCCGCAAATGCTGAAAATATGAATGCACTCTCAAGGTGGTCCTTATTTTTTAGTGTAGTGGAGGAACTCATATGGCCTAGGCTCAATACTTTCTTGATGAGTTTATCTTCTACCACCTTGATGCTCAATATTGGGGAAAAGAGTTCAATTATAGTTGGGTCATCCTTTTGTTGGGTATGGTGTTGTGTAAACCACCACCGAGATTTGAAGTAGATGGGGAAGGTAACCCTATGTTCATTGCCCCTCGGTTCCTAAATGTAGAGCATTGCAAGAATCCTGAGGTCAAAGAAATAATTTCCAAAGCCTTCCACCAGTGGTTCAGAGAATTAATTGTGGCTTCAAATGAGAGGGTCCACATCCCAACGTGACTTTTTGATGGGTATGCTTAGTATATTGAATTTAAATGTGATTTTAATAATTATTTTGTTTCTCCCCGCACAACCACTGACAATACAAAGGCTAAGCCTCCATTCTATATTATGGAAAGATACATCTTTGATGGTGTGGTAGTGTGGCCGAATAAATACCAGCCTCCCTTCTTTGAGGTCCAATATGAATTTGAAGTAAGGACCAAGAGGTACCAAGAGTAGAGGACCCTTGATCTTGGTCCTCACTTTGTCGACCCTTGATCTCGGTCATCAGTTTGTCGACCCCACGAAGTGAGGATGTGCAATTTGTTGTCATCCCCTTGATCAAGAAAATGGAAAAAACAGATTTCACATCTCCACAGGTCACAAGAGTCGATGTGAATGCGACTGTTCAACTCACCCAAGAACTTTAGGGAAACCTTAATGAGCCTGATCGTCAATTCAAGGAGTTCATCCAAGAAATCATGAAGACATTTTTATCTGTCGAATCAACCACTCCATGAGGTAGTTAGCTCAAGGATGATCCAAATAACATTGGTGAGGGAATGTTGGAACACAAGTTTTTTGGTAAATATCGTCCGCGCACACAAACAAAGTTGTGCAGGCCTATTCCAGTTTTATGCATGCTGAAGAAGTTACGCAAGGGGTGATAGGAGGCACGTGTGCGAGGTCATATTGTGTTATTGTGTTTTAATTCAAGATCTACCAAATGTGTGTTGTTCTAGGTTTTGTGATGCACACTATAAATTAGGAAGACACTGCATGCATGCTAGAATCAAGAAAATAATCTTTGGTAAATATCCTCGAATGATCACTACATGCAATGCGAGGCAACATGGAGGAGAAATATGATGAACTAGAAAGGTATTTGAGAATGCCACTATTCCAAAGAGTCTATGTGGAATGCATGTGGGTGATAGAAGCATGTGGGACTGACAATTAGAGGAGTGAGTGGGGAAGAATTGAAAGTGACAGAGTGCCCCAAGAAGAAAATAAAAGGGAGCAATGACAATAGAAAGATAGTTAGCTTGTTAGTCAGTTGATTGTTGTTTTGATAGTTGTGGGTGATTTTATCTTTGAGTTCACTATGAGCATATATTTTCAAATGTCCATGGGTGTAAGTCTAAGATAAGGTGCATGGCGCTATGTAATGCAACACTCAGAAATGTATAAGGGAGAAAGGTTGTCTTGCTATAAATTTATGAGTTTTTTAGTGTATGTTTGTAATGATGGAATGGAGATGATAAAGTTGCATTGATTGTGGTCTTATGATGTGTTACTCATGTGTCAATTGAACGCGTGTGTGTTGGTGCATATTGTTAGTCATTAAGAAGTTTTCAATGGATTGTTTGATAAATAAATAAATAAAGTTTGTAAGGGGATAATAAATAAAATTTGATTGAAGAAGTATCATGACCCATAGGCGTCAGATGCACTTTAGCAACATGCATGGTGCAAGAGGTAAGTGCATGGAGGATTGGTAGTGCACATGGTTAGAATAGGAATTCAATGTAGATTAGTCATAAAAGACGTAATAATTAGGAATATTAGATAGGTTTGGACAATAAAGAGGGAAGAGCTAGTTCATAACAAAAATTGATATGGAATTTTTGGAGGAGATTAAGGCTTGCAACTATGAATATGAGAATCATTAGTATGTTTTGCAAAATAAGAATGGGTCTTACGACCCTTACCATGGTCTGAAGAGGAAAAATGTATTTAGGCCCTAAACAAACCTTGTTGAGCTCAATGGCCATGGATGAAGCTATGATAGGTAGTGCATATAAGGGGTTTTTTCTAGAAGAACAATGGCATTGGGTAAAGGGGAAAGAATAATATGATCTTGGGAATTTTTACTCACAATAGCATGTTTACATTGTAGGAATGCACATGTTATTATAACACATCCGTGTTCATATAATTTAAAATTTTCTTGGTAGAATTGAGAATTCTAAATTATACATTTGATGACTTGGTTGCTTCATATTTATGTTCAATGATTCTCATAGTTTCGACTAAAAAACAACAAATATCATTTTTCAAATACCTTTTAATATCTCCATTTTCACATTGCTACACATATAGATCCAATTATACATATTATAAATATAAAATTTATTTTTTTATCTAATATTTTTTCTATCTTAACATCTATCAAAAACTCAAAATATAGATTTTTTTTTTTCCTACTATTATATGGCTTTATTTATTTAAACAAAATTATAAATAACACTAATACTAAGATCTACAATTTAAAAAAAATGTTTAATTATATTAAAACCATGAGACTCCACACTTGTATAATTTTAAAATAATATAAAATTTAAAATTAATTTGAAAAATAAGCATCACAAGAGAGCGTAAGTTTAACAACTTGTCAAATAAAGTCTGATCTATTTCTATGCTTGCATACTTTATATTATTTGGTTTTATGCACTAATGGTTTAATAATTAAAGATGCACACGTTTCACATTGCAAGTGTGCATTACTTACTAGAATGATGTTTTAGTACTTCCCTCGCCCGCTGATCTTCTGCCTATTCCTTTACATTTTTGTTTTCCGAAATATTGGAGTAAAAATCACGGATGTAAAGCTTTTGGAAAGTAGGTTCGAGTGAAATTTAATCTAAACAGTGATTTTATTCCTATAAATCTTTCTGTAACACATCAATCTTTTCCAGATTTGTTAAATAGAGGAAAAAAATAAAAAACGTAATTCATTTTGAATAAAGTTTAACACTTCTAGGTAGAAGTTTATAGAAGGTATAAACCCTTCTGTAACACATCAATCCTTTTCAAATTTGTTAAATTGCGGGAAAAAAATCAATAACGTAATTCATTTTGAATAAACTTTAACACTTCTAGGTAGAAGTTCATAGAAGGTAGGTTTTGCCAGTGAAATTTAATCTTGATTTGATCACTAATTCAATTTTTCTAATTTTTTTTGACACATCAACCCTTTTCAAATTTAAAACTTATCAATTGTGGAAAAGAAAACAATAACGTGATACCTTCCAGATAGACATTAATACTTCTAGATAGAAATTAT
>JASDQU010735544.1:95443-108764 GCA_032191745.1 Picea mariana | reverse complement strand
ATTTATCTACTTTTATATATAGATGTGAAAGTTTTGAAAAAATTCAAATGCAAAGGATTATAATATAAGTAAGAAAAACTAAAATAAACAATTAATATTTAATATATGTGATGATTAATGATGCTTAAAATTAATACTATATACCTATGTAATGATTAATGATGTTTTAAATTAATACATATAAAAGAAATGCAAAGTATTGAAATTAGTACCTATAAAAGAGATGCAAAGGATTGCAATATAGCCTAGTATCTGTGATGATTAATGATGCTTGAAATTAGTATCTATAAAAGTAAAAGAGATGCAAGATTGCAATATAGAATCTCATTCTTTTCTAATATATACTAGTGTTTGTGATGATTAATGATGCTTGAAATTAGTAATTATAAAAGTAAAAGAGATGCAAGATTGCAATATAAAATCTCATTGTAATTGCTTTAGTGTATATTATTTGCAGTTTTAATTTTTTTATTGATTATTGTTATATTTGTTAGAAAAGTAATGAGAATCAATAATTGTTTTTTAGCAAATTATTTTTATAAATAAATTAAACTTTTTTAAATATTTTTTTAATTTTTTTAATTTTGATTTTTTTAAATATATTTTAATATTATTTTGTTTATATAAAAAGTAAAATTACAATTTTTTTTTATCAAAATGGTTTAAATAATAAATTATTTTAATTTTATTTATAACTTATTTCAATTTGTTACTTTATCAACTACAATTTTTAATATTTGTAATTTATTAATTATATAAATAATATTGTAATTGCAATTTGTTACTTTATCAACTACAATTTTTAATATTTGTAATTTTTTAATTTATTAATTATATAAATAATATTGTAATTGTAATAAAAGATAAAAATGTTTTTTAGAAACATGAATCAAATTATGATTATGTAGTTATAATAAAAAAATAGCAATTATTCTTTATGAAATATGAAACGCATTGTGATTTCAATTTTAATAAAAGAAATTATTTTTTTTATTTCATTAAATATATAAATAACTTTGTAATTATAATAAAATTTAAAAGTTGTTTTTTAAATAATTAATAAAATTTATAAAATTATTTTTATTAAAATGATTTAAATAATAAATTATTTTAATTTTATTTATAACTTATTTCAATTTGTCATTTTATCAATTACAATTTTTAATATTTGTAATTTTTTAACAATGAAAGATAAAATTGTTTTTAGAAAACAATCAAATTATGATGGGAACGAAGGAAAGGTCTTCGTAACTTCTATAATCTAAATGAATCTCTTACACCTTTTAGATATTAGAAAAGGAGTGTAGCCTTGTGAGTGGGGGCTTGCTTGAGCAGGAGAGGCTCGTCCCGCAGGGCGAGGAATTGACTTCATTTCGACCAACTCCGAGCTGCCATTATAGATGTAATTATGCATTCATGAATTCTCTATTACATTAATCATACGAGTCAATGGTGTAGTTATAATAAAAAATAACAATTGTTCTTTCTGAAATATGAATATCATTTTTTATTTTCATCTTAATAAAAAAAATGTTATTTTTTATTCCATTAAATATATAAATGATTTTGTAATTGTAATATAATTTTTAATATTTATAATTTATAATTTATTAGTTATATAATACAATAAAAGATAAAATTGTTTTTAGAAAACAATCAAATTATGATTATGTAATTATAATAAAAAATAATAATTGTTCTTTTTTAAATATGAATCCCATTGTGATTTTAATCTTAATAAAAGAAGATGTTATTTTTTATTTTCTTAAATATATAAATAATTTTGTAATTATAATACAATTTTTAATATTTGTAATTTTTAATTTATTAGTTATATAAATAATATTGTAATTACAATAAAAAAATAAAATTGTTTCCATAAAACAATGATTATGGAGTTATAATAAAAAATAACCGTTGTTCTTTCTGAAATATGAATCCCATTGTGATTTCAATTTTAATAAAAAAAAATTGTTATTTTTTATTTCATTAAATATATAAATAATTTTATAATTATAATACAATTTATAATATTTATAATTTATAATTTATTAGTTATATAAATAATATTGTAATTACCATAAAAGATAAAATTGTTTTTAGAAAACAATCAAATTCTGATTATGTAGTTATAATAAAAAATAGCAATTATTCTTTCTGAAATATGAATCGCATTGTGATTTCAATCTTAATAAAAAAAATTATTTTTTATTTCATTAAATATATAAATAATTTTGTAATTATAATAAAATTTAAAAATTACTTTTTAAATATCTAATAAATTAATAATTTGAATTATAAATAAAATTCCATATTAATTTAATTAATTAAATTTGTATTGTTTAAAGTTCAAAATCATTGAAATGTGGACTTTATCGCAAAAGTCTGAGGAAACCCTGGCGCGCTGCCTATTCCATTTGGTGTTTATGCTATGAGTGGGATGAATCTGGATGCCCCACCGGACTTTGAAGATGACATTGGAGCTTTCAAAAAGCTGATCGAATCTGTATGCAATCCTTCTGCGCGACCCACACACTCCCAATTCGTAAAGAAGCTTGTCCAAATGCCAGAAGTGACAATACCGCGAGAAGCAGCAAGAAGGAAATACTCTCGACCAATCTAACTTTCGATTGCGATTGATTTAGGGAAGAAGGAACCATTTCTTTTGCGATAAGTGTTTTTACATTTTTTACTTTGAGTTTAGAAGATAGGGATCTTATTTTTGGTGGTGGACTTTATTTTTTTTTTGGCCCAAGGGAACTATATTTAAATAGATGGGCTCTGGATTTTAATCCGGAGAGTGACATTCTCTCCATAGTTCTTGTATGGGTCCCTCTCCCCCTTTTTGGCCCAAGGGAACTATATTTAAATAGATGGGCTCTGGATTTTGATCCGGAGAGTGACATTCTTTCCATAGTTCTTATATGGGTCCCTCTCCCCCACCTACTATTGTAGTGGTGGGGACAAAGTTCTAAGAAGTATTAGGGACTCTTTATGGAAATTTATGGATGACTGGATCCATATAAAAGAATTGAACTATGAATAATTCCCTTTGAAATGTAAAATATGTCATGAATATGAAAACTTTGCTTGAAGTTTCCCTAAGAACAAACATCTTCAAGAAAATGTCGAAGAAGAACAGGAAAAAGGGTGGAAACAAACGAAAAAGAGCTAATGCAGGAAGGAATAATGTGACAAAGAATGGAATAGTAGGTATAAATGAAAACCATAGAGAGTCTCAACCAAACGAGGGAGAAGCCCCGAACCCAATCACAGCAAAGAGAAAAACGCCAGTACATCAGCCAAATTCCCCATTGGCCTCACAAAACCCTTTTGATATTTTGGGGGAATCCTCTTCAGGAAAAGAAGCAATGTTAGAACCAGTATTGAATCAACAACCAAGAAGAGACCAAGTTGCTCATCCTGTTTCCCAATCAGTTGAAGATTCTAGCGATGAAAAAAAATTTCAGGCAGCTAATCAAGAAGTGGCACATGAACGAGGGAAACCAATCCACCAGGATGGAAACCCAACCAAGGGCATTGCGAGGCAAGACGCGGAGGAGAGACAGATAATAATGGAAAAGAAACAAAAATATGGAAGGCAGAAAAACAAGGACCTACGAGAAGACGCTGGAAACAAAGAAAAATATCAAGGAAAGCAGCAGTCCATAGAAAGCTCGATGATCAATGTTGGGAAAAAAGGAGAAAATAAAGGCCAAGATCCATCCATCCCTAGTCGACGAGCCGCCTCCAATTCTCGTGAATGAAATTGCTCTCCTGGAATTGCAGGGGCTTCGACAATATTCTCAAGGTGGAATCTCTCAAAGATCTTGTTTCACCTGATTATCCCTCTGTAATCCTCATCCGGGAGGAAAAATTGGAGGAAATTCTAGCACTGGGAAACGCGAAAAAGACACTAAAAAATAGCAGTTCGTGTAAATCATTAGATTTGAACATTTTTAAGAAATAAAGATTCTGATTCCAAGTACTCTTTCATAATTGTTTACATTCCAAACCAATACTCTGTTTACTTTAAAATATTCCATAGATCTGAACACAGTCATTGTTAGAGGGGATTTCAATACCCACCTTCATCAAGGATATAAAAAAGGGGTAATAGGGTTCGATACCCCTTTAGTGAAAAACTCTTGGAACTTTTTTCCAATTGGGACCTCCAAGATAGCAAACCTCTAAAAGGAAGATATACATGCAACAATACATGATCAAGCCTACGCTAGATTGCTTCCTCATTAGCCACATTGCGGCTAGGCTAGATTGTATTTAAAAAATAAGAATAATTAATTCTAAGTATTTATGAAACTTTTTAATTGAAAATAAAAAGTAAAAAACACTTTTCAATGAATGATTTTCCGTTAATTTCAAGTTATTTATAATAATTTTTTTATATTTATAATTACTTCTTCTTTTCTATTAAACTGATATATCTTTGCAATTTAATCTCTAGACTATTGAGATCTTCAAAAGCATAGACTTTCAAATTTTGGAACTAGTTTATTATGCTAGTCATGAGTTTTGCGGTCTTTATATTGAGAAATTTTGTAATTTTTAAAGTGTTATTAACGATAAATCTTATAAATTATGGTTTTTGATTTTTTATTTTAAATCATTTTTATAATTTTATAATTTTTTTATATTTTTAAAATATTTCAAATGTTATATTTTTTTTGTTATATATGTATTTTTTAATTTATTTTAATTTAAATTATTGAATTAACCAATTTTTATATCTTCCTAAATAATGTTAAATGATAGATTTGATTTTTATTAATCAATTTAATTAAAAGAAATTAATGTATTTATTTTTACAATTTCTCTAATTAATAATTTTTAAGTAGATTTTTAAATAGATGTTATAATAATTTTATATTTAATTTTATTTGTATCTGAAAATTAAAAATAAGAAACACTACAGATTTAAGAAACTCTTTAATTAAAAATATTAATTTTTTTTTACACATTTTAAGTAAATATTTTTGGAAAACTTCTACAATATATAGAATATATTTTTAATATTTATTATTATTATTTTTTTATTATATAACATATTTTTCTTATTTAATGTCTAAACAATATTTTTATTAAACTATAATGTTTTCAAAAGTTAAAAATGTCAAATCTTAGAACTGGTTTATTAATATTTATAATAATTTTTTTTTCTATTTTTTTTTAATATATTACATGAGTATACATATATATTTCTCTTGTTTAATTTAAACCATAATATTTTCCAAAATTTAAAATGTCAAATCTTAGAACGAGTTTATTAACTCCATAAATGTTGTCATCAATGAACCTTTGACACCATAAATTATTTTTATAGGATTCCTATTTGCATAATCTGTTCAATGCCTCTTCTCCTTCCATTAAGAATGTTTACATAGAGTTGAAAATTTTGAAAAAAAAATTCTGATCTTCACAATAAATTTTTCAAGTACATTTTAAGTTCCAATTTTTCATTTTCAATGTTTATATTTTGACTTAGTTGTAAAATCTGAAAACACTAAATGAAATTTCATAAAAAAATCATCATTAAAATATTAAAAGGATTATTTCAAATAGTTAAAATATCTTAAATAAATTATTTATAATTAGTGTTATTAAATCACATCTCATTTATATCATCAACTTATACATATTAAAAGCATATATCATATATTTATTTAATATATAAAATTAATTTAATTCAATATTTTTAATTAATCATAAAAATAGAAAATTAATTTATTATATAATAGAAAATTTAGTTATAATTTTAATGCTTTATTTTTTAATTATGTATTTAACATAGTTGTATGAAAATGTTAGGACATTTTCAATATTTTTAAAACTCATTCTCTTAGTTCCAAAAGCTTGGGAACTAATTGGGAATGTTCTCGATTAGTTGGAAACTCTTTAAAAAAAAGATTTAAATTAGAATTATATTAAATTAAAATGTAAATATATTTATTTCATTATTACAAATACATAATTTCTTACAAATTTTTTCATTATATTTATTCAAAATATCACTATAAAATTAAGACTAAATTACAGGTAAATATTATTTCAAAAATTAGTTAAGTAAAAAAAGTTAATAATACTCACTTTATAGTTGTGGATGTGAAATTGTTTTAATACATGTATGTTTTCCTTCAAGCCCAAACTAAACATGAAAGTGGAATAAATCAATACCCTATCCAGGACAAGTATTTGTTCCACTCTGTAGTTGATATCAACCAACCATATCATTGATTTTTATTGTATTTTCATATTAGAAGAGTAGTACTACTTTGCTTTTTCCAATAAAAAATTAATAATGCTTCAAATTTACAAAGATGTTTAAAGTTTACATATGTAAAATTTAATTTTAAAAAGATGTTAAAATTGTATATATGTATTTTCAATTTTGTTTCTCATTTTCTAATGAAATATTTAGGGATATTAAAGTTTTAGTATTGAGTTAAATATATTCATATAATTATTAGCACAAATTAAATTAATAATTTTAATTTTGTAGTTGTTGCAATAGGAGAAACATTTTCCTTTATTGACATTCAATTTTATTAAAATAAGATTTTAAATGTATCACTATCTCTAGACATTGTAATCTAAAATATCATTGTAATTTAAAATATTTTTTATATTTTTTTAATATATATTATTCCAACTCTCAAATTCAAGTTTAATATAAATTTCAGAAAAACTTATACTCATTCCAAACACTTATATCCAAACATAGATATTTAGTAATAAAAAACTTATTTTATTATATCTAATTTAAATTATGTATTATGTAAATTTATCTTTATCTTATAGTCCTATATTTTTAAAGTGTATCTAGTGATGAGTTATGCACTATGCATATTCATATCTATTTTATATTCTCTATTTCTAATTTATGAAATTGTAAATTGTATTTTTTATGAAAAATATTTAACAACTTTTACATCATCAAAACATTTTTCATTTTAAAAATCCGATTTAATCTATTTTCAATATCTTCATAAAATATAATAAATTATAAATATTTTTAAAAATATGATTTAAACTATTTTCATTATCTTTATAAAATACAATAAATGTTTATATATTTTAGACAAATCTAAACATCTTCATAAATAAGATGTTTAATAAAAATTTAGTCTCACGAGTTAACTTTTAATTTACGAAGCAAACTTATAGAGAGAATATATATAATATTAACAGGGGTGCTCTATCGTTAACTTAAAAATAATGAATTATTAAATATGTTTTAAATAATGAATTATTAAATATGTTTTATTTTCTTATTTAATATGTTATGAAATTATGAAAAATATCAAACAAGCTAAAGATAATCGAACCCTAAACTATAAACTATGTTATAAACTAAATTTTAACATTAAACTCGTCATTGATTTACACAAAATAAGTTGTTTAACTTGTGTATATAATATGTTATGTCTGATCGTAAGATATTTTCAATGGCAGAATGAAGATTACATCCGTCTTATTCATGGGATGTGCGATTATTATACATTTTAATTCTGAGATTTTAATTAACTGGTGTGCTTGTATGCGCGCGTTGCAGGCCGGGACATCTGAGTGCACTCTATTGTCTGTGTGCGCGCATTGCAAGCCGTGACATAATCTGTTATAAAGAATTGTAGGATAGAAAGGCGGTTGGCAAGAGAATGACCCTGGCTGCCAACAGAGGTATAATGGAGCGTGTTCCTTCCGCAAAGCCACCGTTTACATTGGGAGAATTGAAGAAAGCCATTCCACCCCACTGCTTCAACAGATCACTGCTCAGATCATTCTCATATCTTGCATACGATCTTGTTATTGCTACGTTTCTGTTATATTCTACAACCACCTACTACTTCACACTGCCCGGCATGCTGGGATGGGCACTCTGGGTTGGGTACTGGGCAGCCCAGGGGTGCGTGCTGACTGGTATATGGGTTATAGCACATGAATGCGGGCATCATGCATTCAGTGACTACTCTTGGGTGGATAATACAGTGGGGCTTATACTCCATTCCTGGCTTCTTGTGCCATATTTCTCATGGAAGTACAGTCATCAAAGACACCATAGGAACACTGGAAGCCTAGAACGCGATGAAGTTTTTGTTCCCAGGCCAAAGAATGAAATAGTGAAATGGACATCCAATCTTGTATCTAACCCTCCCGGAAGGTTGCTGGTAATATCAATTACCCTCACACTGGGGTGGCCGATGTATCTGACATTCAATATTTCTGGAAGGAAGTATCCCCGATTTGCCTGCCACTTTGATCCATATGCGCCAATTTATAGCAAAAGAGAGAGATTGCAGATACTGGTCAGCGACATTGCCTTGTTCGCTGTGGCCTATGCTCTCTACCTCCTGGCCTCTGATTATGGATTTTCTTGGGTGATAAAGGTGTACGCCATCCCTCTCTTGATTGCTAACGCTTTCCTTGTGCTCATCACGTACCTGCAGCACACACATCCAGCCCTTCCCCGCTATGATGGATCGGAGTGGGAGTGGGTGAGGGGTGCACTCTCAACGGTGGACAGGGATTACGGACTGTTGAATCATGTATTCCATCACATAACTGACACCCATGTGACTCATCATTTGTTCTCCACAATGCCTCATTACCATGCCATGGAGGCCACCAAGGCTATTAAACCGATGCTCGGAAACTATTACTGTTTTGACGATACGCCAGTCTATAACGCTTTATGGCGGGAATTTAGAGAATGTGTGTATGTGGAGGCCAACTCCCCCCGAGAGAGTGGGATCTTCTGGTACAAAAGCAAATTCACATAAAAGCCCGTGGATACTCAGATGCTGTTCTGTTTCATTCAACATTGCCTTCCCTGCATTATGAATCTTGTGCAACATCCGATTAGGATGGGGTTTTGTTCATCCGATTGAGATGTTTAAAAAAATATCGTTGTTGACATGAAGTTTCAATATGTTCATGTTGTTTATTTCGTAGTGAATACAACTTGTTTTAATCATTTCATTTCATTGCAGTAATTACGATTTTGCCCAGTGCATTATATATATAATGGCAAAACCCATCATACATATCGAAAAATTCCTATATACTTAATTTTTCATATTTAGTCATATTTTAAATTAATAAAGTATTAATAGTTTAAATATGGTTACATATGCATGTAACCTAAAGCATTAAAATAATAATAATTAATAATATATATATATATATATATATATATATATGAGGTTTTGAATGAGAATAATACTTCTCTACTATTTTTACATACAGTTTTGAATAATTTTTAGTTCTGACTCCTTAGCATCTAGAGAAGGAATCATGTGAATCACTTTTTTATTTTATTCAATTTTAATTTAAAATATGTTTATAATTTAGTAATGTGTAAAAATTAAAAGAGATTTAAATATATTTAGTTTTTTTTTAAGTAAAAGTTGATTTAGCACATAATAATTAATATTATTATTATTAATTAACATCCAAAATAATAGTTGTTACTTTTTTCTCTTATTTTAAATATGAGCACTCCACCACTTATTCTAAACATTCTTTGACAAAAAAATTAGACTCTTGAAAAATACCATTCAAACTCAAATAAATAATAAATGGTTAGGATTCAAGAGTGAATTAAATGTGAACAATATTTGTAATATAGTAATGCTTGAAAATTAAAAGAGATTTAAATATAGTTAGTAATGTGATAATAATTATTATCAATTAACAAAATTATTTTCCATTTTTCCAAATAGAGTTAGAATCATTAGAAAAAAGGAGTGAAGATAGAGATGTAAAACTGCAAATAGACCTAGAGACAATGCTCGATAAAAAACGACTCTTGAAATATACCATTCAAACTTAAATAGATGATAGATGGTTAGGGTTCAAGGGTTCAAGAGTGAATTGGAGACAATGGATGATAGGATTCAAGAAATGGAAAAACATAAACAATCAACCGAGGAAGGAGACGTTGAAGAAAAAAGCTATATATATGTGTGTGTGGGGGGGGGGTTGAAGAAAAAAACTATATGTGTGTGTGTGTGTGAGTGTGTGTTTTGAAAGTGAATAATATTTCTTTTTCTTTTTGAATGAGAATAATACTTCTATGGAGAGATTTGAAGGAGATATTTTATTTCTAACATTATATCTGTGAGGTTTTGAATGAGAATAATACTTATCTACTATTTTTACCTTTTTTTAGGGGAATAATATGGTCGTTATTGTCCGTGATGTGAACCATAATACTTCACTATGGTTTTGAGCTCTAGGTGAGGGGAACTTCTCTACTGTTTTGAATTATTTTTAGTTCCCAAAATCACCCTAGATATCATTTACTATTATATGGAATCATTAGAAGAAAAAAAAATGCCAAATGCCAAATGCCAAATAGATTTAGAATCATTAGAAAAAATGAGAGAATAAAAAGATGTCAAAATCCAAATAGAGTTAGAATCATTAGAAAAAAGAGTGAAGAAAGAGATGTAAAACTCCAAATAGAGCTAGAAGCAATGTTTGATAAAAAAAATTAGACTCTTGAAATATACCATTCACACTCAAATAGATGATAGATGGTTAGGGTTCAAGAGAGAATTTCATACAATAGAGTATATGATTCAAGAAATGGAAAAACATAAACAATCAACCCAAGAAGGAGAGGTTGAAGAAAATCCCAACTTGAGAGATAGGATTAAAGAGCTAGAAGATGTTAGGACCTTATAATGTACCTTTTTGTTCACACTTTTTGCTACCATTACATCCTTTTTCCACTCACATTAAACTTACATTATCACCATACCCTATCTTTCCAAAGGTATATAACGTCTCTTATCTTTACTATATGTTTAATTTGTTTTGCATATAATTTTACATTACTCTCATACTTAACCGTTGATCAGAAGTATATAAGTGCTGAAACAGTTTGAACTACAAATTATCATTGTTGTTTGAAGGACCGTTGTTGAAACAGTCAAAAGCACGCAAACCTCGTGGCTGAAACAGTCTGTGGTCTATGATGTTGAAACAACAACGCACATAAGAAGAAGTTGTTACACTCTATGTGGTCTACGATGTTGAAACAACAATTCACACAAGAAGAAGTTGTTACACTCACCACAAAAACCACACCTTGAGCCAGAATTAACCATCGCTGCTGCGTGAGCCCACGTTGCTGAAACAGTCAGAATGCAAATCCCATTGCTGAAACAACCCGCGAATTGCGATGCTGAAACAGTAACAGAAGTAACAAGAAGATAAATAAAGAAGTTGTTATTCCAAGTGCAACAACTACACCTCACTCATCACCATTTCAATTATTGTAATAGCCTTCTATTACGGGAGATCAGGATATCTTATTCTAGTATAGAAATTAGATCTGACTAAGAATAGGATTTAGATGTGCACATGTAATTTGATGATCAAATTGTATCGGGGGGATTTTCCTCTTTAAATAAGGGGAACTCATCATTAGAAGGGACCTTTTTCTTGGCTAAGAAAGGAATTACAGAGAAGGATGTGTTTACTTCAGACATTGTAACATGATACAGTTGACAGATGAATAAAAGATTATTTTGAGCATTCCTTCCTAGTTCCTTTCGTTTCTGGGGAATCTTGTGAGAAGGGAGGGCCCACCTTCTTCACAAGATTCACCCATTAGTTCTGTAGTGTGTTAGTATTATTTTTGTTCATGCCTTGATTAAATTCTGCTTTGTTGAAACTCTACTTTACTGAACTCTATTTTTCTGAAACTCTGCTTTACTGGTTGTTACATTGTTTTCATATAATTCATGCTTGGGTAACTGCTAATCATTCTAGTTAATAATCATGTTTTGTGAATGTATGAAAGCGTGATAATCAGGAACAGGTGTTGAAGATTCCTTCTTGGGGAATAGGGTCATGTTCTCTATTAAGAGATAGTTAGCCTTCAGTGTGTGTCAATCATTTTAATTAGTAATGAGTTCATGAAAGGGTGATGATTAGAAACAGGTGTTGAAGATTCCTGCTTGGGGAATATGGTCCTGTTCTCTATTACAGAATCGTTGGTCTTTCCTTTTGCAGTGTCCTGAAATATTTCTTTCCTAGGTTGTTATCTCTTAATGTAATCCAGGATTCTTTGGATAATTGTTTCTTTAAACTTGAACTCTATAATAGGTAGGTTGTTTTTCTGTAATTCAAAGTAGAACTTTAGTTTGTTCAAGGCAAGGTGTGATTAATGTATTTTTACTACAACTTTAGATTGCTTTTGAGATTGAGCATATGCAATGTGCGATTACCTTTGAAATAAACAGACTTCCCTGGGTTGACAATTTATGTAGCATTTGATTGTTTAGTTAAATAAGCAATTACAGTGACCAACATTTTGGCGTCGTTGTCGGGGAAGGTAATTATAGATTTCAAAAACAATTTTGTTCTTTCAGATATAAAGTTTGCATGAGAGGACGTCGAGACCCCAAAGAAACCGACCCTACAGGTGGCAGGGGTAGAGGAAGGGGAGGAAGAAAGACTTATATCGACGAGATTATATCAAAATCTGAATCTGTTTCTCCTCAATGACCAAACTCTCATAAACTGAAATCCCAACCTTCCTTTCAAGCAAACTTTGAAATGGGGAAAGAGGTTTGGAGTCCTGAGACAGTCGAGAAACCAACAGGAAACATTGAGGACATAGAAAGCGCAACAGGGGAGCAAACATAAGAAAACATGGATGAGTATAATGAATAACTGCATCATGAAGAACAGGTAGGTTTTGAAAGAGAGGTAAATGATGAAAACTCTTTTTCAACATTAGGATTTCTTATTAGTGATCTTCCTAGAGGGGTAGCTCCAATGAAGAACATTCCACTCTTAGCACTACCTAAATTTCATGGTTTATCTTCAGAGGATCCTGATGAATTCCTTTTTGAGTTTGACATATTATGCAGAAGTTATGATTACATTTCCAATGCTCAAAAATTAAATCTATTTCTAGCAACATTGAAAGGAAATGCACTAAGATGGTTCATGAGTCTTGGAGGTCATGTAATCACAACATGGGACCAGATGAAATAGAAATTACTACATAAATACCAAGACTACTGCCGAACAAGAGAAAAAAGTGAGGAACTATTCAAGATGATACAGAAAGAGGATGAAAATCTGGAGGACTTTGTAGAAAGGCTACATTAGAATATACAAAGATCCAGTCACCTCGATGTAAGTAAAGATATTCTTAAAACAATATTACTAAAAGGAGTAAGGGATGACTGTCTAGATATGTTGAATATGCTTGGAAAAGGGGACATATATAAAGAATCATATGATGAAATTGTTAACCTATGTAAAAGATGTTCAAGAGGAGCTG
>JASDQU010735544.1:15293-95423 GCA_032191745.1 Picea mariana | reverse complement strand
AATATACAAAGATCCAGTCACCTCGATGTAAGTAAAGATATTCTTAAAACAATATTACTAAAAGGAGTAAGGGATGACTGTCTAGATATGTTGAATATGCTTGGAAAAGGGGACATATATAAAGAATCATATGATGAAATTGTTAACCTATGTAAAAGATGTTCAAGAGGAGCTGTAAGGAATAGATCAAATACCAGGGATACCACATTTTCAAGAGTCCAAAAATCATCCAGTGGGGGAGCAACAAGAGCCGAAATAGTTAATTTACTTGAAGGTTTTAAAAGTGAAATGTTAAGCTCTTTTGCCTCACAAATTGATAGCTTGCAGATTCAAAAGAAACAAGTCGAAGAAGAAGYAGCTCTGTCCATATTTTGTTCTAAATGCAGAGACAAGAACCCATGAAGGGAATGCCCATTGGACAAAAAACCAATCTTCACCATATGTGATAAAGATCATGAAACTCAACAATGCCCTTCTCTACCAGGAATCAAGACAACCTTACAACCAACTAATGAAGAAGCTGAAGTCGTCTATCTGTTGACATAGAGAACGCAATGGCAACCATGGGGACACAGTATGAATCATAATATGCCATTTACACCTTCTAATCATTGGAATAACTATCCTTCTTTTAATCAAATGAATTACCCTCCCTATAATCAAATGCAATACCTAAATCAAATGAATTACCCACCCATGCAACAAACCAACCTTCCCTTTGTTGATCCATCAATGTGGACTCCTTGGCCTCCACAACAACAACAACCATATCTGAACCAATGGAATCCAAATTGGAGAGGGCAACAACCCCCGCACCCAAATCAATTACCTCAATCACAATTTCTGCAACCACTCTCCTTACCATCAGGTACTCCACCAAACAATCAAATGATGAGGCCCCAACTACCTGTACAACCTAACCCTAACCCCAATAATAAAGTTGTGTAGTACATTGATATTCATAACCAGACTACATTTCTCTTCTCCCTGCGCAATGAAATGATATTCATTTACGATCTGGGAGAATAGTAGAACTTATCATATCTTATGTTACCTCTTCTGATAAAGAGGAAACAAAAAATCATGATGTACTTGAAGAGGTACAATCATCCTCTAACACGGTTGTTGAAATATCACAACCACCATTTCCTGAGCGTTTAGCTTTGACTAAAATGCCTGAGCCACCTGGTTTTAATATTCTAGGGGAATTACAAAATCTTTATGTCAAAATTCCACTATTACAAGAACTCCGAGATGTACCAATTTATGCCAGGATTATACGAGACATTTGTGTTAAGAAACCTAGTAGGAAAATTAAAGATCCCCTTACATTTCATGTCATGGGTGACTTGTCTGCACTAATGTCAGGTAAAGTTCCCCCAGTTAAATATGGTGATCCCAACCACCCTACCATATCAGTACAAATTGGAAAAATGATAATCCCTCGAGTCCTGGTAGACTTAGGTGCTGCTATCAATATTATGACTCTGGAAACCGCACAACTGTTACAACTGCAGAATGAAATTAGAGACACCCCAACTATCCTAGAATTAGTAGACCATTTTACAATCAAATCGGAGGGAGTCATTGAAGACCTATTTATCTCAGTGGAATCCTGGAATTATCCCGCTGAATTTGTGGTATTACAACCTAAAACAAAGTTGGGGGGCCACCCTATAATTTTGAACAGGCCTTGGCTAGCCACAACAAACACTTTTATCAGCTGTAGATCAGGTTCAATGACAATTTCCAACGGTTACGAGACTAAACAGCTTACCCTCTACCCTCATGCTACACCCTTGATTAATAATGATAATTCTGTATGGGTAGAATTTGATGATCAACTTACTCAACCCATCTTGACTATCGGACAAGCCTTAAGCCTTAAAGAGGCCACTGAGGATGAACTAATTAATAATTTTATTTGTGAACCCTCCTCCATGACTCTAGAAACTCATAACCAACTAGCTGCACTTTTGGAGTCAGATAATCAAGAAAACCTTAACTCTGAAAACCCACCTCAAACATCTACCACCATCTCTTCTAAAAGCATACCAGTAGAAATTGAACCTGGCAAAACACTGAACATAAAACCCAACCTGACAGATGCTGAAACACAACAATTAATGAAGTTACTTCTTGAACATAAAGAAGCATTCGCATGGGACTATACAGATATGAAAGGAATCTCTCCCGAATTATGTACTCATCGTATATATATCAAGAAAGATTGTCGACCAATCTGCCAATCTCAATGATGAATGAACCCTAATTTAAGATAAATCCTTAAAGAAGAACTTCAAAAATTGCTCAATGCAGGGTTTATATATCCTATATCGGATAGTGAATGGGTCTCCCCGTTGGTAATAGTTCCTAAGAAAAATGGGAAATGGAGAGTATGTGTAGATTATAAAGCCTTAAATAAATCCACTCAAAAAGATCACTTCTCATTACCATTCATTGATCAGGTGTTATACAGTTTGTTAGGGAAGAAATTTTTCTCCTTTTTAGATGGTTTCAATGGGTATAATCAGATCTAAATTGCACCCCAAGACCAAGATAAAACTACTTTTACTAGCCCTTAGGGAACGTTTTCTTATAGAGTTCTCCCATTTGGACTATGTAATGCACCAACAACCTTTCAAAGAGCAGTTATAGGAATCTTTTCTGATATGCTTAATGACTCTATGGAACTTTTTATGGATGATTTTACACCTTATGGTGTTTGTTTTCAGGAAGCACTACAAAACCTTGAGAAAGTACTTAAACGATGTATACAAGCCCACCTCTCATTAAATACAGAAAAATGTCATATGATGATGAGTGAAGGAATAGTGCTTGGACATTTTATTTCATCTCAAAGAATCCAGGTGGATCCATCCAAGATACAAGTCATTAAAAATCTTCCTATTCCCAAAACCCAAACAGAGGTAAGAAGTTTTCTAGGACATGCTGGATACTACAGAAGATTTATCAAAAAAAATTCCAAAATAGCTTCTCCCCTATTTGTATTACTGATGAAAAATGCCGAATTCAAATGGACTAACCCTTTCTAGGAAGAATTTAATACACTTAAACATCAGTTATCTACAACCCCTATTCTAAGAGGACCTGATTGGACACTTCCCTTTCATATATCCTCTGATGCTTCAGACACTACAATAGGATTTGCCTTGGGACAAGAATAAAATCATCTTCCTTATGCTATTTATTTCATTAGCAAGAATATGACTCATGCTAAACTTAACTATACAGTTACCGAAAAGGAATTCTTAGCAGTTATCTATGCTATTAATAAATTTCGACATTACATCACTGGCTACTCTACTCTTGTCCATACTGATCACTTAGCTATCAAATATCTAATGAACAAACCTATCACAAATGCTAGAGTCACCAGATGGTTACTATTATTACAAGAATTTGATATTACAATTGTAGATAGACCAGGAAAAGAAAATGTAGTTGTTGATTTCCTTTCTCGGTTAAAAGCTAATGATAATACCCCAGTAGATGATTCCTTTCCTGATGAATATCTATTTGCAGTATCTTCTCACTCACCATGGTATGCAGACATCGCTAACTACTTGGTTGCAGGGAAGTTACCACCACACCTATCCCACCGGGAGAAAAGAAGAATCATTCAACAAAGTTCTCAATATAGCTGGATAAGTGGGTGTCTTTTCCACACAGGACTTGATCAAGAAATCCGAAGGTGCATTAGAGAAGATGAATTTTATGATCTACTAAAATCTTGTCATGATGGCCCTTGTGGAGGGCATTTTGTTGATAAAAGAACAACACATAAAATTCTCAGGATGGGGTATTATTGGCCCTCACTCTTTAAAGATGAAAAGAAATATGTTTGGGCCTGTGATAGCTGTCAAAGAATGGGCCAACCTAATCATAGAGATGAAATTCCATTAAACCCCCAGATAGTACTCAAACCATTTGAAAGATGGGCCTTAGACTTTGTAGGACCCATTAACCCCCCATCCAATCAAAAAGTTGATATAGTGGTCTGCATAGATTATATGACCAAATGGGTGGAAGCTAAAGCACTCCATAGAGAAACCGAAGAAGCAGTTCTAGATTTCCTATTTGAAGACATCTTCATCAGATTTGGAGTGCCGAGAGAATTAGTTACAGATGGGGGACCTCCTTTCACTTCTCATGGTTTTAAAGCCACCCTTCAAAAATATCATATTCATCATAGTATGACTATAGCATACCACCCCCAAGCCAATGGACAGGTGGAAAGAACAAATAAAGTAATAGAAGCCATTCTCACAAAAACAGTGAAGGAAAACAGAAAGGATTGGTCTCACAGGATCCCTGAAGAATTATGGGCCTATAGAACTACCTGGAGAAATACTACAGGATTCTCTCCCTATGAATTATTTTATGGAAAAAGTGTCGTCTTTCCTGTGGAATTTGAAATCAAAACCTTAAGGACTGCTTTAGCTGTCAACCTTGATTTGACCGATGCATAGATAGCCAGGTTGCAGCAGCTTAATGAATTGGATGAAAAAAGACTAGATGCCATTCATCAGACAACTATGATTCAACAACAAAGATCAAAATGGCATGACAAAACTATCAAGCATAAGCAATTCCAAAAAGGTAATTGGGCCTTGCTGTATGATTCTCAGTTTAAATAATTTCAAAGGAAACTATGTACAAGATGGCTTGAACCTTACGAAGTGGACACTATTTTCCCCAATGGAACAGTAAGGCTCCTCACAATCGATGACTCTAAAACACCATTACTTGTAAATGGTCATCGGCTCCGTTTGTACCAACACCCTATTTCCAAAGAAGATTTTAAGGCCACATGTGTGGCAGACTCTCATTACCTCTTTTTAGAGGGGCCTCCTACCCCTCATTGCAATTAATTATTTTTAAATTATTTTCTTTAGTATTAGATTAGATTTCGTTTACTAATAATCCCTGTCAAGAAATACCATGTTACAATTGATTTTTGCAGATTCTCGATCAAAGCAAAGGCCTACCAAGAAAGGACGATCTTACTTCAAGAAGATCCAAGCTTCATCTTATAAAACACTACTTCCCCTTTTCCCCATTGCTGAAACACAATTGTTCAACAATTTTTCGCCTTTTTCTCCATTGCTGAAACACCATTGTTCAACAACTTTTCATCTTTTTCCCATTGCTAAAACACCACTGTTCCACAACTTTTTGTCTTTTCCTCCATTGCCAAAACACCATTGTTCAACACTTTTTCACCCTTCTCCCTGTTGTTGAAACACCACTACGTAGCAACATGTCGCCACTATTGAAACACCACTTCCTCAGCAGTATTCTACAACATCACTCTTGAGCAAACATTTCTTTATTCTTTCCTTATTGCTGAAACACCAACTTTTCAGTGTTCCCCGTCAATAAGCTCTTGCGCTCTCATACTAAATTTTGTCCTTCCACTAAAAAAATCCTTGATACAAGTTCTCTAACAAATCAAAAGTCTCCCCCATGGCTACTGCAGAACTATTATGGACAGGCACTATGTTTTGTTTGAAGTAAAAATAAAAAGGTAAAGATGAGGTATGTAAACTTTATATGTAAATACAATTGAACTACAGTTAATGAGAAGATTCTTTATATGTAAATACAATTGAACTACAATTAATGAGAAGATTCCAACTCATTATTACCACTCATGTAAAATCATTATTTTATCCGTACTTGAGGGGGGGGGGGGAATATCGAAATCTCATACCATCATTTCACACGAACCAACCACCGTCATTCATTTTTTTTTTTACCATCGTTTCGTTTGTTTCACCACCATTTGCATGCCTTCACCCGAAAAAATCACTCTGGACAGAAGCAGTTACTCGACTCTCTAACGATGCATTTTACTGAGTTGTTAGCTATGGGAGGCCCTGTTATACGGTACGAACCCGCCATGACAGCCCTGTTAGAACTATATCCGGAAGTCTATCAAATTTTTCTACAGGCAGGATGGCTGGGTTATTTTCAGAGGCTCCAGGGATTTTATCAACAATAGGTTCTTCAATTTGCTTGAAATCTCCAGGAAGATCATTCCATTGTTAAAGGGGTTTGGATTCCAATTACAGAGGAGGATATAGCACAAGTTTTGGGTCTCCCTGCCAATGGCATTCGTTGGTTCAGCCACAAACATATCATCCTTAATGCCCAGTAGGATTTCCTCTTGCCATGGGAACAAATTGAGCCTAAAGGTCGGGGTGTCCGACTTAGCTCGTTGCCACCTCCTTGGTCGAAAGTTGCAAAGTTTGTCAAGCATTACCTTACCTAGTACGATTTTGTCCTGTTGTCTCCTTTACGACATGCTAGATTGGTGAACATTCCTTATTATCTACTCGGATGTCTTAAAAATATGTCGCATTACTATAAGAAGGCTAAAAATCCCTCCCTTTCCCTCACCCATCACCATCTCGCTCAACTACTTATTCAAAAGGGATTTTCCCAACAAAACCCTCTCCTAAACAACCCACCCATAGATCCCCAAGAAGTTGTTGAATATACTAAAAATCTTCAGGAACAACAACCACAAAACCCTCCAGACCCTCTGAAAGTACCTAACAATCCGCCTATAGACCCAATCAATCCAATTAACCTTCCTACAATACCAAGCCTACCCCACATCTTACCATAATCATCCACTCCTACCGTTCATATCCTTAGCGATGATTCTGGACTAGACAACTCTCCCTGTCCCATCACTGAGGAAAAACCCCCACGCAAACGAAAGAAAAATCCTCTTTTTTCCACCCTTTTTACAAAGAAAATGAACAAGGACCTCAACAAGAGCAGCCACTACTGCCATTGCCCCAAACCCCCAACCCATTCGGCTAAAACCCCGTACACTTCCAACCTCCCAAATTCCAGAATTTTTACTTATTCCACCCACGGGCATTGAAACACAAGAACCAGAGGCCCAGTTTGTTGTGACATCATCATTTTCAAATCAAGTAGCTGAAACACAAGAACCAGCTACCCATCAAGTAGCTGAAACACAAGAACTAACTACTCATTCAGTAGTTGAAACACAAGAACCAACTACTCATTCAGTAGCTGAAACACAAGAACCAACTACTAATTCAGTAGTTGAAACACAAGAACCAGCTATAGCTTTTACACAAGAACCAGCTACAGTTGTTACACAAGAACCAGCTACAACTTAAACACAAGAAACAACTGCTGATATTATTACCGAGATACATGAATCAGATGCCCAAGGTGTTGCAACATTACTTTCTCTACATCAAGAAGCTGAAATACAAGAATCAGTTGTCGATCCTGTAGTTGCTCCAAAAGAACCACCTAGTGCAGCTATGATTGTTACACAAGAACCAGTCACCCCTCTTCCAGAACCAACAATGGCCTATGTCTTACAAGAAAATGAGTTCCTAAGGTCTGAACTGGAAGCCTACAAGCAAGAGCTAGTCATGGTAAAGGAAGCCTACGAGAAGGAACTTAAATTGTACACTTTAGCTTGCATAGAAACCATGACAGAGGAAAATACAATAGAGAATTAGTGTAGAGAGTATATCTGCAGTCAATGTGGGGACATCTATTATCAAGCAGGCTACAAAGTAATTCAAATTCCAATGCTAGGATCTTCCCCTGCACCTATGACTTTTGCAGTCAAAGAAGAAAACCCTGTTGTTACACAAGAACCAGCAGGACCTTCCAAAATTAAAAATGAACCCTGGCCTACAACAATTGTCAAATCTGAAGCCCCTGTTTTTGTTAATAAAGTTGTACAAACATTGCCTATTGATGAATCTGCCCCTCCTAGCCAGATCAATACCTACACCCTTGTGGAACAAGCCACTCAGACCCTACCTCAGCATATCACTTGCGATGTTGAAACACAAACTCAACCATGGGATGAGAAGGCAATAATGGACAAATGGAAAAAAGAGTCTACTGTTACACAGGACAAAATCCTGTAGGAGCACAGACTACTCTGGCTAAACCATATCTATTCAAACTGGGAAGCTTTGGAGAAAACACGCCAGGAATCATGTGCCCTTAAGAAACAGAATAAAGAGCTAAAAGACAAATTGCTCCTGATGTTTGAATTGGCACAAAATTTGTTGGATGCAAGGAAACCATCCTGCAATTACTCTTTTTTCCTCATGGAACGACTTACATTTTTTCAGATTAACTCAATCAAATAAGGCATACCCCATGCAGTGTTAAATCCAGCAGATTTTGTTAGAACCCTTGCAGAAGCCTCTGCTATTGATCAAAACCTCCTCTGTGAGGTATATCTTCATAATGAGGCCATCCTTGAGAACCGACATCTTAACCTTAACCCTCTTGTCGGTGATATCTAGATTCGGGCACTCACCTCTTTCCTTAACAATCAGATCGTATGGTAGAATGACTTCCTCGCTGCCAAGCATAACGAGGATAACCGCCTTCTCTGGATATGGACAAAACCACAAAATGCTGCCACATTTGTTGCAGAGTATTATCAGTTTTTGAAGAAACCAGGGATGACTCAATACATTCAGCAACTACAGACAACAGTGCTTTAGGATTGTCAACAGTTCATTAAATCCACAGAGATTGTTGCCCTACAAGCAAATAACATGTTTTGGCAACAATCTACTGAGAAAAGACAGGAATACAATCCCTTTAGCCCCACTAATCTTGAGACAACAATCTCCAGGGTACCTAGCTACATCAAATGTGTTTAGCAATGTGCTGAAAGCTGGATAGGTTATCAGTTTCATTTCCTATTTTGTGGATGTCAGTAGAAAAATATCAAGTTCATCATAAGTTGTCCAAGAAGGCCAAAACAATAGCTTGGAAAAGGCTACAATGCATTCAAGGATTCAGAGCTCCAACAGACAACACTTTCCATGGCTACTGCTTAAGTAACTTGCACGCTCAGAGTCAGTATTCAGATTCTGATTCAGATTGAAGTTGCCTAAGTACATGCAACCTCTTAACTTGGGGGGGATGTTAGGACCCTATAATGTATCTTTTTGTTCACACTTTTTGCTACCATTACATCCTTTTTCCACTCACATTTAAACTTACATTATCACCTTTCCCTATATTTCCAAAGGTATATAACGTCTCTTCTCTTTACTATATGTTTAATTTGTTTTGCATATAATTTTACATTACTCTCATACTTAACCGTTGATCAGAAATATATAAGTGCTGAAACAGTTCGAACTGCAGATTATCATTGCTGTTTGAAGGCCCGTTGCTGAAATAGTCAAAAGAACGCAAACCCTGTGGCTGAAATAGTCTATGGTCTACGATGTTGAAAAAACAACTCACACAAGAAGAAGTTGTTACACTCTTCGTGGTCTACGATGCTGAAACAACAATTCACACAAGAAAAAGTTGTTACACTCACCACAACAACCACACCTTGAGCCAAAATTAACCATCGTTGTTGCATGAGACCACGTTGTTGAAACAGTCAGAACGCAAATCTCGTTGCTAAAACAACCTGTGATTTGCGATGCTGAAACAATAACAACAGCAACAAGAAGATAAATAAAGTAGTTTTTATTCCAGGTGCAACAACTACACCTCACTCAACAACATTTCGATTATTGTAATAGCCTTCTATTACAGGAGATCGGGATATCTTATTCCAATATAGAAATTAGATCTGACTAAGAATGGGATTTAGATGTGCACATGTAATTTGATGATCAAATTGTATCGGGGGGATTTTCCTCTTTAAATAAAGGGAAATCATCATTAGAAGGGACCTTTTTCTTGGATAAGAAAGTAATTACAGAGAAGGATGTGTTTACTTAAGACATTATAACATGATACAGTTGACAGATGAATAAAAGATTATTCTGAGCATTCCTTCCTAGTTCCTTTCATTTTTGGGGAATCTTGTGAGAAGGGAGGGCCCACCTTCTTCACAAGATTCACCCATTAGTTTTGTAGTGTGTTAGTATCATTTTTGTTCATGCCTTGATTAAATTTTGTTTTGTTGAAACTCTACTTTATTGAACTTTGTTTTGTTGAAACTCTGCTTTACTGGTTGTTACATTGTTTTCATATAATTCGTGCTTGGGTAACTGTTAATCGTTCTAGTTAGCAATCTTGTTTTGCGAATGTATGAAAGCGTGATAATCAGGGACAAGTGATGAAGATTCCTTCTTGGGGAATAGGGTCATGTTCTCTGTTAAAAGATAGTTAGCCTTCAGTGTGTGTCAATCATTTTAATTAGTAATGCGTTCATGAAAGTGTGATGATCGGAAACAGGTGCTAAAGATTCATGCTTGGGGAATAGGGTCTTGTTCTCTTTTACAGAATAGTTGGTCTTTCCTTTTGCAGTGTCATGAAAGATTTATTTCCTAGGTTGGTATCTCTTAATGTAATCCATGATTCTTTGGATAATTGTTTCTTTAAACTTGAACTCTGTAATAGGTAGGTTTCTTTTCTGTAATTCAAAGTAGAACTTCAGTTTGTTCAAGGCAAGGTGTGATTAATGTATTTTTACTACAACTTTAGATTGCTTTTGAGATTGAGCATATACAGTGTGTGATTACCTTTGAAATACATAGACTTCCCTGGGTTGACAATTTATATAGCACTTGATTGTTTAGTTAAATAAGCAATTATAGTAACCAACAAAAGAAAACTAACTAAAAAATTGACCATGAGTAATCTAGCAAACAAATTTGATATCAAACCCATCAAAGAGGAAATGAATAAACTAATCAAACTGAGATGAATAAAAGAGACTTGAACCTCATATTTTTTTTGGTATAAAATAACAACAAGAGGAGGATACACTAACAATATTAAAAGAAGAATTATAAAATAAATCAAAAACTGATATAGCTTACCTCATAGAAGCAAAGAGGCTAGGAAATATAATTGATCATGAAGATAGGTTGATCTCTATCAAAGTAAGTTTAATGACCATAAATATAGCATACTGAGAAAATATTTGAGCTTAAAAGGGTCAAGAATATTTATAAATGAAGACTTTATTCCCAAAGACCAAGATAAATTAAGGAAGTTTAAAAGGTAAAAGAATCTAGGAAAGAAGAAAAATGAGAAATAATTAGAAATTGAAAAGATATATTTAGGGATAGAGACCATAAGGATAATAATAAATCAGAATTTGGGGCACTCAAAATCCTTTTTTGGAACTGGAATGGATTTCCATGGCACAAAGGTCCTATGATAAGTTGGATCTTGAGTGATATTGATATTATTTCTCTAGTTGAAACATGAGAGAATGAACAGTGTAATGTCCCTAACACAGAAAGATTTTTCTTGTGGTCATCATGCAACAAAAAGTCCTATTGTAGAGGGATAGGAGATATAGATTGTTATATTAGAAAGAGAATTTATCCTCACATTCCACTTCATAAGATTAACCCTTTCAATCAATACATTTGGATAGAAATTTCAAACATCAATGCTAAGAAGATGTATATAGAATTTTTTTATTTTGAACCTATTAATTCTATTTTTTATAAGAAAAACAGTCTAGATAGAAATTGTCCCTATAATAATTTAGAAAAAGAAATTTATAGTTTGAAAAATTAAGTTAGTATCCTCCTTCTAGGATACTTTAATGCTAGGAATGAAACTAACCAAGATACTCTTTTAAGAAATGATTCCAACCATAATCCTTTATAGCTAGATGAGGACCTTGTTTTAGCTAATAACTACAAAAGAAGCTTTGAAGACCCAACTCAAAATTTGTTTGGTACTAAGCTGGTCAAGCTCTGCAACTCTCAAGACCTAATTATTTTCAATGGAGTAATGAAGTGGGAAAACTCCAACAAGATGACTTGTATTCATGGGATATGTAGTAGTGTCGTAGATTATGCGATATATGATATCCTCATTTGCAACCAAATATTAACTTTTGACCTTTTAGATGACCATGAACCTGACTCTGATCATAGACCTTTAACCCTAACTCTAAACTTTTCCATACACATGAGTGCCATTGAAGAGAATTTTGATAACCAAAGGAAACTGCTCTTTGATAAAAGTAAATTGGACATTTTCTTAAAGAATTTAAATAGTGAATTAAATCTCCTAACTTGTAGGATCAATATTACAAACCTCTATCATAATTTTACAACTACCCTTTCCACTTATATTAACAAATTGTCTTTAGGGGTGTCCTGCAAAGAGAATAATAAAATGACCAACCCTTGGTATGATAAAGAATATAAAATTTCTAGGAAAGTCATTTTAAAGGATGCTTCCAATGAGTCCTTAAAACTCCATAAGACCAATACATACAAATCCTTAATTAAAAGGAAACGATGTACTATATCAATAAAAGGCAAGACCAACTTTTAAAACTATCTAAGTTGGATCCTAAGAATTTATGGAGACAAATTCTAAACCACAATACTAAAGAAAATGATATGATTCCTTCATGGACTAGAATTCCTACCTTAAAAGTATTTATGAGTTTCCTAATGTCATGGACACTGTATTTGTGAGTTTCCTAATTTCATGGACACCATTCTTATTGTCCCTACAAAGGATGAAGTTTTTTCTTTAGATGACATAGACTTCAGGGTTAAGTGGCTTGCAAATGGGAAAGCTAAGGACATTGAAGGACATCAAGATGAAACTTTTAAAATTAGAGGGCCTATCTTCATCCCTCACATACACAAGCTCTTCAATTTAGCAGTCAAGTAGGGCTTCCCTAAACCCTAGATGAAAAGCCTCATTTTTCCTATTTTTAAAAATGGGGATAGAAACATTCCCTCTAATTATAGGACCATTATGATTAGCCTGATTTTATCCAAGCTTTATGGAATTATTTTGGAAAATAAAATTATACTTTGGCTAGAAAGTCACGGTAAAAGAGGTAAATTCCATGTCATTTTTAGGAGATATAATTCAGTTGTTGACCATATTGTTACCTTTAGGATCATTCTAGAGAATTTATGCAATACTAAAACCAATCTTTTTTGTTGTTTTGTTGAATTTATAAAATATGTTGACATGGTTCCCATGAAAAACCTTTGGGATAGGTTGGAAGAGATAAGAGTTCCTTTCGAGTTGAGGGATACTGCAATAAGGTTGTATGAGAACATTATTTCCAATTTTAAGAACATTGAGGGTTGGTCGAAAGAGATTAACTGCAATATTGGAGTCAAACAAGTTTTTCCCTTATCACCTACCCTCTTTGGCATATACATTGACTAGTTAGAATATTTCTTGGAAGAAGCAGGTTGTGTCGTCCCTGCTCTGACTCGTATAGTCATCAATATTCTCCTATATGATAATGATATCATTCTTATGATGAGGATTCCCTGCAATCTTGCAAATAAACTAAGAATCCTCAAGGATTATTGTTCCAACATGGGCATGACTGTTAATACTAATAATAATAAGGCCATGATCATTAAATCCAATAAGATTGCTTATGATACCTTCATATATGACAACAAAAACTTGGTGGAAGTGACTTCATACAAATATTTTGGAATCTATATTCACCATAAGATCAACTCGAATTATAGCATTGAGAAAAAGATTATTGGGGGATGGAAAGCTTATTATGGGTTTGAAAACAATTCTGAATCAACCGAACTTTGGATTTGGGATAAGAATAAAATCCTCTTTAATACTCTTCTTATGCTTGTTACTCTATATGGTTGTGGAAGTTTGGGGATGCAACATCTCTCGTGAAACCTAGATAAAGATAGAGAAAATCCAAAATAATTTTATAACATGTAATCTCAAAATTAAAGGAAATATTCCCTATCCAATTATCCTCTTAGAGACAATCATTTCCCCCATTGAGAGAATAGATATGAATAGATACCTAATGTATAATAATAAATTAAACAACATGGAATACAAGAGGCTTCCTAAAATTGCTTCAAAATCTAGTCATAACCACCTTCGACTCAAGCGAGGATGGCATAAAGATTCTCAATCTTGGCTAATCCAGTGGGAAATCATGGAAGAGACCATTTTGCAGAATAATGATACTATTAAAAATATCCTTAAATCAAAGTTTAAGGAGAAAATGTGGTCTAATAAAGAGTTAGAGGAAAAAAGAAAATTAATGGATTATAAGGATGCAATCAATCCTAATACAGAATATCAAAATTATCTCTTGTTTTAACAAGTGTAAAGAAAAAAAAAAAAAACATTTCTAAGATAAGAACAAATTCTCACAAGCTTCATAGTGAAACTGGGCATTGGTTTATTCCTAAAATGCCTTGGGATGAAAGAGTGTGTCACCTTTGTGACACTAAGAAGATTTAAGATGAAATTTTTTTTCTCTTAGATTGTCCAGCCTATACCCAGATTAGATCTCAATTTCAAACTATTTTTCATACTACCAACCCTCCTAACCTTTTAACTCAACAAAACTATGGTGATATTGGAAAGCTTCTCTTAATGATTTTCGAGCACAAAAACAAAATTCTAAAGAATTGAAAGTAATCCCTTACCCTATTAAGGTCCAATAGATGAAATCGGTCTCAATAGATATTAATCATCATCATCAACAACAACAACAACGACAATATTTTAAAAAAAAAACTAAATACTATTTTTTTATTAAAATTTATAAATTATTTTTTTTCAAAATTTATAATTTATAAATTATTTTTAAAAGACGTGTGATATGTTTAGTGTTGTTTATTTTTAAAGTGATTAAATATTTTGAGGTGCATAGATTCAAAGTTAAGATGGATATATGTGTGTACAATGAAAAATGTCACTCATATAGATAGTGGAATTGTTTTTGGACTTGAGAGGTTATTGTTTAATTATGTTTTGTTATATTTTTTTCTTTAACACATAAAAAATGTGTTATATATATATATATATATATATATATATATATATATATATAGAGAGAGAGAGAGAGAGAGAGAGAGAGAGAGAGAGAGAGAGAGATCTGGTCAGTGCTAGGTGTCTTAGGGATGGAGACCAGTGGTATTGTTATAGACTGAGAGGGATACCATAGTGGACTGGCTTGCAGTCATTTTTTTCCTCATTTGGAAGTCGATCCGCTCAAGGAGAGGGTTTCAGCAGTGGTGCTTGGACAAATCCAAATTCAACTTTATTCCTTTCGTGGCGGTGCTCGAGCTCTCTTCCCCACACTTCATTCCATTTTATTCTTTGTGGAATAACATTGTGATCGATTTTGGAGACTTCTCTTTGGGAACAAATCCGACCTCAAGATATAGTCAACTAGAAAAATAGGAAGAGGGTTTAGTTTTACCAGCTGGAGGGTTTCTTGTGCTTCCATGGTTGGGGACCTGGAACCAGGTTCCATTCAGCTACATCTCTGCAGAGAAGGGTTTCAACCCATAAAGGTAGGGTGTTTCATTATGGAATTTATAAACCCATAACACAAGAGGGGTTTCCCCCTACCGGTAGATATTCCAGGATTCCATGCAAGTGGTTTAGGTGAAATTTATAACTCGATAGGGGTTGGAGAAATCGCTTCCCATTCAAACGTATTCGATCCAAAGAGAATAAAAAAGAAGTGTTTAAAGTCAAGAGGGAAGGTCAGAACCCTGGTTTTAGGGGAAGACGTCAATTACAACAAGCAATTATAATGTCAAATCAAACCCTAGTTGGGAGAGAGAGAGAGGATGTTCTTTTGCACTGAAAATGATCAACGCTTGAGCTACAACCTCTTAGAAAGATAAGTTGGGTTACTTTCCATATATTATATATCTAACTCGAAACTAGTTTAGTTAAGCCATGGAAGATGCTCTTTCTTGCTAGCCGAGAAAAAAATGGAAAAAATACTAGTTTAGGTGAGACTTCCAGTATTAACTATGCAGTTTTAGACTCCTGAAGCCTTCATGAGTATTGGTAACTTTCTAGGGGGATACTTGGAAGTGGATTTGTCTTTTAAGGAAATAGGGAAGCTGAAAGTAGCTAGAATTCTGGTTAGCGTTAATGTCAAGGAAGGGTCCAGTGAGGAATTAGATCTAAAATGGGGACCGTATGTGCACAATCAAAAGTTGGATTATGAGAATGTTTCATTCCACTATAGGAGATGCGACCAACACGATAATTTGGTTGCATACTGTCATCAACCACTCCAGGTTAGGAATGGGAAAAATTCCCTCTCTTCTCAAAAGGAAAGGATACACTTAACTACATCTGACAATGTGCATGGAACGATTGTGGAAAATGAAAGGGTTGCCATGGATGGGGTTCAGATCGTTGAGAAGGAGATAGTTGAGATTTAAGGAATGATTGGTGAAGCTCTAGTGGAGGAGGATGCAGAACACGAAAAAGAATGGGAAGTGATAAGCATTCACACGTTCCTAGATTTGAAAAACATTTTCACAACCTCGTTCTTTGGTTGCCTCTCGGGTAATCCTTGTTCTCTCATCTCTTCGTTAAATTTTATGTTAAATTTAGTTACTTTGTTTGGAAATGACTGGATTGAAGCATTGGGAAATCTATATATCTCCCTGAAGTCATCCCCTATAATTTTTTTCCCTCAAATTCAACTTGCCTTATGCTTTACTACCCCTACGTGTGACTGTGAGACAATGTTGAGGATGGTTTCAGAGGTGGAGTCTTCCTCGGATTTATGGGGATATTCCACTCATTATTACTTATGCTTCTGATACTCCACTAGTAAAAATGAAAGACTCGATCCGGGAACCTCACACATGGTGGGAGGTAAAGGATGAGGAAGAAAGTAGTTTTTATCAAAATATCAAGTTAAAGCTAGAAGTGACTTGTTGTCTAGAAAGAAACAATCCATTGAAAGGGAGCTTGAAGTTTTCTGTTCCCATAAGAAGGGTATGAAATTAAAATCATTTCCTTCAAGTGCAGGGGTCTGGTTAATCCCCCAAAAAAAGAGCCCTTAAAATGGTGGTGAATACCTCCCTTCCGGATGTAATTCTACTTCATGAGACTTTGAGGGATGAAGAGGCAGTGAGTAACACCTTGGAATCCATGTTTCATGGATGGGATTTTTTATCTTTGGATGTCAAGCAAAGTTTTGGTGGGTTGGCAGTGGGCTGGAACTCCAGGATAGTCAATTTGTCAAACTTCTAGGGGTTGGAATCTTGTCTTGGTATTGAATTATTTTTGGCATATCTAGGAATGGAGATTTATATTTTTAATATATATGGTCCTTATCAGGATCGAGTTCCCTTTTGGGACACCCTTCTGAACAAATCAATGTTTTATGGTGATTATTTACTTCTGGGAAGAGATTTCAATTTTCGTTAGGATTCGATGAAGTTTTGGGGCCTCAGCCTAGTTCAAACCCCCTATATGATTGCTTCTCCCAAAACATGACTGCTAAAAACCTTTTTAATTTTGAGCCTTCCAAGTTGAAACCAACGTGGAGGAATAAATGGGTAGGTGAGGATCATATATCTAAGAGTATTGATATGTTTGTAGTATCGTAATTTTTTGTTGAAAGAAAGTTTCTTATCAAATAATGGATTGGAAGTGAGGGGGAGTTCGACCATTTCCCTATTTTCTTAGATATTAGAAGGGGCAATACGAAACATACCAGACCCTTTAAATTCAACAACACCTAGCTAAAATATGAATACTTTATTAATTTAGTTAAGGACAACAGTAATCCTTTCAACCAAAATGCACTTAATGATCCAGATAGATATTGGTGGCCACCCACCTTTTCCAACTGGCTCAAAACAGTTTTTTGACAATTTTGGCAATTTACTATTTTTAGCAGCTTTAACTTCTAGGGCCATTTTGAGGGCCTAAATGAAGATTTTTCAGAATCGATCTCCTCAATAGTATCTAAAGGCAATATTGATCCCCCAAAATGAATCTCCTCAATGATACCTTTCCAAAAGGTTATCACACACCTAAAACGGAGATCGTATGCAAAAGTTACGACCCCGGGAAGTTGATGTACTAACTTACCCAAACGGGGCCCACATGACTTTTGGCGCTTCATCTCCTAGGGTTAGTTTTTGGATGTCTAGGATTTTTGGCATTCTTGTTTATTGTAAAAAGGCCTTGAGTGCCTCATTGTAATTGTCTTCTTACGAATGCGCACAACCGTCACATCTCTTCTCAAAGATAAGTCGTCACCATTCCAACAAGCTTGTTTCTGCTGCATTTTACAGTTTCATCTTATTTCCTTATTGAATAGAAAACCAGTTTTACTATATCTCTGTTATTTTGTGTTAAGAACCTGCTAATAATCTGTATTCATTTCGTTCTATTCATAAAATTCGGATCAGTGGTATCAGAGCGGTCTACTCCTTATCGTCTTAATGCATATCCCTAACGAGATTAGAGTACAAAGAGTTTGGTCTCGAGCTTGTTTCTCTTGAGGACAGAAGCTCTCGCATGCCCAAGTGATCTCTTATGGCAGGAGAAAATAAATATGATGGGATAGGAGGTCCTTTCAAACTATTGATTGAGGAATCCCTCACGCACTAGAGGAATGAGATGATGGATAGTTTCGCGCAAATCCTTCGACGGATACAAACAGGTGATGCATCTTCTTCCAACGGAGGCATTGCCCCCTTCAAGGTACAAATAAACTTCGATATTCCTATATTTGAAGGTCAGATAGATGAAGATGATGTAGACAAGTGATTGAATCTACTAGAAGGGTATTTTTCTGTCCATAACTTTTCGAATAGAGAAAATATTACCTTTGCGCTCCTCAAAGACGTTCCCCATGTCAAATATTGGTGGGAAACTTTCTGTGAGCAAAAGGAAATAGAGGAAACCTCATTATTTTCAGTCACGACCACCTGGGAATCCTTTAGGGATTCTATTAAGGAACAATACTACCCTATTGGAAGTTATGACGACTTGTATACCAAATGGACCACACTGCGGAAAGAAAGAGACCAAGCAGTGCCTGATTTCACAAATATCTTCCATACCTTGCGCACCAAGCTGGGTATCAAATATTTAGAGCGACATCTGGTGCTCAAGTATCATGGTGCTCTGCATAGATACATCCAGACTGAAATGGAATTTCTGGACATATTATCCTTAGGAATGGCCTACCGATATCCATCAAAATCGAGCAGAACCTCAAACAAAAGACGCGGCAATTTGGGCCTGGGAACCCCTCACAAAAAAAGCCGGGAAAGGGTGGCCCCAACCCACAGAACAAAGGAAAGAGAAAATATGGACAGTATCAAAACAACCAGTCCAAGCCATAAGAAAAGAAGGACACCAGAAAGACAAAGAAAGATACCGGGAAGTGGTGTGAATTCCATAAGAGCCTTTGGCATAACACTGTTGACTGCCGCTCAAAGCAGTTGTTGGTGGTCGAAGTGAAATCCTTTGAATCAGATGCAGATTCTGACTCTGATCCAGAACCAGAAAGGGGAAGATGGATCATTGACGTTGAACACAGTGCCACTGTTGCTACCACCAAGTTCCATCTTGTTGAACCAGACGAGTCAGAAGAAGGAGAGCGCCTCTTCCATTCACATATGTGGGTAAAAGGCACCCCGCTACACTTCATCGTTGATAACGATAGCCAAAAGAACCTCATCTCAGCAGAGATCATCAAGTCGCTCGCCCTTCCAACAACGTCGCACCCACAACCCTACACCATTGGATGGCTCCGCTAAGGAAGCAATCTCTACATCAGCCAATAGTGTCGACTATCGTATGACATCAAGCCCTTCAAAGATGAGGTATTATGTGATGTTGCTCCTCTCTAAGTTTGTGATGTTATTTTGGGCCAACCTTATTTATGGAAACATCAAGTTGTATATGAGTCTAGGCCTCGTAGCGTTATTATTACCTAGTGCTATTTACTTGATCTCTGCTAAGCAATGCAGGAAGGTCATCTTTCAGACGGGGAAGTTTGTCTTCTTCATGATTTTCTCTCAGAATAAGTGAAATATCATAGCCACATCCAGGGTCTCTGTGACCGACCTCTCCACACAATAGAAGTAAGTAGATAAGGTCATGGAAGAATACTCGGATATCTTCTCACCTACAGGGGTACCTCTGCACTTCCAGGTCAAGCACCCCATCGATCTGACCCCCGGTGCACCGCTTCCCAATGGGCCAGTCTATCACTGCTCTTTGTTAGAGAATGAGGAGATCAAGTGAGAGATCCAAGAACTACTCCATAAGGGGCACATCCATCCTAGCTCATCACCTTGCGGTATCCCAATCGTGCTGGTATAAAAGAAAGATGGAACCTGACGACTCTGTATTGACTATCGGGCTCTAAATAAAATCACAATCAGAAACTAGTACCCGATTCCTCGAATCAACGACCTCCTTGATCAACTCATGAAGGCCAAATAATTCAGTAAGATTGATCTGAAGTCTAGCTACCACCAGGTCTCGATAGAATAGACAGATGAGATCCTTCCCTATGTCTAGCATAGCGAAAACCAAGCCCTGCATAGATCAACCAACCATATCCCCTTTCAGGTGTGGTTGGGATTCCAACCATTGGGTCCCATAGATGTTGCACTTCCCCTTGTGGTCACCTCGACCGACTCATATCCTTCTCCAAATGAAGCTGACAAAGCCACTCGGTTCATTGAGTGGATCCAGTACATCCGCCAATAGGTTCAAGATATCTTACAGAAGTCTAATGACAAGTACAAATAGTGCCATGATCAACATCAGGTACCACATAAGTTTCAGGTGGGCGAAAAAGTTTGGTTGCACTTACAGAAAGAACGCCTTACAGGACCCCATCAGAATCTTTTCCCACTCTGTTATGGGCCATACACTATCACCAAGGCCATGGGGGATAATTCTTTTGAGCTCAACATTCCTCCCTTCGTTGGCCTGCACCCAGTGTTCAACGTGGATCTCCTTTGCCCTTATTTCCCACCATTATTGGACACCTCAGAAGTAGCAGAAAAACTAACACCAACAGAGCTCAACCCTGTTTGCATAAAAAAGGCATCCAATGATAAGATTGTGGACACACAGATCAAGGGCACTCGACAACAAAGGATCCAGCTTTATCGAGTCGTCAAAGCAAGGCAACTCCTACACCAAGGCAAGTGGCTCACCTAGGGCCAAATTCAACAGAAATTTCCTCATCTGATGGGGGACCTCAACACAATGGAGACCATTTCTTCCTAAGGAGGGAGGATTGATCCAGATGGATATCGGTGACCGCCCACCTTTTCCAACTAGCTCAAAACAGTTTTCTGACAATTTTGGCAATTTAGTATTTTTAGCAGTTTTAACTTTCGGGGCCATTTTGAGGGCCTAAATGAAGGTTTTTTCAGGATCGATCTCCTCAATGATAGCTAAAATAATTATTGATCCCCAAAAATGAATATCCTCTATGATACCCTTCCAATGGGCTATCCCATGCCTAAAACAAAGATCGTATGCAAAAGTTACGACCCCAGGAAGTTGATGTACTAACTTACCCAAACGGGGCCCACATGAATTTTGACGCTTCATCTCATAGGGTTAGGTTTTTGGATGTCTAGGTTTTTTGGCATTATTCTTTATTTTAAAAATTCCTTGAGAGCCTCATTGTAATTTTCTTCTTGTGAATGCGCACATCCATCACATCTCTTCTCAGAGATAAGCCGCCACCATTCCAACAAGCTTGTTTCCACTGCATTTTACAGTTTCAGCATATTTCGTTATTGAATAGAAAACCAGTTTTACTGTATCTCTATTATTTTGTGTTAAGAACCTATTAATAATCTGTATTCATTTTTTTCTACTCATAAAATTTGGATCACCTGAATCGACAACTTTTCAGTTAGCTACCAATATAAAAAATGTAAAGAAGAAAATAGTTTTTTGGGCATTTCTTAAAAGATAGATGGATGAACAAGAGTTAAAGGAGATTGAAGAAAGTATTAATGTGATCTATGAATCTGATGGATGAGGATTTCTCTCATAAGAATCTGAATAATACCTGATTAGGCTAGATGAAAGGAGGGATACTTTACTACATGATAAGGAGGAGACTTGGAGACTCAAAAGAAGACCCATATGGTTAGAAAGTGGGGACTAGAATACAAATTTATTCCAATCCTATGCGAAGGGAAAGAACTTTTCCAACACCATTTGGAACTTCGAGGATCAACACATAAATGTCAAAACTACCTTTGAAGGTATGGTCTGATTGGGAAAATATCATTTCCAATTAGTATTTAAAGTTGAGGAGACAACCTCAAGTCTGGAAGTTGTCTCTGATGGAAGAAGTCTCAAAAGAGTAACTAAAAGAGGCTCTACATAGTTTTCAAAAGGACAAAATCCTAGGACCAGACAGATAGATGATTGAATTCTCCCTGGGTATTTATGATGCATTGGGACATGACATTCTTCATGTAGTGGAAGACACCAAGGATTCTGGATGCATCCTCACAAGCTTCAATTCTAAATTCATATCTCTAATACTTAATTCCTATAACCCTTCTTCCCTACATGAATTCATACCTATTTGTCTATGTCACTGCATTTACAATATTGTAGCAAAAGCCATAGAAACAAGAGTAAAAGTTGTTCTCTCCAACAAGATTTTGAGTTAACAATTTGGGTTTTTGGAAGGGCAGCAAATACATGAAGCTATTGGTGTAGCTCAAGAAGGCATTCACGGTTTAAAAAGTAGAAAGATGAAAGGAGTAGTAATTCAAATTGATGTTTCAAAATCCTATGATAGGTTCAACTGGTTATATATATATGTCTTTTACTAACTCATTTGGTATTTGAGGTTCCTTTTACCAGGTGGGTAATGAGATGCATCACTACAATGTCCTTTGTTGTTCTAATTAATGATTCAATTTCTCCATTTTTTCATTCTGAAAGGGGACTGCATCCAGTATTCCTATTGTCTCCTTTGATGTTACTTTTGGTAGCATAAGGTCTTAGTAGGGTGATCAAAGAAGCTAAGATACAACGAACCTTCTCAGGATTCCAAATTTCTCACAATCTAAAAATTTCTCATTTTCTCTTTGTGGATGATGTGATAATATTTTATGATGGGATAGGAAGGGATTTTAAAACCCTAGAGATGATTATAAATCTTTTCTCTAGAGCTACGTGTATGAAAATCAATGGAAGAAAATAAATTATTTCTTACCATATGCTCTCTGATAAGGAAATTAATTCTTACAGGGCATTGTTTCCTTTTGAGTTAAAGGAGGGAGATGAAGGAATAAAGTATCTGGGTTTCAACCTAAAATGAAATAACTATAAGAAGAAATATTGGATGTGGTCAATTGGAAAGATGGAAAATATTCTTCATAATTGGAGTCATAGATGGATTTCAAGGGCTAGGAGACTTGTTCTAGTTAAATCGGTTCTTGAAGCTATCCCAATTTACTGGATACCTCTAGCTTGGATCCTGAAAGGTATTTTTCAAGAAGCTATGGATGTTTCCTTCAAATTTATAGGGAGTGGAACATCGAAGACCTATTTCCTTCCTTGGTTCATGTGGGAAAGGATAGAAATACCAAAGTAGCTCGATGGCTGGGGGATAAAAAATATTTTCCTTTTTTCCAAGGCTCTTTCGAAAAAATGTGTCTGGAGGATGGTATCAAATTCACACTTTTGGACCAAATTAGTAACACAAAAATACATAGCCCCAGATTCATTGGAAGAATGGATCAAGAACCCGAAAAAGAAAAAATTTGGAGTGTTGATTTTATAGAAAGGATTTCTTATCTCAATCCCAACCATTGGGGATGGACTTGCATGGTTTTATCACTCTGTAATTTCTCAGCTGAAGAAGAAATTGATGGAGGTAACTATTTCAACCACTTGGAATCTTGGATCTAGCCCTCCAAGGCTCAGAGAGGGCTCTCTCTGTGTGTTTTAACTTGTTTTGGAATATGATATTAGGCTAGTTATGAGGGATCGGGTTTTTCGGTTTTTAAATGGTTGGGTTGGGACACCCAGGAGGGACATTGGGAAAATGGGGTCTATGCTTAAATATATGACTCACTGTCATATCTAGAAAAATATCCTACACGGGGCAAGGTAGAGTAAATGTTGGATTGAATTAAGTTTTAATGGTGTCGAATGAGGGAGAAATAGGGGAGAAAAAATCCAAACAAAGGAGCATTTAAGAATTCCTAAACTGAGTTTTTAGAAGAGAAACATAAATATTATCAAAGAATAGATGCATAGTATTTCTCCAATAAATTGTTCTCTATAATTTATCCTTTGACAATAAGAATTTGAAAAAAAATGAAATGATAACTGGAAAAACACTTAACAGAGAAAAGGAAATGCCACCAACACCTCCGAACAAGAATCCTATCAACAACTTGCCTATTACTGATAGATCATTTCGAGATTACAGAAAAAACTTTCTAGAATGGCAAGGCCCATGGTCAAGCAAAAGAAATCCACTTCCTCCCAGGTCGACCCCCTCTTCCTCAAGAAAATACAATAATATATGTCTTTTCACCCTCACCTCGAATCACTCAGATAAAATTCTAAATACAAAGAACCCCCCAAAAAAAGACAAGTGTCCTCTATCTAAACATAAAATCATGAGCGTTACAACCAAATCCCTCAAATTATGATTTATCTCTTTGATGAGTTTTACAATAAGAAACAACTATCTTCCAATGTGAAATAGATGAGAATCATCCCTAAATCCAACTAGGAGTCCTGAGAAATGATATGGCAGTGTGTAACAGAAATCTGGGCGAGATTCATGTGATTCTGGTTGTCTCCATCGGGTGTCTTGTGAAATGGTATGTTGCTGGAGATATCTTCTAGATGATGTATCGATGGCGGGTTCTATGATCTCATACACCCAACATATCACGTCAAACTCTAGTAAAGCGCCACGATAAGGAAGAAAGAACGTTGAGATAAAGGTAAAAATGCGTGGAACTTGGGCAAATAATGGTGTTAGATAAGGAATAAGTTGCCACCAATACACCTCCCAAATGATGAAAATGGATCTTTCAATCGACACATAGAACCTTTGATTCTTCTCTAACTGATAATTTTGTTCCACCCCCAGGGGTGCTGATCAATTGCTCGTTCAATGGCAAACCGGAGTTGTTACCTGTGCGTTTAATGGAGTAAACAACTAAATCTTCTGATTTCCAGACATATCCTGATCTGAATCGTTGAATGATGTCTACATGCAGGAACGATAGGTGATGGAGACCTCCATGCAAAAACTATAAGAAATGACAAGTGGTAGTTATACAGCGTTTTCCTGTGTGTGTGTCATTTTTATTCCTGGGCTTTTATCCACATGCGTCACACAAACACATTTTATGATGTTATATATGGCATTGTGTCCCACCGTCCATACTATATAGATGATGAAACAGAGGCTATGATGATGGGGCTTGGCGCTTGGACCGTAGACTTAGTGGAACTTTGGCCCTGCGTGGCTCGCTAGGTGCTTACTAAGATCATGTTGTGGTCTTGTGCAGGTGTTGGAGCACAGAGTGGGAGCATAAACTTGGCCTCTGGGCTAAGTTTTGATGAGCACATAAAAAAAAAAAAAATTAGTGCAGAAGCTCGAAAACCATAAAATGCATTGAAAACTAAAGAATTTGCCCCATGATGTGTCCATGGGCTAGAAAAGTCGGAAAAAATCTACAACGCCTGAGAAATGACAGAAATACAAAGGCCAGGATGATGAATATGAAGATCAGAGAGCCATTTTTTAATCTAGCTACAGGCTTTCGGTCGCTAGGGGTACACAAAAATTGAGTTCTAAGCGACCGAAATCTCTCTCTTTCGGTAGCTAACATAACATGAGACTCTACTCTTTAGCGACCGAAAACAAAACCTCATGTGTGATAACAGTTGAGGTGAATTGAGAGATTTCTGCCACTTTTACATCTTTGTTGTGTGTCGTGAGCAATAGTGTAATGCCTGAAATAGATAACAGTCAGAATATTGATTTCCTTATAAATTATAGGGTCCTAAGACATGGAAGATAGGGAATGGGAAAAAATTTAGTTTGGGTACGACCCATGTCTAGGAAGAAATAAACAACACATTATTCTTGAACGGATAGTGTAACAACTTCGAGTGCTTGGACTTTTCACCCTCAATCAAATCACAGATCCATTACAGAACACTCCTTGGGCACAAGGGTGGCATTCAAAAAATATCCCGGGGATATAAGGAGAAGATTGCAAACTAATGGACGAATATATTTCTTCTCTTAGGAAATCTCATATTAGATTAAGAGATAGGTAGGATGAACTGGTATGGATCCATACCCCATCAAGCACCTACACCCCAAAAGAAGGATATATCCAGTTGAGTATTGAACATAATCAAAGGGATATGATCTGGTGGTGGAAAAAACTGTGGAAATAGAAATGTTTGTCAAAGAAAAGACTCTTTATGTGGATTTCCCTGAAAAATAAATCCCCAACTTGGGACAACATGCATAAAAGGAGTAAGCAGGGACCTAGATGGTCCTATCTATGCAAAAATGATGAAGAGACTATTTTGCACCTCTTCCTAGGCTTCCCTAATCTCAAGTGGTCTCGAGAGAGTGCAAAATTTTTTTAGGGGTCAAATGTAGATGGAGTGGGCCCAACCTGGAGAGGGCTTGAAAATTTTGGTTAGAAAGAAAAGATCTTAAATAGGTAAAATCCCTCCTACTATTAATCATCTGGGGAATATAGTTGGCCTAAAATAAGGATATATTTTAAGAAAATCCCATTGTTCCTTAAATAACAACAACTCAAAGTCTTTCAATTATTTTCTTTTTCCCTCAAGAAAAGGGTAAAGAAGGAATTCATGTGATCCAAGAAGAAGATATTGACAAAATGAAACCTAGGATATATTTCGATGGTGCCTCACAAAACTTAATATGTGTTGGTGGGGCACTATTTTTAACCTTGGGAAAATATCTGAGGAAATTACGCTTTTTTTTCCGAGGAAATATATTGAGTTTTTACGATTGGGGAAATATTTTGTCATGACCAAGATAGATACCAAATTGGTGTATGATACCCCCCTTTTCGTGGGACAAGGGCCCCCCTCTACACATGGATTTGACTGCTAAATTCTCCAAAGGTATACATATTCTATCCCCCTCTAGATTTGAACTTGTGACCTCTGAGGAACCCACATGTTCTTAACCATTAGACTCACTATAGTGATTAAGGAAACTATATACACAAATTCATGTTTAGTATGGAAAAATATGTATATCTCCCTCAAATGTTTTACTTTCAAATATATATAATAATTAAATGTTTTGATTATAAATTAAATTTTTTTTTTTCTTTTTTAAAAAATCACCTGTTTATTATATAAATAAAAAATACATTCATAAGCGTGTCCTAACATGCATAAACAAAATTTCCATTCTGCAAGAATATTTGCTTAAAAAGTTGGAATTTTTACTATACTTTCAATCATAAACTCATATATTTAATAAATTCATAAAATGTTGGCATTTTCCAATACCACTTTCTACCATGAACTCATAAACTAATAATAATAAAAATTTGAATCTCATCTAGACCATACAATGAGAAAAGAAACTATGGTTACTTTCAACCTTTCTACATATCCCTTTATGTTATGAGTGCCTCTCTCAACTCTGTGATAGAACCGGTATTAATCAACAAAGCTAGACCATCTTTTGATAAGAGATCTCTTTAGCATTTAAGTGTCTAAAACCATGAAGATAATAAATATTTTCAAACTTGAATTTAATGTTTTCACTTATTAGTCCCTGCCTCAAGTAGGGAATATAGTTTTTTATTACCATTCAAAGTCTTTTGACTTTTTATTATTTCACCAAATTTTGTAATCATAACCAAAGTTTGTCCAAAAATGTTTATTATTTATTTTTTTTAATTAATATTTTTTTCAATTATTAAGAATTTATTTTTTTTATTTTTAAATTTGGGACTAAATAGCCTTGGTGGTGGGCTATTATTTTCAAATATTTTTCAGAATGGGAAAATGAATTTTGATAAACAAATTTGTCATTTGCTAGTTTTGAGGTTCACTGCAGTCGATGCACCTCCTCGTCTCCTCACTACCTCGCCCACTACAGTCGATGCTCTGTAAACCTCCCTCCTCTTCTCCTCACCGTCTGGAAACCTCCCTCGTCTTCTCCTTACCCTTGTAAACCTTGTATCAATCATTCCTTTTCCAGGTGTCGATATTAAAATATCCCTAAAATATCCATCTCCCTCTTCAGTTACATATTAGAGGTATTGGTTTCACTACCTATTTTAGGGCGGGTACAAAGTGTAGTGATATGATYGCTCATGCATGGTGATGATATCATCATCAATTCAATTGACCTCGAAGAAGACAACAATGGAAATKTKCCACGTCATGAACATACATCCACTTTGCCTTTGCAACTTGTCCTGAAATTAGACATGTTGGTTGAAATATATGCCTTCAACTATGATTCATAGGATGGCTTGGTGAATGGTATAGATGGAATACTTAAAGGCTATATCAAAACATAAAAATTTGATGTCCTCTRGATTAAGTTCCATGAGCCGCATATAGGCCACCGACAAGCAAACAAGTTGGATTATCTATATAATTAAAACACTGCACTTGATTGGACACTTATATTATGAATATCAAAACTAGTATCGACATCAGAAAAGATAGTTCGACTAAAGATTCTAAAACAGTTTCCAATTAAACTTGCATGTGCACATACATTCCACATATCACAAGGACTAACACTTGATACTGTTGCATTTGACCCTGCTAGAATTCAAATACATGGACTTGTATACAAAACACTGTCCCATGTCAGAAGTATAGACTCCTTGTATTTATTAAGTCCTCGTACAAAAGATAAATTTAAAGTCAAACACAAAGTTGATATTGAGATGCAATGCCTTAATACTACTGCAAAGTGGCATCTACGGTATGATTACCAATCCATACAAACAAATTCATTTATATCAATTATCTCACTTAACATGTGCAACCTACATGCACAGATGGATTATATACTCAATGACTATGGCACAATGCAATCTGATATTCTGTGCTTACAGGAAACATACATGACATTATGCATGCAAAACAAGAAATTTCCAAATCATAATTTCATATCGAGTTACATTACACATGGGGTGATGATATTAGTGAAAAAACATGTAACAATTTTGGAGCATATGCATTTTGAATAAAACAATGTTGAGATGGTGCTCGCAAAAGTATTTCTTCATGCATCAAAAATTGCAATATGGAATCTCTATGTTGCTCTACATGCAACATTCTCCAACAAACTAAATGATCTTTCCAATGCATTAGAGAATTTGCATATGAATGAAACCATTGTCATTGTAGGAGACTTCAATATTGACATGATACAAAATAATGACAAAATAAAAGAAATGGAAAACTACATGTGCAAGTACAGTCCCTGCTTTCTTTTGGACAAGATAAACCATGTACAAAATGCACTTATTGACCATGTATGGTTGAATGTGCCCATTTCTCAATACAACATCTTTATATTAAACACATACTGGTCTGATCACGCTACAATCACTGTTTCACTTCAATTATGAAATATACATCAAACATATTGTAAAATCATATTTCTATATTTCAAAGCATATATGTCTATCTTGTTGCAGAAAACCAAGCTATCCAACTTCTTAGTTTTCCCTAGTTTGTAATTGATTTTGGACACAAAAAAAATTTACACAATTTTTATATATACACATACATGGATGAACAAAAAAAATACGGTACATTATTCTAACACTATCTATTACTATATTCCTTTTATTCTATTTTGTTTACTGTATGTACATATTCCTTGTTTTTTTCCTTACATGTCAACTTACGTTCATATTCATTTTGTTTTGTACTTTCTTTCATTGAAACAAACAGGAAAATTGGACAAGGAAAAGAACTCTTAACCAGAAATGTAGAAGAATACATGCAGAGGTGCATACTTCTACCTGTATTCCATATCTAATTGTTTTTCATTTACTTTGTCTATACTTGTTCCACTGGTTTGCAACTCTTCTGTTTTTTTTTCCTTGGATACTACATATCTTCCTGTATATTAACTTGTCTTCATGCCAATTGTATTTTTTGTTCGGCAATATTGAAATAAATAAATTTGTACTACATATTCTTTTCATGTGTTCCTATGTAGCAGCGTACCTTCATGTCCATTGTATTCTCTGTATTGCTATATTTAAAAAATAATAGACTAATTGAACACAAGGATGGAGCCTTATATGCCATAGCTGAAAAACTTGGAGTACAATATTCCAAAAGGTATGGCTACAATTGTGCCACAAAAAATACAATGTGTATGCCTACTTCACATCCATATCAAGTATGAACAATATACACATGTTCATAGCCATTGTTTTAGAAGTGACATGGACATGGGTAGTGGACTATCACAAACATCAACACAGTGACAATGCCAAAGGTAAGGATTCATATATTACACTCTTTCTATGTTTACGAAACAAATATCCGTAGTTATTTATTCTGTTATGCCATGGTAAAAAAATTATGTCGTTTACACCACAAAATAGAAGTGAAGCCTTCATCATAGTGCAAGGTCCAAAGACTAAGAGGTATGGTTACAAAAACTCTAATTTTCATAGATTGTCCAATTTGTTCATATATTGGAGCTTGTCATATTTTAGAATATTCTTTCATGTAAGAATGCCAAGTCATATATTTTGTCTATTGCTTGTTGAAATAGATATAAACAACATCTCTTTTAAATTGAACCAGGGTCTGTTGAGCTCCAACTATATTCCATGGATGAGAATGTTTTTCCCATAGTTGATGTGTTTCCATCGCTAGATAATTATTAGACTAAGTGTTGTTGTGTGAGGCATACAATTCTTTTCTCCCATTCTTTTTCCTCTTCGATACTTAGTCATTTTCCCTTTTCTTCTTCCCCTCTATTATTAGTTTTTGGTTCTATACTTAGTCACGTATCTATTCTCACAGGTTCTTGAGGTGGCAGAGTGAGAAATTCTATATCCATCTATATCTTTACATCACGAGTTCAACCGACCATCGTTCGTTTTCATGCTTAGCCAATTTTATGGCAGCGGGTTCCTCCGTAGGCGCCATCGAACTCTCATGCCCTGTGTTCTGGGTATACATCTTGCACCCAAAAATTTGGTGATCTACAATTAGACCCTAGACTCCTCCAACTCCCAAGCCTCACTCTACCTACGATGAATCCATATGAATGATTGCATATAAGTGTGCCAAGTCATATATTTTTTCTATTTCCTATTGAGATAGATATAAACATCTCTTTTGTCTTGAACTAGGGTTTGTTGAGTTCCAACTATATTACATGGCTAAAAATGGTTTTCCCATAGTTGATGTGTTTCTATCGCTGGATAATTATCAGACTAAGTGTCTTTGTGTGAGGCATACAGTTATTTTCTCCCTTTATTTTTCCTCTTCTATACTTACTCATTCTTCCCTTTTCTTCTTTCTCTCTATTATCTGTTTATGGTTCTATACTTAGTCGCATATTTATGCTCATGGGTTCCCAGAGTGGCGGAGTGATAAATTATATATCCATCTATATCTTCACATCACACGTCTGACCGACCATTCTTTTCCATACTTAGCCAATTTTATGGCCGCGGGTTCCCGCGTAAGCACTATCGAACTCTCATGCCCTGTGTTCGGGTATACATATTGCACCCAAAACTTCAGTGATATACAATTCGACCCCAAACTCCTGGAACTCGCAAGCCTCACTCCGCCTATGATAACTTTGTCTGACCACCCTGCCTTTCCATACTTAATACAAAGTGTTGTTGTGTGATGCATAAAGTTCTTTGCTCCCTTTCTTTTTCCTCTTATATACTTTCCCGTTTTTCCCTTTTCTTATTCCCCTCTATAACTTGTTTTTGCTTCTATACATAATCACATGTCTATGCTCACGGGTTCCTGAGGTTGCGGACTCAGAAATTTTATATCCATCTATATCTTCACATCACGAGTCTGATCGACCATTGTTCGTTTCCATACTTAGCCAATTTTATGCCCACGGGTTCTTGGCTAGGCCCTATTGAAATCTCATGCCCTGTTTTAGGAGTATACATCTTGCAGCCAAAACTTCAGTGATCTACAATTCAACCCTGGGATTCTTAACTTTGAAAGCCTCACTCTACCTACGAGGTTGTTGAAATAGATATAAACAACATCTCTTTCTACTTCAACCAGGGTCTGTTGAGCTCCAGCTATATCTCATGGATGAGAATGTCTTTCCCATAGTTTATGTGCTTCTATTGCTTGATAATTTTCAGAGAAAGTGTCCTTGTGTGAGGCATAAAATTATTTTCTCCCTTTCTTTTTCATCTTCTATACTTAGTCGCATTTCTATTCTCACGGGTTCTCGGGTAGCACACTGACAAATTCTATATACATATATATATTAACATCACGATTCCGACCGACCGCCATTCATTTCCTTACATAGCCAATTTTATGGTCGCGGGTTCTCGGGTAGGCGTTATCAAGCTCTCATTCCCTATGTTCGGACTATACATCCTACACCCAAAACTTCGGTGATCTACAATTCAACCACGGACTACTCAAATTCGCAAGCCTCACCCTACCTATGATGACTCTATCTGACCACCCCGTGTTTCCATACTTAGTCATTTCTTCAAAATTTTACAGGTTCACGGACTCCCGGGTTCACAAAAGTATCAAATCATTTTTCACTCCCCTCCATCCCCGCCACCTTCATCCCTTCCCAATGCACATTATTTTTTCTTTTACTAGTGATAGCTCACCAAAGATGTTCGAAAATATTTGCATTAATAAGCGGAAGGCATGAGTACACCTCCCATTAAAATTCATTAATGGGGGAATATTATGGAAACTGATTAGTTTATTTCTGTCAATCTTGAATTGGAAAAACATTGTTGGTTATTTTAGTTTTTTTAAGGCATCATCGTAGCAAGAATGCAATATTTTGCTATTCCATTGTCATCTACAAAGGTGTTGACATGATGCCCCTCTTCAGTATTGTGCATATATTACAGCTTCACATATTTGAGAGTATGATTCCATATGAAAATGTTGACCCACCCTTCAAATTTGAACATGGTTTTCATTTGGGCCACAAAAAATACTAATAAAATAAAATAATATGAGTAGTGTTTAGGTAAATATAAACAAATTATCTTCTAACTTGAACCTGATTTTGTTGAGGTCCATGTATATTACATAGCTGACAATTCTTTTCCCATAGTTAATGTTTATGACCGCCAATTCCCAGATTCGCGTTATCAAACTCTCATGACCCTTATTCCGTGATATACATCTTGCACCCAAAAATTTCGTTATCTACAATTCGACCTCGGAATCCTCGAACTCGCAAGCTTCACTCTACCTACAATGAGTCTGTCTGCACCCGTCTAACTACCCTGCCTTTTCATACTTAGTTGATTTTCCTGCCACCTTCGCACACTTTCCCAAAGAAAATTTATTATTCTTTTATTAGTGACAATTCACCACACAAGTTCGAAAAGATTGGCATTAATAAGTGAAAAGTTGGAGGACATCTCCCATTAAAATGCATTAAACAAAGATTTATGTGAGATTATATTACCATCATCTAGTGTTCATACTAAATACTACCACGCAATTATTTCAACATGTAGCAATATAAAAAAATATTCATAAAAAAATTGTGACACGAGCACCAAAGTTTTCAGTGGTCTAGAGCTTATGACTACTACTTGTCCCCTTCTGCCCAGAAGAAAGTTATGTGGACATATGGAATTGCACGAGCAAGGTGTGTCCCTAAATATTTTGATTGGAAGGAGTTTGTCACCTATTGCATCGAAAACTATATTCCTAACAAGTGGATTATCCAATTGCGGAACCATTCCTAAGTCTCCCTATCGCCTCAAGTATTTAAAAATATGTCAAGACTTCCCAACCCAACGTCTACTTTCAAGGGAGAGAATTGCAGATATTTCTTAAAGAAGCATGATAATGAATTGGACCTCTTGCCGAAGTTCTTAGAGAACCCAACGACCGCTCCCGGGGACATGAGTAGATTACAGGTTAGTGTATTTACAAACCCTTTTCGAAAAATTGCATGGATTTTCATGAGGATAATGGGACAATAAAGTACAGCCAACATCTCTTGGATGATTCTGTATATTTTATATTTTATGGTCAAGGAACAAGCCATCTTCCATTGGGGCAAGTTGATTTCCATTGAAATCTCTTCCTAGTTATTGCAATACACAAGGCATAAGAAATTCTTTATGTCATCTTATTTAATTTTTGCATTGGTGAATTGTTGTCCATTCCCTGGACTATCTATGTTTAAGAATGTAAACTACGAATTTGACATAGTAACCTTCTCGTACAAGATATTATGGAGACACGACACTTCCAAACATTTTTATGAAGACTTTAATGATTTTGTTTCAGTTTTTAAAGCATTGATATTTGGAAAGTATTTTCCCCGGTTGTCTGAACAGGTGACCAAGTTCCTAGATAAGAAGGGCACACTAGAATAAATGGAGAACTATAATGTTATAAGGATTTTTGGGTCCAAACAAAATCCTTTCTTCCTTCCATGTCACATATCTAGTATAATGTTTTTTGCTGAAATAGCAAGGCAGTACACCTACTGGTTGCATTTTTTCCATGAAAAAAGAAAAATTCAATTCATCTCTCTGCCTTATAAAGTCAGGGATTTCATGGTTAGGAATATGAACAATATTGATGGTTTCGCGGGCCACTTCCACAACTTCAATTTGAAATGTGATGAAAAATTAAAAGGGTTTGACCTTGATGGTATTTTTGTAGAACACCTATTGGTTGTCGGTTTCAACAGTTCTTTCACTGACACTATCTTGAATGAATATGAATATAACGCCTCAGGAAGTCCTTCTTGTGACACTGGCAACCTCAATACAATACTCAGTACCAATGATTCATACAAGAAGAAATGAAAAGGCTCGGGTGAAAAATGCACCCAATCCCCGACCACCATACCCAAGACCACAACATGTTAAAGCAATACTCCAATGGCCTACCCAAGAAATAAAGTCACACACGGTTCCTCAGGCAAAGGAGGAGATAATAACTCTCCCTCCGAAAAAATTGAACGTTCTCACACACTTCTCGTGAGAAAAAAATGCAAAAAAATAGTTCAAGAGCAGGAGGGACTTAGGGGAGAAATTGATATCCATGATCTCTCCCTTGAATATATGGAACTAGAAATTGACATTGAAAAAATGTTCCTTGACGACGACCAACTAGAGAGCACTTCTCCGCAAAATCCTGAGATGGAAATAATTGGCACCGATACATTGGATGAAGAAGATTCTTTTGCATTTCATAGCGATTTTCTTGACAGCGAATCCAAAAAATTGGTTATTGAAAAGAGAGATGTAAAGAATAAGAAAGGGAAATATCGTTCAGAAATCAACCTATAGAACATGTGCCCTTACCAAATATCCTAGATACACCAAGCAACTGGAGATTCTCTAAACAACTCTATTAGTGGCCTTGAAGCGGAACATGTCATGTTAAAGGAGCGAATCAAAGAATTGGAGGGAGATCTAATACCTCTTCCATTGTTTTCTACTCCTTTGGCAATGAATGGTCCCACCACACCTATGGAAAAGTTAAAAGGATCAACAAGCCTTCTCACATCATCCTGAGGCTATGTGGAAAACAATATAAAGAGAATAATGGAATTAATAATAGAAGCTTGGGAGATGTCAAAGAGTATGGTCTCTTTTGGAACAAGAGTGCATGCTTTTCATGAGTATCTACAAGCATATCTCAAGAAGGAGCAAGGTTTCTACCTTGATGCAGTTGTACCATTTCATGTTAAAGTTACCGGTATGATGAAATTTAGAATAAGACAGGACGATCTCCCTTCCCCGGATCAAATAGACCAACTAAACGCATGCTGGAAAGAAAAGGTAAAAAACATGGATGGTATCGTTCAAGCATATATCCAGGCCATATATAGAAGAGACAAATTATTCAAGAAGTTAATTGAGATAGATCTAGCTGACAGCACCAATGAAGTCCAAGACCCAAAATTGATATTCAAATCTTTTTTTTTAACCAAGCAATCATTTGATGATCAAGTTCATATCTATAAAAGACTGTCATTTGAAAATTTCTATGGAATTCTTGGATATGGTGAAGATGACATGAAAAATTGGCTAGTCAGCTATTCGATTAAAAACCAAGACATTCAATAAGAATTTCACAACCTCTCTATTGATCTAAGGGACTTGGAAAGTGAATTCTCCAATATAAAAATTCGGCATGAAATCAACGTGGAGCCCATGAGAAGTCACATTGAAGAGTGGTTAAAGGTTGTTGACCAGATTACCAATGAAGGTAAAAGGACGCTTCACATGGTTCCCATAACCACCGAGGAAAGACATAAAAGGACATCATTGAGTACATGACAAGGCATGGGACACCATTATATTAAGTTGATACTGATCACATTCTTCTTTCTTTGTCGATGTCTTCATCTAGTTACTCTAACAAAGATTTAACCGAGGACTGACAATTTTCTCTTTCTTCTTGCTAGCTCTTGTTGTTTTCCATCGTCGACTTTATTCTTTCTACAAACTTCATTTTTGTACATCTTTTCTTCGTAGTCCACAGGAGCCCCAATCCCAGTCATTATGGAAAAAACATTTATATTTCATAGAATATGTATTGAACTATATATTTTTTTACAAATTCCAAGACATCTATTTTGGGAAATATTCTCAAATGTATTTTGTAACACAGTTTATCTGAATATAAATATTTGAGGTTGTTTTATAGTGATATTCAATGTTTGGTGTTGTTATTTGAATTTTTTATTTCTTTTTAAAATTAACTCATTTCCTTGTACATGTTACGGTCATGTTCCTATTTAATATTGTGCATATATTGCAGCTTCCTATATTTTAGAATATGCTTTCATATACAAAATGTTAAGTCATATATTTTTTCTCTATTTCTTATGGGTTTGAGAAAAATTTGCGAGCCCAAAACAACCTTCAAATTCAAACATGATTTACATTTGGACCACTAATAATCTATTAAGATACATTAATATGAATACATTTTAAATAAATATAAACAAAATCTCTTTAAACTTGAACTTGACTTTCTCGAGCTCCTGGATTGGTCATGGGTTCCCCGATTAGTGGAATTCCAGATCCTCATCTCCATCTATATCTTCACCTCATGAGCCCGATCAACCGTCGTCGCTTTCAAAATTTATCCAATTATATCACCGCGGGGTCTCGACTTAGCACTATCGAATTCTTATGCCCCGTTTTTTGTGATATACATTTTGCATCCAACACTTCCGTGATTTAAAATTCGACCCCGGACTCCTAGAACTCGCAAGATTCACTATACCCGGGTTCACAAAAGTTTCAAAACATTTATCACTCTCTTCAATCCACACCACATTCCCACCCTTCTCAATGCAGATTCATTATGCTTTTACTAGAAACAACTTAGCACATAGGTGTTATCGAGCTAACTGTTAAGTGTAGACACAAATCAATCCCCCTATATTCACGATGAAACTAGAACAAAACAAGATAGTACACTACTATTTCCTTAGATTTCAATTATCAAATGAGAAATGGATCTAGAACATACCTTTTAAATATTGAAGATCCGACTTCGCCAATGCAATCCAAGCTCCGTTACGAAGCTTATGGAGAAATATCTGCAAAGAAACACAAACCAACAAAGACAATAATAACATAGTCTATTTTATGTGAAACTATGTATGTGATCAAGGAATCATACAATATGGATGAATAACATTCATATAGGAAAGAAAAAACATATATGTATTAAAGAATGTGGAAGAAATATAGAACCAGATGCCTTGATGTTGTCAAGTTCCTTCCAACAGTTCCTTGCTTCCCACACACTTCTTTCTCATAGGATTCTGTGACCATATATCTGATAACTACTCACAATCTATCTTGACAAAGCAAATTTCAAAGCCAACATACAAGCTCCAAAAATTCCAAGCTAAAAAGTTCAATAACAAGCCAATCTAACTTTCTCCATGAGAGCTTCTCTCTTTTTATAAGTTGAAGAGGATAAGGTGAGGAGGTTAGTATGATCCCACTAAATCATGAAAGAGAGTAAGATCCAAATTGTTCGGAGGCCACCTCACCATAGAAGCTTCTCCTTCTAGAAGCATCGATAAGACGCTCATTTTTCCCACGCATAGGAATTTCCGCACCCTAGCTATAGAGAAACCTGTGGAAACTCTGCAACCTATATATAGAGCAAGGTGTGGAAATCTGGCATTTCCACACCCTGTGTATAGTGCAACCTACGAAAATCTTCCTTAATAGGGATTTTTACAAAGGAAAATACAACTTCTTCTCTCAGTAAAAGTTCTTCTCCCTTCTTTCTTTAGGAATTTAGGCCACTAACCGCTCTGAAGGCAACAGATAGGTTTACATCATTAAAAATCATAGGGATGACAAAAATAACGTGTAACAGATATCTCCCCAAAGTATGAAGTTAGAACAAAGTGATAGCTGAAATACTTTGTCGAGTGTGTGTAGGGAACAAGGAACAGTCAGTCGGAAACCTGCCAACAAAAAAGGAAATACAGTACAATAATATATCATCACTAAGGTATGCATTCCCATACTCATAATAAAAATGACTCAAAGCATAAATGCCAACATGCGAAGATCCATGACAAGTAATATAGTTCATGGCCACCAAACATACAATGTGGATCCATGACATTATGAGTCAAATCTGAACACAACCACCAAACATACATTGTGGATGTATGTGTTAAACACTGAAATTTGAACATAGCCACAAGACATACACTGTGGATCTATGCAACAGTACAATATGAATATACTCCAACGTAGCTTGAATTTGTCAGAAAAGATTCAGGGTCTTCATCTCCACCACTCTATAGTATGAATCTAACCATGCGAATACATGTGTTGAAGTCAAACATGGTAGAAACCACTTGATTACCGGTCATTAGTGTATACCATTAACAAGTGCGAAGGAAATCATCATTAATGTCAATGACCCCCAAGGTACTCTGGTACAATCCAATAGATGTGAATTAATGAGATGAAGTCGAACACTCGGCGAAATCTTCCGATCAAGGGTCAATAATGAAAATTCACTGTCAAAAGATAGGAAACATGCCATTGAGGCATGCAAGTTCCAAGGTACCAATTAGTTTCTAAGTCTAATTCCTGGATAATGATTTGAAGTCGACAGGAAAAGACTCGTCATAGGAGGGCCTTAACGTATCCCCCATCAATGACACGAAACGGGTAACAAGAATTGAAGTAGATCAGAGTAACCAGTGACTTAGGACTGACTTAGGGATGGCTGACACAATAGAAGGCTTAAGGACTGTAGAAATGGTTGACATAATAGAAGTCTTACCAGGTTGAAATTCTCTTTGAACATATTGACGACACAAAAAATGTCTTGGAAACACTAACTCAACAACAGGGATCACAGACCAATTTGTAATCTTATAAAGGAGTATGATCAAGAGAAAAGCGGATATTCCAACCTAGACACAAGGCGAGTGAAAGGGTGTCATGTTCAAAAGTGACTTTTCCATAGAATACATGTTTAGTTACATTTTTTTCCAAATTCCCCCCCCACCATTTCTGGCGAGTACCTCTTTATTTTTAAACAAGCTTGAGGTAACATGTGCTTGAACTGTAAGTTCATCCTTTGAATGAGTCCTTCGAAGTATGTTTAAATAACCCTAGGAAGGAGTGGTTCGGTCATATATGGAAATTTTCATGTTTGTTTTACGATCTCAAAGAAAGAAAACTCAGAGGTTTATCATGTTTAGAGAGTCTAAAAAACACTTAAAGGAAACTCCAAAATGTCATTTTTCGTAAGTTAATCTGATGAGACCGAAAAAGTGATAATCTATTGCTCATCGGATGTTTTCTTCAAATACTTTTATGAGCGTGAAAATAACAAGGTCCCTCGACAATCTTTTCATGTTTAGAGAGTTTGAAAAGAGCTTAAAGGGAACTCCAACGGTTTCCTTTTTCGTATAACCTTTACGATCCCGTAAAAGTGATAAAAGTTTACTCAGTTTCATTCTTATGTATTTATAATCATGAGAAAGAACAAATACTAAGCTCAAGATTGTTTTCATTTTTATGCAAGCTTAAAACAAAACAAAACTATGCTTGGCATAGATTTTATTTTTTACACAAGCTTAAAACTAGCCAAAACTATGCTTGTACCTGGTTTTATTTTTACACAAGCTTGAGCCAGAGGAAATTATGCTTGGGGTAGGTGGTTTAATTTTTACACAAGATTGAACCATAGAAAACTATGCTTGGACTTTCCAATGCATAAAACAGGGATGGTTGGTACTTAGCCCCCAGCTTAAGAAGCTACTTAACTTCAACATGAAGTACAGAGGCTATAAGAAATGCCCCCCAAGATTCGTTTCATCCAATGACACAAGAGGATGATATGAAGCTTCAAATAATATATGTAGGACTTGACCCAAATGGAGAGGGATAAGTTGTTTCATTTTCTATCGAGCTTGACATATGAGAAGAACTATGCTCGTGAATCAAGGTATAACCTCTAGACCACTGTTTCATTTTTTAATGAGATTGACACAAAAACAAGAACTATGCTTGTAAGCTCTGTTTCATTTTTTAACGAGGTTTCTATAGAGACGTGAAAACTATCCTCAACTGGTTTCATTTTTTAACTAACCTGAAATCAGAAAACCATCCTCAATGTTGGTTTCATTTTTAAATGAGCTTGAAATGAGAAAATCATGCTCAAAGATACTCTTCTTGATCATGGCTTCCAAGATGACAATGCTCTAGGAGGACACCAGGTCAAGGGACAAAACTCGGTCATGCCTTCCAAGAGATATTCACTGGATGGAAGAGACACACTCTAGAAGGACACTATATCGAGGGTCGTGATAGGGGTAAAGAGATCAAGGTCTAAAAACCCTATCGAAGAGATCATCATGTCAACTATCGGATCTAAGTCATAAGAGATTGATCTTACAATGAGATACTCTTCTTCATTAACAGTTGAAGCCATGGGAGACAACGCCACATAATTAACTTATGGTGGGGTCGATACCGTCTCTATATAAGAACCATTTAGGGAGGTCATCCAGTCAGGACTGATGAATGAAAGTTGATCAATAGTCATAATTATTCCATCGTGAGGGAAATATATCACATGAAAAAGAGTGGACACAATAGCTTTCATGGCATAGACATAATCCTGCCCAAGAAGTAAAGCGAAATCCAAGGGATCTTGGATTATCATAACTTCAATAAAGATAGTTTTGCCACCCAAAGTTACAGGAAAACAAGGAAGGGTCCCTAAAGGTTGATTGTTTATTTTGTTAAAAGATAACATATTCTGTGTAACCGAATCAAGCTGAGGACAACCCAAAGCTTGCCAAGAAATAAAGAACAAATTACTAACGGATACACCTTCATCTATCAACACCTGAGGAATGTCCCGAACACAAACCTGTACTGTAATATGGAAAGGAATGTGAGAGGGAAGATGAGGTCCAGTATGAACACCCCAATTAAAAAGGATGGCCTCATTACTTAGAGGAGGTTACACGAGAGAAGGAAGAATTCCCCCTGGCCCGGTATATTCTGTATCAACGAGAAAAACATGGGTAGTATCGGGTTTACTCTCTAGCAGTAGAGTAGGATTGACTGACAATGACATCAAATCAATTACTTGGGTTTCATTCTCAAAGGGAAGAATAGGGTTTACAGGTGGAAACAGATCAACCGCTTGGGTTTCACTCTCTGGAAGGAGACTGGGATTGACTGAGGATGGGATCAGATCAACCACGTTGTCAACTGGTTCAAATAAGGACGTGACCAGATTGACTACATGATCAACCAGACCGACCAATGAAGGGGCTGGATCGATCACTCCATCAACTATAGGTGGGTCGAGAGTAATCTTGCGATAAGAAACTAGAAGTTGGGGCTGTGAAACAGTCATGTCTTCCAATAATTTTGAGGCTTTGTCCATATGAGGGAAAATGTGAGTTAGATGACTCCCTTTTCATAACATACACGGGAACTTGACTCTACTTTTCTTCTTCCCAATGGTATCTTGACTAGTTAACAGGAGGTCATCAACATGATGTTCAGAGGTTGACGACATGGGTTGGCGAGGGTATGTAGACCATGCTTCTATAACCTTGGATAGACCAGGAAAATCCTTAAGAAGATGGCTACCCTTACAAAGCCTACAAGGGTACTTGGGCTTATGGGTTGTTTGGGTGATCTTGGTATCATCAACACTCCCAGAACAATTATCAGTAACTGGTTGTTTTCCAACATGTTTGGTAGTGGTTGTAATTTTAGACCCTTTTTTATTTTTCTTCTTCTTACTCATTCGTTTCGTCTTATTCTTATCCACTGAGTTACTAGCTTTAGAGCTTTCACTCGGTGAAGAAGATGAAATGGAAGAAGATCTTGCAAGTGAAGAAGGTGAAGAATATCTTACTGGTGAAGAAGGTGAAGGATCAACATGAGGTTGATGTTCTTGGGGCAAAGTTCTTACAAATGAAGCACTAACTGCATTCGGGACTACCTAAGTGGAAAAAACCCATACCGTTAATCCAATTGTGAGACCTGGAAGGCTCAAAGTAGCGATGTGAGGAGGACCAATTTTTCCGTAAGAAGGAAAAACAAAAGGTTCCCCTAGAGTAGAGGTTCCTTCATTGGTCATTCTAGGAACTGACGTCATTAAAAACAAAAATCCAACCTAGAGTCCACTAGGGAAAACAAAGAACACACGCTAAAAATCTAGTAAGCAAGCAAGCAAACAAAACCTTCTCACAATGAATGCACTAGTTAGTGATGAAATCCAATGTCGCGGGAACAATGTAATAAGGGGATGAGATAGAGAGGGAGGAAAAGTTACATTGATGACCTACTTAACAGACTTACGCCTTGGTGCAAGCTCCCACACATAATTGTGGGTATACCCTCTAAGGAGCCTGAGTGAGTTTGGCCAACATCGATTCTAGTTATTGTGAAGACTTGCCCCTCCATAGTCACCTCGTGTAAAGACCCTAAAGATATAGGCCACTAAGGTTACCAATTACTAGAGTGATGCCTGGGTAAATAGTCGACAGTCCGATCAATGTGCAAAGGAAGGGCATCTAGCCCAAAATCAACTTGAAAGGATTCCACTCATAATTGTGGGTATATCTTCAATCGGCCACCATAATACGTGCAATATCTACACCAAGACCAACAAAGCAGGATGAGTAACTCTGTTAGTCTCAATGCGACCTCAAGTTTTACCCTTGTGTGAGAAGGGATTCCCAGGACAAAATGTAGCAAGTGGATTTCACCGCTCCCTAACTCAAGATTCTATGTTTGTTCACAGCTTTAGAAAGTTATCTTTCACACATATTCCAAATCCCTACAACTAATCTAATGAAGGTTTTCTACCTAAAATATAAAAATGTCTAATCAATTTTTAAAAGTACTTTATTTTATGGTTTTTGTTACTCAAGAGAAAAATGGAGTGGACAAAATGATGTTTTGACTAACTCTAAACAATGCAAAGAAATGAGAATGAAAATATTTCACTTTGATGAAAGCTATATTGAGAGAAGGGGAAAATGTTTATCATTCCCATATGCACAATGTCCCAAAATTTATTAAACTCATCAATATCAAGATTCTCAAAAAATAAGAAAAATAGATGGTACACCAATACACGATTCATGNCCCCCCGGCCATGAGGGGGAATTTTTTTTAAGAATTTAAGACCAAAAATCATGCAATTTCTCTACTTGAAATGCAAGGATTCCCCCAATATAATGCAAACAAAGAAATAAGATTTTTGTTTCAAAGATAGCTAAAATAAATAGCAAATCACTTCAAAACAAAAACAACCCAAATAATTTTTTTTTTAACACGAGTTATTCAAAAAAAAGAAGTGTTATTTTCATTAAACAATTCTAAAGAAAAAACAATGCTTTGTAACTGAAAGACACTCAAATAAAGAGACCAAATCTTTCAAAAGAAAACAAAGAAAAGATGGATAAAAGAATCTCAAAAACTGTCAAGCAAACTGGAAACAGATCATAATCAAACCCCAATATTCACCCCAAAACCAAATCCAAGATCTGGGTAAGGAAAAACCATCAAAAATCAAAATTTTCACAATCGTCGCAGGGTGTAGACTAACACATTGTGTTAATCCTAGGTTTCCGCAGGGTACATATGGGTAGTACGCAAAAATTCCTCACTGGTCTAAATAGGCAGGGTGCAGCGATCCTATATCGTCGCACCGTCCCTCAAAGAAGGGTGCGGAAATCAAATAAAAAATGGAAAAAACAAAACATATGAAGGTTTTCCAATGAATTTAAACAGTCAAAGAGTCAAGATGGATCTCTGAGTGACTCAGAAAACAAAACCCAAGCAATCAAAGCAAGAAAGCAAGACAAACTAGGAAAATAATTTTCTCCCCAGTATGGTCGCCAATTTTGTTATCGGGCTAATTGTTAAGTGCAGACACAAATCAATCCCCCTAGATTCACTACAAAACTAGAACAAAACAAAACAATACACTACTCTTTCCTTAGATTTCAATTATCAAATGTGAAATATATCTAGAACATACCTTTTAAATATCGAAGATCCAACTTTGCCAATGCAATCCAAGCTCTGTCACGAGGATTATGGAGAAATATCTGCAAAGAAACAAAAACCAACGAAGACAAGAATAAAAAATTCTATTTGATGTGAAACTATGTATGTGATCAAGGCATCATACAATATGGACGAATAACATTCATATAGGAAAGAAAATAATATATGTATTAAATAATGTGGAAGAAAGATACAACCGGATGCCTTAATGTCGTAAAGTTCCTTCCAATAGTTCCTTGCTTCCCACACACTTCTTTCTCCAAGGATTCTTAGACCATATATCTAATAGCTACTCACAATCTATATTGACAAAGCAAATATCAAAGCCAACATACAAGCTCTAAAAACTCCAAGCTACAAAACTCAATAACAAGTCAATCTAACTTTCTTCATGAGAGATCCTCTCATTTTATAAGTTGAAGAGGATAAGGTGAGGAGGTTAGGACGATCCCACTAAATAATGAAAGTGAGTAAGATCCAAACCGTTCAAAGGCCACCTCACCATAGAAGCTTCTCCTTCTAGAAGCACTGAGAAGACGCTCGTTTTCCCCACACACAGGAATTTCTGCACCCTAGATATAAAGCAACCTGTGGAAACTCTGCAACCTAGCTATAGAGAAAGGTGCAGAAATTAGACATTTCCACACCATGTGTATAGTGCAACCTGCGGAAATCTTCCTTAATAGATTTTTTTACAAAGGAAAATACAACTTCTTCTCTCAGTATAAGTTCTTATCCCTTCTTTCTTCAGGAATTCAGGCCACTGACCCCTCTAAAGGAAACATATAGGTTTACATCATTAACGGTCATAGCGATGACAAAAATAATGTGTAACAACAGGTTCGCTTATTGGCATTAATAAGAAAAAAAGGAATTCAACCACAATATATGGGAATCCGACCAACCCCCGGGTTGGTGCTATTATAAATCTTGCACCCAAAACTTCAGTCATCTACAATTCTGCAATATACATCTTGCACCAAAAACATCTGTGGTCTACATTTCCTCCACAAATTGGAACATGGTTTACATTTCTACCACAAATAATCTATTAAGATACATTAATATGAATACATTTTAAATAAATATAAACAAAATATCTTTAAACGTGAACCTGACTTTCTCGAGCTCCTAGATTGGTCATGGGTTCCGAGGTTGGCCGACTGCCAGATCCTCATCTCCATCTATATCGTCACATCATGAGCCCGACCGACCATCGTCCCTTTCAAAACTTAGCCAATTATCTCACCGTGGGATCCCAACTTAGCGCTATTGAATTCTTATGCCCCATGTTCCGGGATATACATCTTGCACACAACACTTTCATGATATACATTTTGCACCCAACACTTTCATGATTTACAATTCGACCCCGGACTCTTGGAACTCGCAAGCTTCACTATACCTGGGTTCACAAAAGTTTCAAAGCATTTATTGCTCTCTTCAATCCCCGCTACATTCCTTCCCTTATCAATGCACATTCATTATGCCTTTACTAGAGACAACTCATCACACAGGTTCACTTACTGGCATTAACAAGAAAAAAATGCATTCAATCGCGATTTACAGGAGTTTGACCGACCGCCGTTGTTTTTCATACCTATCTAATTCTATGGCCTTCGGTTCCTGACTTGGCACAACCAAACTCTCATTCCCCTTGTTCTGTGATATACATCTTCCACCCAAAACTTCTGTGATCTACAATTCCATACTTATCCAACTTTATGGCTGCAACTTTCACTATACCCAGGTTTACAAAATTTTCAAACCATTTATCTTTCTCTTCAATCCTCGCCACATTCCCGTCCTTCCCAATGCACATTCATTATTCTTTTACTAGCGACAACTCAACACACAGGTTCGATTACTGGCATTAATAAGAAAAAAATACATTCAACCGAGATTTATAGGAGTCTGACTAACTCTCGTTTTTTTTCATACCCATCCAATTCTATGGCTGTCGGTTCCCAGGTTGGCATAACCGAACTCTCCTTCCCCATATTCCGTGATATACATCTTGCACCCAAAACTTCAGTGATCTACAATTCCATACTTAGCCAACTTTATGGTCGTCGGTTGTTAGGTTCCTAACCCACACATAGGTAGAACAATATATTTGGATGTAATAAAGGTCAATATTAATAAGGCATTTCAATAAAATAGAATAAGGCGAATGTAAGAAGACCTAATAGAAGCTTCCACTTCTAGAAGGATCTTCCTCTAGATGCTTCTTTTTAGTATAAATAGGAGTCAAGGGTATGAGAACCCTAGATTGGATATTATTGTAATATAGATCTGCTCAATTGGAGGTTGCCCTCTCGAAGAGGCCCGTGAACATTGCTTTCAGATTCAAAGTGTTATTTCTGTTATTATTCTCTTATCATTTCAGTGCTATTGTAGTGAATGTTCTAGTTATATTATTGTTATTCTGCCATTTCTAGCATTTTATTTTTTTTCTGCATACATTTTATATCTGGTATATTACAAGTGGTATTAGAGCACTTTCCTCGGCAGAAAGTGTGGGTTAAATTTTTTTTTCAAGGTAGAGACGTATTCTGGCATCTTTAAGACATAGATATATGTTGTTACGTGCATAAACGCATGGTTGAGGGATTCATACATGCAGAAAATAAAAGTGGTACTTAAGCGCACATCTGTTGGACACCCTTGTAACCCCTGTTGGTACCCCTTTGAGTGGTATCCCATCAGACAACACATGTGTGCGGAACCGCCTAGATTACCTGAAGCTCTCTTTAGATAAACCAATCGACTGCTTGACAATTATAGTGTCACTGAGAACAACACTCGGGAAGATACTCTCTAGTACCTGGGTAGTCGGGTAGTACGGATAAGGGTACGGTCTATCCTCCTTAGTTAGTTCCCTAAGATATTGGGTCGAGTGCTACTGTTGAACCCCGCACATATATCTGAGAGCTATAGCACAGGGAAAACCCTTGTCTGTAGGACCCTTGAATACCTAACCCTTGGGGACAGAAACATAAACAAATTAAAATAGACAAGATCTATTGGATTCATCTCTTCTCCCTTATCAGATTCATACATATCATTTTTCAAAAAACAAATTGACCCCACCCACCCCTTTTCAGTTCCCCCATCCTCATGGCCCATACCCGTAGCCAAGACTTGGAAGCTCACTTCAACACTTTGCAATTTGGTCTCATCAAAACCCAACAAGAAGTGAAATAACTCAGTGCCAATGTTGTCACCATCAATACAACCATGCAGTCATCAATGGAGGAAATCAAACAAGACCTCACCACCTAGCTTGAATCAGTCTTTACAACACTCTACACCAAACTACATATCCCTACAAATAATCGTTCCTCTTCCTCACCTCCACATTCTGAAGGTGACCATTCTGCATTCCCATAAATTTCAGAACCATCACTTTCAATGTGACCTATGCCTTCCACGGGTAGATGTGACCAAATTTGATGGCTCAGACCCCACTGGTTGGGTAACCCAAATGGAACATTATTTCTCTTTATATAGCATTACAAATGACTTGGCCAAACTCTGGTATGGTGTTCTCCATCTAGATCAAGAAATGTGGCAATGGTGGCAATGGAGAAAAACTTCTCGTCAAAGGTATATTTCTTGGACACACTTTGTGGCAGATATTTATGAATGCTTTGACACTGACACCAACCATTTGGGTCGTTTCACAAAGTTGAAACAATTAGGAATAGTGGAAGACTTTATAGCTTCCTTTGAGCGCTTGGATTTTATAACAGAGGGCATGTCTGATACCTTTTTTTGAGAGTGTTTTATCAATAGCCTCATGGATGAGATTCGGGCCCATGTCCTCATGGACCGGCCACAAAATTGGGTGGAGGATACTAAAAGAGATAAAGAAGAACAATAGGTTGTATCTTCTCAAAACCGAAAACCCTCCTTTCTCCCTCGCCCTAAAACAATAAATCCCACTACTCCCTTTGCTCCAGTAAAGATCCAAAAATTGACCAGGGCTGAAATGGTTGAACATCAACTCAAAGGCCTTTGTTATAACTGTGATGAAAAATATTTCCTGGGCCACAAGTGTAAAGAACAAAATATTTTTATGGCCATCTCCGAGGATATTTCGGAAGAGGATGTAGAAACTCCCCTTTTGTTTGAGTCACCTGAATCCACTGACATAACCCCTCCCTCAAACCCTCTCGAAGTAGAACTGATCATTTCCCTCAATGCTCTCACTAGCTTCTCTACTCACCAAACACTCAAGCTAATCGGTTACATCAAGGATCGAAAGGTCATCATTCTGGTTGATAGTGGCAACACCTATAATTTTATTCATCGTCGCATTGCGCAAGAAACTCATTGCTACATCCATTCCATCAATAATTTCCAAATCATGATTGCTAATGGTGGTTTCATGAAATATAGAGGGCGTTGTGAAAATGTGAGTCTCCAAATTGGTGACTACCACCTGAAATCCCATATGTTTTCTATTGACATGGGAGGTTGTGACATTGTGTTGGGTGCAGATTGTCTAAGGACTTTGGGTCCCATTCTCATGGATTTTAAAGACTTAACCATGCAATTTGATTAGGAGGGCCATCAATATAAATTCCAAGGCATCATTGTTGGTTCACCTGAGATCATTAGTTCCCATCGCATGGAAAAACTGCTCAAAAAAGTTCGTTCTGGTGTTATCGCCCAACTCCATGCCATGCAAGCAACAGAGACACCCTCGATCCCGCAAGACCTCTAAGCCATCATTTCTAAACATCAATTGGTATTTTCCACTCCCCAAGGACTCCTTCCTTCTTGTGTTGTTTATGATCATTCCATTCCTCTTGTACCTGGAAGCCTTCCTCCCAATCCGTCTTTATCATCACCCCTTTTCCCAAAAACATGGAATTGAGAAAATGGTCTAGGAACTCCTTAATGTAGGCAGTATCCACCCTAGTACGAGCCCCTACTCTTCTCCTGTGGTCATAGTCCTGAAGAAATAAGGTTCTTGGGGAATGTGTCCTGACTTTCGTTCCCTCAACAAACTTGCCATCAAAGACAAATTCCCTATTCCTGTCATTGATGACCTACTAGATGAATTGAGTGGCGCCCAATTCTTCACTAAATTGGATATTCGTTTGGGCTACCACCAAATATGTATGAAAGAGGCGGACATTCCCAAGAATTCCTTTAGAACTCATGAGGGCCACTATGAGTTTTTGGTCATGCCCTTTGTCTTGTGTAATGCCCCCTCAACCTTCCAAAGCCTCATGAATCATGTCTTCCATCCTTTTCTCTGCCATTTTATCTTAGTTTTCTTTGATTATATCCTCATCTATATCAAAACCTGGACAGATCATCTTGCTCATGTGGATCGAGTTCTCCATCTACTCTCTCAACACCAACTTTTCCTGAAACAATCTAAATGTGCTTTTGGCACCTCAGAAGTAGAATACTCAGGTTATCTGGTTGGCAAGGATGGCATCAAGGTGGATCCTAAGAAGATTGAATCTATGTAAGACTGGCCTCACCCAAAGACTCTTAATATTTTGCATGGATTTATGGGCTTAACAGGGTATTATCGCAAGTTTGTTAAGAATTATGGGAAGATTGAAACACCTCTCACTACTCTCCTCAAAATGAACTCTTTCACTTGGACTCCAGCCATTAATCAAGCTTTTCAAACCTTGAAGATGGCCATGTGCACCACTCCAGTCCTCGCCCTTCCCGATTTCACAAATACCTTTGTGTTGGAATGTGATGCCTCAGGGAAAGGAATTGGTGTTGTCCTTATGCAAGAGGGTCGACCTTTGGCCTTTACCAGCAAGCAACTATCTGAAAGAAATCTAGGAAAATCTGTCTATGGAAAGGAAATGTTGGCTATTCAAAATGTCATTAATCTGTGCTGCCCTTATCTATTGGGGCAACATTTCCAAATTAAGACAGACCATCAAAGCCTCAAGTATTTTATGGAACAACGCATTTCCTCCCCAGAACAACAAAAATGGGTGACTAAGCTATTTGGATATGGTTATGAGATTATTTACAAGAAAGGCAAAGACAATGTGGTGGCGGATGCACTTTCCTGCAAATATGAAAATGAAGGATCCCTTTTTTCTCTTTTATTCATTGTCTCAAATTGGCTCCAAGTCATTCACCAGGAATGGCTACAAGATCCCAAAAGTTCACAACTAATCCACCATTTGTAGTCCAATGCTCCAGCTTCCCTAGGGTACTCTTGGCTTCATGATGAACTTGATACAAAGGCCGTTTGTATTTAAGTAAACAATCAAAGCTTAAATCCACATTACTTTCTAAGCTTCATGCTACACCCACAGCAGGGCACTCCAGGTTCACCAAAACCTATGACAGGGTCAAACGTTCATTTTTCTGGGATGGTATGAAATAGGACATTCATAATTTTGTCGTTGAATGTGATGTGTGTCAATGCAACAAGGGATAAATAGTCAAATCTTCAGGCACACTACAACCGCTCCTGATTCCACCTTCTATTTGGAAGGATATCTCTATGGATTTTATTACCGACTTACCCAAATCGAGAAATAAATCAGTCATCATGGTGGTTGTTGATCGCCTTTCCTAGTATGCTCATTTTTGCACCCTTCAACACCCGTTTACAGCATCCACAGTGGCTTAAATTTTCATGGATCATGTCTTCAAGATTCATGGCATGCCGCACTCTATTGTTTCTGATCGTGACCTAACTTTCACAAGCAATTTTTGGCAAGAACTGTTCAAGATACAAGGCACCAAATTGCATCTCAGCACAACTTATCATTCCCATACTGATGGCCAAACAAAATTTGTCAACTAGTGTTTGGAAATATATTTGAGGTGTTTTGCCTTGGAAAAAAAAAATCAGTGGGCTCAATGGTTACCCCTAGTTGAATGGTGGTACAACACTTCATACCATACAGCTACACGCATGACTCATTTTGAAGCAGTATATGGACAAAAGCCACCTTCATTTCTCTCATACTTACCGGGTGCCTCGAAGGTCCAGGCGGTTGACCTAACACTTACAGCTCGAGAGGCTATTCTCCATACCCTCAAAGAGAATTTGGTCATGGCACAAAATTGCATGAAGCAACAAGCATATCAAGGTCTCTTTGAACGTCAATTTGCAGAAGGGGATCAAGTGTTTCTTCGACTGCAACCTTACAAGCAAATTTTCCTCAAGGCCGAGCATTGTCAGAAGCTAGCGCCCAAATTTCATGGTCCTTATACTGTTCTCAAGCATGTGGGACAAGTAGCCTATTAGTTATCTTTACCCAGCCATTCAAGCTACATCCTGTTTTTCATATTTCATGCTTAAAGAAGGTGATTGGAGCTAAGTGTCAAATTCAAACCAACCTTCCAGAGTTAGTTGAAGAAGGATCCATTTGGCTACAGTCAGAAGTAGTTTTGGACCAGCGTGAGTGTCACCTACATCAGAAAACCATCAAGGAAGTGCTAGTCTAGTGGAAAGATACAACTCTAGCAGATGCCACTTGGGAACGAACTACCATTCTGCAACAATTTCCTCATCTCAAGCCTTGAGGACAAGGTTGTTTTTAAGGGGGAGGACATGTTAGGGTCCTAACCCGAATATAGGTAGAACAATATATTCGGATTTAATAAAGGTCAATATTAATAAGGCCTTTCAATAAAATAGAATAAGGCAGATGCAAGAAGACCTAATAGAAGCTTCCTCTTCTGGAAGGATCTTGCTCTAGATGCTTGTTTTTAGTATAAATAAGAGTCGAGGGTATGAGAACCCTAGCTTGGATATTATTGTAATAGAGCTCTGCTCAACTGGAGGTTTCCCCCTCGAAGAGGCCTGTGAACATTTCTTTCAGATTCAAAGTGTTATTTCTGTTATTATTCTCTTGTCATTTCAGTGCTATTGTGGTGAATGTTCTGGTTATATTGTTGTTATTCTTCCATTTCTAGCATTTTATTTATGTTATGCATACATTTTATATCTGATATATTACATTGGTCCCCAGGTTAGTGCTATTATAAATATTGCACCAAAAACTTTCGTCATCTACAAGTCTGTGATACAATTCCTCCAACTCGCAAGCTTCACTCTACCTGGGTTCACAAATGTTTCAAATAATTTATCACTCCCTTCCATCCCCAATACCTTCACGCCCTTCCCAATGCACATTGATTATGCTTTTACTAGTGACAACTCAACACACATGTTTAGAAAAAATTCGCACTAAGGAGCGAAAACCTCGAGGACATGTCCCATTAACACCCATTAAACTATGATTTACAAGAGCTCGACCGATCGCCCTTCCTTTCCATACTTAGCCAATTTTATGGCCCTGGGTTCCTAAATTGGTGCTATCTAACTCACTCCCGTGTTTTTGTGATATACATCTTGCACCCAAAACTTTTGTGCTCTACAATTCCACCTCGCACTCGCACTGGCAAGCTTCACTCTACCTGGGTTCACAAAAGTTTCAAATCATTTATCGCTCCCTTCCATCCCTGCCACCTTCGCGCCCTTCCTAATGCACATTAATTATGCTTTGCTTAGTGACACCTCACCACACAAGTTTGAAAGGATTGACAATGAAGATTAATTATGCTTTGATTATTGATTAATAAGTGAATACTCGAAGAACATCTCCCATTAAAACTCATTAAACCACGATTTACTTCTTCTTCATATGTTACATTTCATATTACTTTATAGAAAATTTTCATTTCATACTAATTACTTTCTTGCTGCCATCTATAAGTTATAAGTTATATCTTAAATTACTATTCAATGTAATTTCAATATATCGTTTAATATTTACAATTTTCTTATCGCTTCATTTCTAAAAAACAATTGAACATAACTTTTTAATATTTTTTAAACATCTATTCTAATTACCCTTTACTTACTATACTGTTAATTTCTATTTCATTCCCAAAACTACTCGGCAAGGACTAAGCTGCCATGCAACACTTGTTTCTAATACAATAGCAATAAAACATAAATAAAAGAATCAACTTTATTTACGTTATAAATTTTATAAAAAGTAATTGAATAAAACATAAAGAAGGGAATCAACTTTATATATGTATTGAAGTTTATAAAAAGAAATGTCAACGAAGGCAATTGTATTCTATGAGTCGAAATAGAACAACGAGACATAGAAAATTGTGGTGGGTTCTGAATGGCGAGAATAGAAGTTGAACGGTGGCTTCTGAAAATCTCATGGTGAGAATGGAAGTCAAATGAATGATTTTGAAAATAATTAATGTATCATTAAAATGATTAAAACCATCTAAGATTATGTTAGGGTTAGGATTTGTAGAAAGTATGAGCAAATTAAATACTAAAACATCTAATATTATGTTAGGGTTAGGGTTTGTATCAAGTATGAGAAAATTAAATACAATGTCAAATTAGATGGCATGATTTTAGATGTCATGTTTAATGTAAAATGTACATTATATTTGACCTAAATTTCTCTTTCCGTTTTTTGTCATCATCGATGTTAAACAGACACAAATTATGTGTTGTGCTAGCAGCATAATTATATTATATAATGAATACACATTTATAGAACCAAATACACCCATCCAAAGACTATTCAATGTAGCAGACAACGATGAAAATTTGTTTAAGAACAAGGCTTGGGACGTGTGGAGGACTCCTTCTCATGCAATTGTTGCAAGAGACACAAAACATTCTTGCATTGATGTGGGGTAGGGAGGAATTTTTCGAGTAATGGGAGAGTCCAGTGGCTCTGTTTCCATGGATATCGAAATGATTCCACTGGATGGGAAGGTAAATGGGTTGTACAGGTTTTTCGTTGAGGAAAAAGTGTTCTACTAATTAGATCTCAGCATGAATTCACCTTCATATTTTTCTATGTAGAGATTATATATAATCATTGAGGAAATTTGTGAAACATTGAATGGTGGCTTCTGAAAATCTCATGGTGAGAATGGAAGACAAATGATTGATTTTGAAAATAATTAATGTATCATTAAAATGATTAAAACCATCTAAGATTATGTTAGGGTTAGGATTTGTAGAAAGTATGAGAAAATTAAATACTAAAACATCTAATATTATGTTAGGGTTAGGGTTTGTATCAAGTATGAGAAAATTAAATACAATGCCAAATTAGATGGCATGATTTTAGACGTCATGTTTAATGTAAAATGTACATTATATTTGACCTAAATTGTTCTTTCCTTTTGTTTTCATCATCGATGTTAATCAGACACAAATTATGTGTTGTGCTACCAGAATACTTATATTGTATAATGAATACACATTTACAGAACCAAATACACCCATCCAAAGACTATTCAATGTAGCAGACAACGATGAAAATTTGTTTAAGAACAAGTCTTGGGACATGTGGAGGACTCCTTCTCATGCAATTGTTGCAAGAGACACAAAACATGCTTGCATTGATGTGGGGTAGGGAGGAATTTTTCGAGTAATGGGAGAGTCTAGTGGCTCTGTTTCCATGGATATCGAAATGATTCCACTGGATGGGAAAATAAATGGGTTGTACAGGTTTTTCATTGAGGAAAAAGTGTTCTACTAATAAGATCTCAGCATGCATTCACCTTCATATTTGTCTCTGTAGAGATTATATATAAGCACTGAGGAAATTTGTGAGACATTGTACTGGTGTCAGAAATTTTTTCTACAAATGTATTTCATGAGTTTCACTGGTGAAGGTGTGAAAGTTCGTGGAAGGAGAGCATATGGTGCCTCTTGTGAAGGAAAATGCACAAGGATGGGCTTTCTCAAAGCCTTGTCGAACTTTGGAGAATGAAGAAAATGATTGTTGCACGTAGTGACTCCAATCCATTTCTTCTTCTCTTGTAGTTCTTTCAGACACACCACATTTATGTTGGTTAGGAAAGCCATGAATTTGCAAGGGTGGTGGCTATTGATATTTTTTTTGGTATAATAGTCGGGAACGAACGACATTGGATGATTGTGACCCTTCTTCATTGTAAAAAAAAATGCGCTAGACTTTGTTATCCCTCCAAGAAATTTGAACTCATTACCTCGCGATACGACCAGGGCACACATGAGTGTCAAATATTAATATAAAGAAATAGGGGGAAGATATGGAAATGCAAGTGCTAAGGAGAGATCCTATGAGCACCAAGTAGTAGCTAATTTTGACCTAGTCAAGATGGGGGGAAAAAGTCTCCATTGTTTCTTAGGTGAGAAAAGGAATCCGCATTGTGGCTTTGGGGTTTGGGAGGTCTCCATCCACTGCTTACAAAATTTTGATCAATTAGTGAATATTGTATTAGTTAGACTTGTAAGAAGTTTCTATTATCACTAAATAGGCCTTCTCATCCTTCTTCTAAACGGTAGATATATTTGGAATTTTAAAATGGAATTTTGCAGTTCTTGACACACATAACATTTTCATCTATATAGGTTCATGCCAGGAGCTAGTTTGAATAAAACTTACTAAATTATTTCTCTTTGTGATGTTGCATACATACCTTTTGAGTTTTATGGAGTTAGGAATCCAATCGAGTAAATAAACTATTAGGATTACGTAGTGAATCATTCTGGATGATTGAGAGTGGATGGAAATAGTTATAAAATGATCTAGTAGAGAAGAATCTAATGAAAATGTCCTCCCATTTGAAAATACGTATAGAATCAAAGCAAGTTGAGTGGGGTGGATGGAAATGGGCATGAAAGGATCTAGTTGAGAATCATGTTATGAATGTGAAACCTAAGAGGGGGGAAATGCCTACACACTGAGATATGTGGAACTGGTGAAGAAGTATGGGTAAGCCTCTCCCTGCGAAAAAAGAGGTTTTGTTGCATCCCCAAAGAAGAAGTATATACATGGAGGCTGATAATATAGATCCATATAAGGATCATGTCTATAAGAAGGCACTATCGACTTCAATATGTCTCTTTCAATGAAGTAATAAGTGCCTAGACCCAATGTCCCAAAGAAGTGGATGTTGAGCCCTAGAATCATCCCATATCAATCTAGTGTTTATAATTCCATGTCGACCAAGGATCCAACCTGTGCATGATGGAAGCATTTTTTTTGTGTCCATACTTTCCTTCTAGATAAAATTTATACCATTATGGTATTTCAAATAAAGCAATTTCATACCATTCCCACTTGCAAAAATCTGAAACTATTGCTCCCATCCATATATACCACCCGCATGACACTATCATCTATCAATTGAAGGGGAATTGGGTTTGCACAGGGACAACTCTTTACCTCCTCACCAATATTGTTATTCCAGAAGTGCCACAAGCTTGTTAGAATAGTGGTTTATATAGGTTTCCAAGATTGATAGATATATATAGGTTTACATGTATATTAAAAAAGGGAGTGCAAATGAAAAATTAATATACACACAACATTTCCAAGATTGATTTATATATAGGTTTACATGTATATTAAAAAAGGGAGTGAAAATGAAAAATTAAAATGTGAAATAATGGTTTGATACCTATGGTTTTGGAAGTCCATGGCATTTTCCCATGTATTTTTCCATCGTAATTGGAAAAGTGAAATAAAAAAGGGAATTAATTATTCAATCAATGAATGTCGTGTATTTTCAAATTAGCATGTTCATTCATGAAGGGCTATGATAAAGTATAAAAGGAGAAAGTATTTGTAATAAGTAGACCAAGCTACCAAATTTGAATAATAAATATATTGATAAAATGAATAATAATGGATGATTACAATCGAGAAGTGAGGGCTCGCTTATATATCCACGTCGGGGTGCCCAATGGCCAATAGCCATGTCTTTTCATTATTAATAATTATTTATTAATAATTATTTAGTTGTTATATTTGTTATTTAATATCTTATTTATCTGTATTTTTATATACATAACAGTATTGAGAGAAAGTGTGGTTGTGGAAAATGTAATAACATTTCAATAAGTGGATGAGAAAAGATCGGATATAATTCCAAAATAGTAAAGTTGATAAATCAATTCAGGTCAGTTTGACATTTTCACTATAACTTATTTTATGGGATGTTTCAGAGAGTTAAATTTTGAGTAGAGAAAAATGAGATTTCTCGATACACGTGGTTAAAATTTTAGATGTTGCTTAACTAAACTTCCTTATATATTCCATATGGAAGTTAGGGTTCACAAATTCTTTTGAAATCAGTTTCAAACAGGTCGGTCTGGCATTTTCGCTATAAATTATTTTTTGGGACATTTTAGACCATGAAATTTTGAAGAGACAGAGGAATGATATATGGGGTACATGTGGTTAAAATTTCATAATTTGGTTCAATATTCTTTCTTAGATATGACCTATGGAAGTTAGGGTTTCTGAATAATCATGAAATCGGTTTCAAACAAGTCAGTTTGGAATTTTCACAATAACTTATTTTCTGGGACTTTTCAAATTCTAAAATTTGTTTTGATCTAAGGAGACATATAGAAGTACCTCAGGTAAAAATGTCATAATTTTCTTCATTGCACCTTCTGAGATATTTCCTATGGAATTTAGAGTTTCTGAATGATCCTGAAATTAGTTACAAAAATGTGAGTTTGGCATTTTCTCTATAACTTATTTTCTAGGAATTTTCATATTGTGAAATTTTCAAGGATCTCAGGAGACATATCAAAGTACCTCAGGTAAAATTTTCAGAATCAGATTTATAAAATTTGATACATGGCATGTTGTACAAGCTCTTTCTTGGGAAGAGGCCAAAAACAACAAGTTTTGGGAAAGTTACCATAAATTTCGTTTGGAAATTCAAATGTTGGTCAAACATGGTAAAGGAAGAAGTAGCAAGATGACTCAGTGAAGGTAATGTGAATGTTATCATATTTTGAAGAATTTATATGTACTAAATAACTAATTGTAACTTGAAGGTTGATTCTCCTCAAGAAAATATATTTTTGTCTCTTGTTAAGTTGGTGCTTAGTGAAGGGTATTGATGTCTCCAATAGATTGATGTATGTGAATATATGTAAGAGTAGGTTGGTGTCTACCAAGGTTTGTACTAGTGGGGATTGGTGTCTCCATTAGGTTGGTACCTACAAATAATTATAAAGAGAAGTGTTGTGGTTTTCTCCTCAAATGGTTTCCATGTAAATATTGTGTTCCATGTTTTGTAGTTAATAGATCTCATATGTGATTATTTTCCTATGGTTGATGAATGTTTGAAAAAATGAAAAAATTTCTTATACTAATTCACCCCTCCCCTCCCCTCTTAGTATAAGTGTGTACTCAACAATTGGTATCAAAGTTGGTTCCATTGGAAACATTCTAACTATTGCAATATAGATCTTGGGAGCACACATGGTTGGCCATGAAGGTTTCTCCACAAATAGGGATCCATTGTTTGACAGAACATATTATTCCTTCCGGAGCATAAGGATGTAAACCTATTTAATGGATTTGGTTTTGATATTTGGAAATCAATTATGACTCATTGAATATCCCCAACAACTTTTCCAACAAATTTGGTCAGGAAGAATCCTAATGAAAACAATGAAAAAGCCATGAATTCCATCTTGTGCGGTTTATCAAAATCTATGGTTTTCAAGGTGATGCATTGTGAATCGAAAAAATAAATTTGGGACAAGATTTAAAATATTCATCAAGGAAATGACAAGGTCAAGAAGGAAAAGCTATGAAATCATAGAAGATGGTTTGAGAGTCTGAAAATGAAAGAAAAATAAAATGTTTCAACCTATCTCCTCCTTGGGGGTAAATTGCCAGAACCATCATGGGACTTGGTGAAAAGGTTGAAGAACTGATGATTGTACAAAATGTGTTAAGATCACTCCCCTTAATATTTGATGCCAAAGTTTCCACCATTGAATAAATGAAGGATATTCATTCATTGACAATGGATGAATTACATGGGATCCTCATGGCACGTGAAATGAGGACAAAGAAAGAAAATACATCAAAGAGAGAAGCAACCTTCAAATCCTCAAATAAGACAAAGAATAGAGAGAATGGATTAAGTGATATCTTGGACAATGAATCATATGCAAATGAAGACTATTTTATGAATAAACTCAAGAAAGGAACTGGAAAATATAAAGGTAAGCTTCCCTTTAAATGCTTTAATTGTGGAAAAGTAGGAAATTTTGTTGTTAAATGTCCATATGTGAAAAATGAAAGTATTGATGATGAATAAGATCATAACATTAAGAAAGAGAGAAAACATCATCACCACAAAAGGGATAAGCATGAAAAGAAGAGGAACATACCTAAGTAAAATAAAAGTGTTTACCCCAAAGAGGAAAGTAGCTTATCTGAATAAAGCGATGAAAGTATCTTTGGTAGTGAAAGACAAGAAACTCTCTTCATGGCCATAGAAACAAAAATTGATGCCTTTGAAAATAAATACAAAGGGAAAGAAAAGACAGATTAAGAAGACGAAAAATGTCAAAAAATATGGGGAAGTGGGTCTTCAAGAAGAACTTATTTGTACCTTAGATAAAATAAAGAAGCTTAAGAAAAATATTTTGAAACAAAAGGATCAGTTTCAGAAATATGAAGAAGATGAGCATGATTCAAAAGCTAAAATGTCACAAAGCCTTGAAAAAATAGAAAAGGATATCATGAACCCAAACTTTCAATTAGAAGAGGAAATAATGATAGAATAAGTGGTGAGAATTCAGCTGAAGGAAAAGGAATAAAACTATGAGAACTGATAATATGAAATTGTTTCCTTAAGAAAGGAGTTGGAGAAAACAACTATTAAGTTCAATAGGATCTTGAAGTTTGAAAAAGAGTACTGAAACCTTAGATGATATCATCAATTGTCAAATGTCTCCATTCATTAATACTAGTCTTGGTTATGATAAGAGTCATATGAACACCAAAGAATATTCAAAAGCTACAGATCCATCGAAGAAAGTAAATGAAGGAAAATATAAAATCTATGTTGATGTACCTAGAAACTCCATCAATGATGAAGAGAATCAGAAGAAATAAAATGATGTTCCATAGAAAATCGAGATTCCTTCCAAATACAACAAAGACATATTCAGAGATCTTTTCCACCAAGGTGGTCTCACACAACTCGCTTTGAAAAAGAAACTACAAGTATTGGGTCATGACTGTTGAGAAAAATGGGCTATACCAGAGGTGTAAGATACCCCAAATTACTAAAAAAAAATGTTTAAGGTAATACATCTTACTCTTATTATCATCATCAACAAAAATCTAATAATTTTAAAGAACCTTTTATTGAAAACTTGACCACAGTCATTCCTTTGATAAAACCTTAATAAGAAAGTCCTCTAAGACTAACTTAGTCTATTTATATTTATCTTGGCAACCTTTTGTATACATAATCTTCCTTCCATTACAATGTTTTGTTTATATAGTAATCTAAATAGGTAAGAACTCGAACCATTGTGTCTTTTCTTCTAATTTTAACAATAATACTGATAATAGTATATTTAACTTAACTAATTCAAATACTTTGTAATTTATCCCTTCATGTGAAAACATGATCTTGTAGCGGAAATGGAATGGTGTGTAAGAATCTTGTCAAATTATTCCATAGATCCTTTAAAATTTTACATAAATCGAATTTTTCACAGGCGCTTTCTTCAACCCACTTTTCCCAAATTACTGTAGGATCAAAACCATGGGCTTATCCACTTAACTGTTTCTCATAGCACCTTTCTTTCTCCATTATTATTTTACATAGAACCTTATTCAAATGTTCACCAGATTATTTAATTTTAAACCCTTTGCACCCCTAATCAACTCCTTTACCTTATCATGTGACTCGGTAGTGGAACCAAGTCCTTTGGACTTCAACCTTTGGGTTATTCTCCATTTTCATTCCTCCATCTCTTCCAAAGTTTGACCTTTTGAGGTGGTCATAAAGTGTAGGCGACTGATGGTTGTCGGTTAACATTCATGATTACTTTGTCCTCCCGCTTCTTGATCAAATGAATAAGAAGGATCTTACCTGATCTTGATCTATGATTCTCAAGATTTTGACTCTTCCTACTTCATTGTTTTTCTTCTTTACACTTTTTAGAACACCCAGAGTTTTACCAGCTGAGGTGGTCATAAAATAATGTTGACTTCTTATTTTCCATTCAGAACTCCTCCTCACACTATCCTTTCACTCTCTTAATCCAAGGGCTATGAATTAATTGAGTGTTGAGATGGACGATCCTTATTTCTTCCAAGGCTTCGGCACTACGCGACTCCGAGATATTAAAGTTATTCAACTCCTCGGAGTTTTACTAGTTGAAGTTATTATGCCATCCTTCCACTGCTTGATCTAATGGATGAGAAAAGTTATGACGGGATCTTATATCGATGGTCTGCGTGATTTTGTTACTCTGAGGCTCTGGGATATTGTGACTTACCCTATTCTTCCACTGTACTCGATCGGATGGTCTATAATTCACCCAAAGTTCCTCCTTGATCCAACGGTTGTCATAATTTTGGGGCTTCAACACTCTGGTATATTATAACTCTAAAGTCATTCAACTCCCCAGATTTATACCTACCGAAGTGCTTATGTTGTCCTTCCACTGTTTGATCCAACAATAGAGAAAAGTTTTGAAGGGATCTTAAATCAATGGTCTGCTTGATTTCATTACTCCAAGACTCCAGAATATTGTGACTTACCATGTTCTTCCACTATACTTAATTGGAAGGTATTTGGGTTCCACCTTGAGGATCTCACTCCTAGTTTCTTATTCCACGAACATTGATTTTGACTCTTATATAAATTCTCAGTTTCTCAACGAACATTCTGATATCAAAAATTTAATTTATTTCTCCATTGGGAACCTATCCATAGGGATATCTTCATATGTGTCTAGCTTTTCGTATATTATTGTTTTGATTCATTAAAAGGACTATATATATATATCCATCATTCACATACACCCATGCCCTATCGACAATATATCGCATATGTATAATTTTACACATAACGTCCTACAATATTTCTCTTTACTAGTATAGGTGATTCATAAGTAATACACTTTTGTAGCTTAATATCAGAAAGGACATTTGTAAAGGATGTGTCCCATCATTGTTTAAATTTTGTAGCTTTACACAAATTTTCTCCATTTGTCTACCTTGTGTATTTATATTCATACTACAGTAAACAATTAGAAAACTTGACTCATACCTCTCTAAAGAATCAACAATATATATCTTTCCCTTCTAATACATAATTTCTCCCAGATATCCCATGGTTGTATAAAGTAATTAGGAACTATATTAGTATTACAAACAACTCTCTAAAGTTTAAATTTCATAGAATTATGCAGAGTGTATTAAAATTTCCCTCTCTCATGATTCATAAAATGCATAACTCCATACTTTGTGTAATGAAGGTAATCTATTTAACTCCTATAGAATGCATGCATCTATAAAAAAAAATGATTTTGTAGCTAACATGCACATCAATGATTCAACATAAGTAAGAAAAGGTCAAATAAAATACATATATGTAAACAATTAAGATGGAAACAAATGGAACGTCCACATTCCACCCAATCGTAGATGCATAACAACCAAGATTACTTGTCTTGATCACCTTCTAGCCTAACCATGACTCCATAAGGGTGAATTGAACTCCACACCTTAGCCAATGTACCTCTTTACAGTTCAGGAAATCACCATTTGTCTAACACATTGAGTGCTCACACATCAAATATTCCTTTGCTAACATACTAAGAAGCATCCTGCCTCCCACACATGTTGTATATATTTCATTTCTCTTTTCCTAGTACTTTTTTCCATCCATTTCCCTCCTTGGAAATTCACAACTTTACAAATCCATGATTTTTAGGGGCTTCAAGTGACAGAACTTCACTTCTAACACTTGTAAAAATCAGCTATGAGTTAACTCAAACATGTTCCCCACTCATGGAATCATAGTCAACTACTCTTAACTTGGTTGTTCCACTTGTTTCAAACATTTAATTTATTAAGAATATTTGTCTCATACATTTTTCTATCAAAAGAGGATAGTTGGAAAGTCAAACTCTTGCTCAACAGTCACAAATATAGTAAATAATTGTCTCAATAGTAAATAGTATGAATTTCCATAGATGGAAATTTATTTTCAAAGAAATAACATTAAAATAAAGTGTTTTAATTCTTGAGGATGTCACAGGAGGATGACTTGGAAAGAATGAAAAAGAATTATTGTTCCTATTACCCTTGAATGAATTCACCAAGAACATGTCCTGGATATGATGTTTTTATTTCCTCCCTACCTACAACTTTCCCTACTACAACTCGGGAATTTTATTTGTTGAAAGTGGCTTTCAAATTGGTTTTCAAGAAGAACAACCTATTGTTGAATGTGTTGAACATATTGATGAGTTTCTTGTTTGTCACATGCCAAAATTTGAGCATGTTGTTACATATGAAATTATTGTTGATATGTTGGGGTGTTATACTCCTATATAATTTAACTTGACCCTAAGCCTACTTCCACTGATAATATAGGACAAAAATATGTTCCCTATCACCATCCTTACCATAAAAATTGAAAGAATGGAAATTGTTCTTTCAGATATAAATGTAGAAGAGACGTGAAAGACATAATTACGGACGAGGGTCGACCACTAGTATATATTATTATTGGATGGTTGTGGAATCATTTGAACAGATGTTTGAATACTTCATATCATTTTGTATCATTGGTCTTACAATCATGCAATTTTGCTCTTACTTATTGATGTTTGACAGAAAGTGGTCGACCAAGGATTGAACTAACATGATAGTCCACTAGAGTTTAAAATGGATATTCATCAACTGAGTTTCAACTGGGTTGTTTGTTGACTAGAATTTTCGACGAGAATTATTTATGCTACTTATTGATCCCTCAAGGGGCGGAATACTTGAAGATGTTGATATGTGAATCCAATTGTTGTATTTTTGTTGACTCGACTATTTCTTGTTGAATCGACTTGAATTTGTTGCGACCAACCGAATCATGTTTGCCTATTGTTGGAGATGTATTAGTGCTTATTTTGGATACAGAGGTTGTCTAGTCTGACAGAGGCCGATTCTCCTGTGTTGTTTGTGACAGTGTTCAAAATTCTTCAAGAGTGTTTCTTTACCTTGTTTGAGTAGTTTTTGCAATCATAAAAAATTAAGGGACATGAAATTGGGACTAATATTCATATAATCTAGACACTAAGTGATTTAGGAGAATTACATACTCAGGGGGGACATCCTTTTTCCATTGATGTCAAAGGGGGAGAGTTGTAGATAGGGGGACAATTCTTTCTATTCCCGGTGGACTATATGTTTCATTGTAGGATTTCCATGAATGATAAAGGGGGATATTGTTGGAAGTATTTTCATTAATATCAAAGGTTTAATGTTGTTATATTATAGCTTTACGAATACACAAAACTTCCAAGATTGATTTATATATTGGTTTATAAGTATATTAAAAAACAAGGTGCACGTGAAAAACTAAAATGTGAAGTGGTGGTTTCAAACCCATGGGTTTGTAATCCAATGGTATTTTCCCATGGTATTTGGAAATGTGAAATACAAAAGGGAATTAATTATTTAATTAATGGGTATCATGTCTTTTTTAATTAACATGTCCCTTCATGAAGGGTTATGATAAAGTATAAAAAGAGAAATAATTGAGAGAAAGTGTTGTGGTGAAAAATGTAGTAACCTCTGAAGAAGTGGATGAGAAAAGATTGGATATCATTCCAAATGGGGAGAGTTGTGAAATTAGTTTTAGGTGAGTTTGACATTTTCAATATAACTTATTTTCTAGGACGTTTTAGACCGTGAAATTTTGAGGAGATAGAGGAAATATTTATGAGCACATGTGGTTACAATTTCATAGGTTGGTTCTCTATACTTTTTGATATAGTCATTGTAGAATTTAGGGTTCCTCAAATCAGTTTAAAAGAAGTTAGTTTGGAATTTTCACTATAAATTATTTTCTAGGACGTTTTAGACATTAATTTTGAGGAGACAAAGATGAGATATTTCAGTACATGTGATTAAATTTCCAGATGTTGGTTCTCTATACTTTCTGAGATATTCTCTGTGAAAGTTAGGGTTTATGAATAGTCCTAAAATCACTTTCAAATGGGCCAGTTTGACATTTTCGATATAACTTCTTTTGTGGGAATTTTCAGACCGAAATTTCCAGGGATCTAAGGAGACATACAAAAGTACCTTTGGTAAAAATTTCAAACTTTGGTTTTCTATACTTTATGAGATATACCCTATGGAATTTATGGTTTTTGAATGGTCATAAAATTATTTTCAAACAAGTCAGCCTGGCATTTTCTCTATAATTTATTTTTGGGGGCTTTTCAGATTGTAAAATTTTTAGGGATATGAGGAGACATACAGAAGTACCTCACGTAAAAATTTCAGAATCAGATTGGAAAATTTGGATATGTGGCATGTTGTACAAGTCCATTCTTGGGAAGAATCCAAAATCATTAAGGTTTAGGAAAGTTACCATAAATTTTATTTAGAGATTCAAATTTTGGTTAGACTCGGTGAAGGTAGAAGTAACAAGAAGACTTAGTGAAGGTAATGTTAATGTTATCATATTTTGAATAAGTTATATGTACTAAAGATTAAATTGTGACTTGAAGGTCGGTTTCACTCAAATAAAGAGCTTGGTGTCTCTTGCTAAGTTGGTTTTTAGCATTAGGTATTGGTGTCTATAAAGATCTATAAGAGCGGGTTCGTACGAGGGTTTGTACCAGTGGGGATTGGTGTCTCCAATATTTTGGTTCCTACAAATATTTGTAATAGTAGGTTGGTGCCTACAAATAATTATAAAGCGAAGTTTTTTTTTTCTTAAAAGAGTTTCCACATAAATCTCTTAATATATCTCATAGGTTATTGTTTTCCTATGGTTGATAAATGTTTGAAAAAGTAAAAAATTGTCTTATATTGATTCACCCCTCTACTCATAATATAAGTGTGTGCTCAACCATGATGAAAAGAATAATTAATATCAGAAAATGGTTTGTGTAAAAAGGTTGTTTATTATACCTATTAATAAAAAAAAGAACAAATATAGTGGCTAAGCAAATCACCTTTCTATAGAAGTTGATACCAATCCTTCACCAGTCGTACTAAGTTCATGTTGCTTTGTCATTCACTTGAGGCTACTCCTAGCAAAAGAAACCACCTCGTTCATTGTTTAGGTATCTTTTCTTAGTTCTTCATTTTATTCATAGAATGCAATTGAATTGGATCGATTCACCTCGTTCATTGTTTAGGTATCTTTTCTTAGTTCTTCATTTTATTCATAGAATGCAATTGAATTGGATCGATTCAATGTTTGCAGATGGTCGAGGATCGAGTTAGTTACGATGTTTGAAAATCATAAAAGAAATAAGGAAGGGCATCATTTTCAATGGGAGAGTTTATAGTTTGCAAAGGATGCATGGAGGTTACCAAGTGGAAGGTGCTGATAGCTCACATGACAAGCACTTGGTGGACTTATATAATGTGCAGTGTCAACTTTGACTTTAGTGTTACATAATGTGTAGTGTCGAGTATACTCTTTGCAATAGTATCAAAGTCTATTGTTAGAACTTTTATTGTGAATTATTAAATCTTTCATAATGGCCAATAAGAAATTTGATTTTTTTAAACTATTATTTAGTATTATTTAATTTTGATAATTAGAAAAAAAAAATTACATATTTACTAGATTTAAATCATATCATACATGATTAAACCCATGATTTTTTTTTCAAATTTATAAATATAAAAATAATTTATTTTTTCCAAATAAATCAAATTAATACAATGTGGGACAAAACTTTGAAAAAAGATTGCAAAGTAGGTCAAAGGACTTTGGCAGTGAAGCAAAAATTATAGAATTAAAAAAATCTAACATGATAAAGAGATGCAAACCCATAGTTCTAATCGAAAAATAAACCATATTATAAGACAAATCTACAATAATATAACATGTGATGTTAAAATGTTAAGCTTGAACATGCTAAAGATATTCAAACCCATAGTTCTAATAAAAATAAATAAAACTTTAAAGTATATTATATCTACAATGATATAACATGTGATGTTAAACTTAAAAGTATAATATAAGACAAATCTACAATGATATAACATGTGATGTTTGATAATATGTTAGGAAATTATGAAAAATATCAAGCAAGCAGGCAAAACATTAAGTTATTTAACTGGTCTATATAATAGGTTATGTCTGATCCTAAGATATTTGCAATGGCAGAATGAAGAGTACCCATCTTATTAATGGGATGTGCGATTATCCATACACCTTAAGTTTGAGATTTTAATTAACTCTATTCTTGTATATGCGCGTTGCAGGCCGGGACATCTGAGTGCACTCTATTGTCTGTGTGCGCGCATTGCACGCCCTGTCATAATCTGTTATAGAGACTTGTAAGTTAGAGAGAGGGTTGGCGAGAGGATAACCTTGCCTGCCAACAGAGATATAATGGAGCGAGCTCCTTGTGCAAAGCCACCGTTTACATTGGGAGAATTGAAGAAAGCCATTCCACCTCACTGCTTCAACAGATCACTCCTCAGAGCATTCTCATATCTTGCATACGATCTTGTTATTGCTGCGTTTCTGTTATATTCTACAACTACCTACTACTTCGCATTGCCCGGCATGCTGGGATGGGCACTCTGGGTTGGGTACTGGTCAGCCCAGGGGTGCGCGCTGACTGGTATATAGGTTATAGCACATGAATGTGGGCATCATGCATTGAGTGACTACTCTTGGGTGGATGATGCAGTGGGGCTTATACTCCATTCATGGCTTCTTGTGCCATATTTCTCATGGAAGTACAGTCATCGAAGACACCATAGCAACATTGGAAGCCTAGAACGCGATGAAGTTTTTGTTCCCAGGTCAAAGAATGAAATAGTAAAATGGACTTCCAATCTTGTGTCTAACCCTCCCGGAAGTTTGCTGGTAATAGCAATTACCCTAACCCTGGGGTGGCCAATGTATCTGACATTCAATGTTTCGGGAAGGAAGTATCCCCGATTTAATTGCCACTTTGATCCATATGCGCCAATTTATAGTCAAAAAGACAGATTGCAGATACTGGTCAGTGACATTGCCTTGCTCGCAGTGGCTTATGCTCTCTTTCTTGGGTGATAAAGGTGTACGCCATCCCTCTCTTGATTGCTAACGCATTCCTTGTGCTCATCACGTACCTGCAACACACACATCCAGCCCACTCCCCACTATGATGCATCGGAGTGGGAGTGGGTGAGGGGTGCACTCATAACGGTTGACAGGGATTACGGAATGTTGAATCATGTATTCCATCACATAACTGACACCCATGTGGCTCATCATTTGTTCTCCACAATACCTCATTACAATGCCCTGGAGGCTATTAAACCGATTATGGGCAACTATTATTGTTTTGACAATACGCCAGTTTATAACGCTTTATGGCGGGAGTTTAGAGAATGTGTGTATGTAGAGGCCGACGCCCCCCGACAGAGTGGGATCTTCTGGTACAAAAGCAAATTCACATAAATGCCTGTCGATATTCAGATACAGTTCTGTTTCATTCACCAGCGCCTTCCCTCCATTATGAATCTTCTGGAGCATCCATGTGTTTTTGTGCATCCGGCTGGGCTGTGTTTTAAACAAAAGTCGTTCTTGACATGAAGTTTTTAGGTTAGGATCACTAAAATTCATTTAACCTTTGTTTCAGTATGTTTATCGGTTTATTTCGTAGTGAATACAACTTTAGTTAACATATTTTCAGTATTCACGGGTTTGCCCGGTGCAAGATGGATGTGTATCAATTGCAATAATGTACTTAATTCTTTATATTTTTGAAATATCAAGCCATATTCTAAAATAATAGAAAACTATTAGCCTATTACTTAATTGATTTTATATGAAGTACATTATATTATTCGTGTGTTTGTGTTTTTCAGTAAAGCGTTGTCTCATGTGTTGTGAGAGGTGTATTTTACACATTAATATAGATGAGATGCATTATTTAAATGATGATGTGATGTAATTAAGTTTAAAAAATCATATTAAATTTTAAGGGCTTAATTTAACCAAATTATGAGTATKGTTGKTGTTTAATTTATATTTTTGGATTTATTTTTTATCAATTATTTTTAATTATAAATATTTTTTTTTGCTATATACTATTGTATATATATTTAACAAAATAAATATTTTTTCATAGTATTTAAATTATTTATGATTTTTTGGAATGAGATTTTTTCAATCTTAGGAAAAACACTTAATTTTTGAGTTTTAATCATCGCACACAATGATATGCATGTGATGCCATATATTGGATTAAACCRAGTATTTCAGATGAGTTAAGATGGACTTGTGGAGATAGTTCGGGATGGATAACAATTAAAAATGTCTACAATGCTCTTGGAGCCACGCCGTGGAAAAAAAAAAAGGAGGATGGAGGAAAAATTTGTGGGCATGGGATTCTCCACAAAAGATTAAACTATTTGTCTGGCTTCTCATTGAAGACAAAATACTTACATGGAATAATCTTCAAAAGAGAGGTTGGGTTGAGCAAGGACTCTGTCTTCTTTGCAAAGGAAATGGGAAACTGGAACTCATCTTTTTGTATACTGCCCTTTCACTTCCATTGTATGGAAAAAGATCAAAGAGGAACACAAGCTTTCTAGAGGGTGGACAGGAACAACAATGAAGGAATGTTTTGCAAACTAGGCTTTTCAGAATCAAAATCTTTTATCTTTGTCAGCATTCATATGTTGGTTCATTTGGATTGAAAGGAATTTGGCTATATTTGAGTCAAGGAATCCATTTATTGAGAAGGTTTCATTTCTCTCCTTAGGTGCGGTGTGAAGCCACAGGCCACAGGAAACAATGCACTCTATTAGATGCACAGTCCATACTTTACCAATTGATAAAATGATAGGATGGTTTGATGGGGATGCTAAAAAAAAAGGGGAACAAAGTGGTGCAGGAGGAGTCATCATAATCAATGAACATACAGTCTACAAGTGCACTCTTAACTGTGGAGGAGGAATAAACACAAGAGAAGAACTTTTGGGTGTTTGGGCTTCTCTAACCTTGGCTCATAGACTCTCTATCATAGACTTTCATGTCACAGGGGATTCAAAAATAGTAATTGATTGGCTTAATGAAAAACAATATCTATAAGAAATCTCAATAGACTTTTGGAAGGATGAGATAAAGGAACTCTTCAAGTTTTTTTCATTTATTACCTTTTTGCATGTATACAAAGAAGAGAACCAATAGGATGATTTTTTATAAAAAAAGGCCCTTATTGCATGCCCAGGATCCATAGTATATAATCAGTGGGAAGATAGTCAAGAGGGACCAAGGCACTTTTTAAAGTTGTAGTAGCAGTCATTTTAGTGGGCACTTTCTGTGTGAAGTCTTGTATGAAGGATGTTTTTTGTATTTTTGCATGTATGAAAGACAAAAACTTTTTTTTGTAAAAGTTTTGTCTTTTGTTTGGACAGTCTATCAAGCTAGTTTTTGAAGGAATTTTTGATGTGCTAAGTAGTTTCTCTGATATGGTTAGAGATTGTTACTCAAGGAGAGTAATATGGTTGCAATGATTTTGATTATGTGAACAAATTATATATCTTAATATAATGTGCAATTTTCAGTGGAAAAAACCAAGTATTTGGTTTTGAACAATATTGTAACCAAATTTATAAAAGAATTTACAACAATCTTTGTTATCTCCAACTAGATGTCTCTTTTCTCACCGAGCCCCTCCCGACCTCTCTCTCAGTGTCTACTATCTTCTAATATATTTTAGGAGTTTCCTCCTATCTATATACGACATCCAGACTAGATATCATTTTCAAGATTAACTCCGTAGTGTAAGTCATTAATCTATGACCCATATCCATGAGTATTAGTCACAACTGACCAATAATTCTCATGATTTGAATAGTCCACTTAGCACTCATTACATCAGGTGATGCTCACAGGGGTGAAGAAATGGGAATGAAACCAGCGAAATGAATAGCATAGCATCAATCATCACTTCCAAGGCTTGCACACAGTAACCAGGACTTCCCAGGTGGTCACCCATCCCAAGACGCCTTTGGCTCAAGCGCGCTTAACTGTGGAGTTTTCCCCCACAATCAAGCCCACTTAGCTTGCTGCTCCATTTGCAAAACCTTAGTAATTATTGTGCATAGATGGATGTGCATACAATGAGAACACATATCTACACTTCATGGTAGACCATCCATGAATGAAGTTTCATCATTGTCTTCTCCCTCTCCCACAAGTTGTGATCTCTTAGTGAGTGCAAATTCAAAGCTTAATCAATCCAATGACAATGACATATATGTATATACCATGTAAAGTGGATTACTCAACGTTTTCATATGAGCTAAGTTTTGGCCCTTTTTAAAGTACTAATTACATTGTAACTGATTTAATTGTAAATTCATTGTCATGGTAATTATATGTTTCGATTGCAAATTCTAGGACATGGTAATGATATACAATCAATGTTTGGTTTCAACTCTATGTAAATTCAATCCTTTGAAATTTTTTGGTTTATTAGTAATTCCAATAATTGATAGTTTTTTATTTTCCTTCCATATATCTCAGTTCATCTAATTTGATTTTAGAAAATATCTAGTAAATGAGTATAACTTAAGTTTGAAATAAATGATTATGTTGTCGATTATGTGAAAAATAAAGACATGAAGGTAGACACATAAAATCCATACACAATATGAAAGAAATAACAAATACAAAATTCAAACATAGTAGAAAAAATTAATAATTACAATATCTACACAAAATAGACTATGTTAAGATGAATATTAATAAAATAGAATAAAGCTAAATTTAAATGAATATTTTATAAAACCAAAATAATAGCAGCTGAGTCAAATACCATCCTATTTTAAAATAAGAGGAAATAATGGTATGATCATTATTCATATGGTTATGAACAAAGTTATATTATCAAATTTATTGATTAGTTTTCTAATTGTGTCAAAACCTTAAAAAAATAATAACAATTTGATATGTGGATGATTACTTGAACTTATATAAACCTGCATGCTCATGAATTTTTAAGTGGTTAACACTTAAAATTCATTAATTTTATTTTTTTAAAGTAATTATTATAAATTTCATAAATATTTTAACATATGACATTCTAACTTTAGAAGTCAATGTTAAGCTTAAACCTATATATAGACTATTTTTTATCTTATATTATAGAGAGAGGTTTGTCATTATTTGTTGATTTTAATATAATTTTTATGGTTATTACTAATAATAGAATATAGTTGTTCTTTGTTGGATGGACTTAAATTTTATGAAGAAAATAGAATATTTTATATGTAGGAGAAAAATATTTTATTTGTAAATAGATTTTTTTTATTGATAAAAATGAATCATTTTTATTAGATTTTAGGTGAAAAATGATATATTTTATTGATAAGTAATGTTCCACCACTTCACCTACAACACTAGTTTTAGGAGCATAAGCTAATGTAGTTTTGATATTAGTATCAGCATCTTCAAGATCATGATATAAGAATCTTCAAGATGTGGACATAAAATGTTTTAATTGAAACTTATGCATAAATTCAAATATATGCACCAAAAACTGTTAGGTAGTAAAATTACCACTCTAGTTACATTCATTCCTTATATGTAAATGTAATAATAAAATAAAAGTAATAGAGTTTAAGTTTTTAATATAATGAAATTATCAATATGGCCAGTGTTTAACTTATTTCGTATATGTATTAAAAATTTGGTGTTTAGCTTATTACATATATGTATTAAATTTGGTGTTTAACTTATTAGTCTCTGTCTTTAGGCCAGGGATTATACTAATCGATTAGTCAATTTTTCATTAGTTTGGCACAGAGTTCAATAAATTTTTAACAAACACTCACATTTTTTTACAAGATGATTTCATTTATATCATAAGTTCTCCCTTTGAGGTTATATTTTCATTTCAATTTTATCCTAAGTTTAGGTTTGAGGTCTTATTTGGCCTCAAACCGAGGCTATTTCTATATGTGTCAGCTTGAAAATTAGGAAATGTGATAAATCTTAATGCACATAAATTTTCCTGGATTAATGTTATGGTTTAAGTTAACATTATTTCATAAAATTAAATGTTTGGGATAAATTTGCTACACTTTCTCTTATTAGAAGTTTATAAATTTTGGGCAGGTGGAATGCAAGTTTATAATTTTTGGACACACTATGCATGCAGGGATGTGCCACCTCCCTTGTCTACCATTAATCTCTTACCCCTTTGTGTTTTTCCCTTCCAGCTCCTAGTTTTGTTTTCCCCTTCCAACTCTTCCATCTCCTAGTTTGGTTTTCCCCTTCCAACTCCCAATTTTGTTTTCCCCTTCCAACTCCTAGTTTTGATCTCCTCTTCCAAGACTGGTAATCCCATGAAGACTGGTAATCCCATGTTAAGCGAATCTGAGACACTTGAATTTCTTGACTGAGTGATGAGAGATATTTTTCCCCCTTCCAAATCTGAGTTGTGATCTCCCCTTCTGCGACTAGTAATACCATGACACTTCCATGACTAGTAATACCATGACAAGTGAATTTGAGACACCTGAATTTCCTGACTGAGTGATGGGAGATACAGTGGTGAACCTGCAAGCACATCCATGCCATTCAATAGAAGATACAGTGGTGAACCTGCAAGAACGTTTATGCCATTAGAAATGCAATGCAACGTCTATGCCATTAAAAATGCAACGCAATAGAAGATACAGTGGTGAACCCACAAGAACGTCAATGCCATTAAAAATGCAACGCAATGAAAATTGTAGGTAAGTTCAAGTTATCATTAACCAGTAATTGATAAATACTTAAAAGATTATTTATATATAGCGAGCATTTACCTTCCAAGATATTTTTTTTTATTTTTGTGGTTTCCTGCAGATTTTTGATACATTAACCTTGTTCATTTCACCGCAACCACTATTGATTAAGTGGAAAAGTGTAAGAGTGAGTGGGTAACTTACCTCCTCTATTTGAGCAGCTAACAAAAAATGAGTATCTTCTAAATTTATTCTTAATAATGTAAATCGATTGAGCTTGAAATTATATTCTTAATCAATGGATTTTTCTTTCTTAATAACTCTTGGGTATTTCTTAATAACCCTTAGGTAAAGACTCCTGAGAAAGCGGCACAGACAAATGGAGAGCCCACTAACCTTAATGTCCCAACTTCTCCAGCGTACACCAATAGAGTACTTATAACTAATAATACATAATTTGTTAGCTGGCATTCTAACGCTTTTGTTTTATTATTCTCTCCAGTTGTTGTGCAGTCCGGTAGTTGTTTTAAACTTAACCATGTTTTATGTTAACCTTGAACGAGGGTTAAACAAAGAGTTTTATTATTCTCTCCAGTTGTTGTGCAGTCCGGTAGTTGTTTTAAACTTAACCATGTTTTATGTTAACCTTGAACGAGGGTTAAACAAAGAGAAGATTTGCACGAACAAATTTTGCATTTCTCTTAACAGATCGAGAATGACGTTGACTCTATGCTTATTGATCCTCAACAAAAACACCAAGTGCACATTCTTTTTAATTGTTTCATTCTCGTTGTTTTTACTTCTCTGTTCATTTCTTTTTTCTTTTATACTAATGCATGCAAACTGTTCAAATATCAGGATGGCCATAACTTTTGGAGGGGAAGCCGCACAAAAAGATTCGTCAATTCTAAAAAGAGATTATATTTCTTATAAATCATTGAGGAAATTTAAATAAGAAAATTTGAATAAGAAAACATAGAATTAAATTAGCTAGAAAATTTAAATAGGTCATAGCGCACTGAATAATCCAACTGAAATGAAACATTCAGGTAAATCTGCCAGACTATCAAAAAGGAATCCACCTTCCAAACAATGGATTGTACAGAAATAACATCACATGCATAAACGAAATTAAACAACAAAATATTTGAATTACCTACACATGAATAGATCAATACTGTGATTCCAAGCACATAAATGGTTTTCACAGCTACAAATAAATTATGTTGATCATGAACCACCAACTTAAGGAAAAGTAGCTAAACAATGCATTTTATTATAGCCAGAAAACCATTAATTTTTAAGGATACCTTCTAATTTATGATGACAAAACATAGATAGGATTATTCATAAAATGATTGATTGAACCCTGGTCCTCTGATAGATTGAATTCACGAATGAAAGTCCGTGGATTGAAGATTGCTTCTCTCCTTGTGAAGGTAGCTTCGAGAAACTGCAAGCGAGCCACTTGGAGGAGTGTTGCATGCCCAATATTCTTTTACTTTGTAATGAGCATCATCTCTTGTGCCATATGATTCAAACTAACACTTGGATTGATTGGAACTAACACGTACATTTGATTTTTTAATATGCTGAAAATTTAAAAAAATCAACCGTAGTCAGTCTGAGTTCGGACGAAGTTTATCTATTAACAGAAGAAGATATGCGAAGTCGGACTCAGCTAAACTTATAGCAAAAGAAAATATTTCCAATCACATATCTCAATAAAAATTTGATAGAGTTATTGAATTCATAACTTTATCTAATTTTAAAATGCATCCAAAACCTAAAATATCGATTAAAACCTAACTTCTTATATGGCCAATTCCAACACCAACAAAAAAAAAATTACTAGAAAATTAGACAACTGATACTAAGTCAAATCATTGGTATGCATCTTCAGATAACGGCAAATGTGGGAAAATTCTGCAGACGCGTGCCCTTCCACCACCACCACCACCTCAGTACAATTAACAACCAAGCATTCACTCTTTGCTGCATTAACGTCCTCAAATAAATATGCTGGACCGCAAAGAAATTAAAAACACGAAATTTGTGTAAATCTGGACTTAGTATCGACCCTGAAGAATACGAGGCGTTGTCGACCTTTGGAGTGTGCACCCTCTCTCACTATAAAGGAGTGAAAAGATGTGTGTTGCAATGGAGTAGCTATTCAGTCTCTTCTCCCATTAAACACCTTTTACATGCAAATCTATAAATGACATTGTTAGCATATGTGGTTACTTTTCATCATACCATTCTTATAGTGTCTTAAATTTCCATGGTTTTCTAAATCTTCTAAAAAAAATATTAAATAAATAAGCATGATATGCAATGACTTTTTTTGTCCTTACATCTTTGTTATTTATACATGGGAGAGAGCATATATGGGAAAGAGCATATAAGGTAGTAAATAATTCATTCAATTCATTTCAAAGCAATAAAATATATGCATTTATATATAAACATATATTTTTATGCCTATGTGTTATTATGTTTATGGAAATGCCTATGTGTTATTATGTTTATGGAAAAGGTGTTGTAATAAATTAAATATTTAAGAAGCTTTTACCAATTCAACATAGGGAAGTAACACAAAGAGTGACACAAATATCTGTTCTTTTCTCTATCTCACTGATCACAGTTACAGGCAACAACTTGACTACTAGTTCCATTTCGAATTCCGAAGCCTAAAAAAAATGATAATATCAAGTGAAAAATCTATTAAAAAAACACAAATATCTGTTCATTTCTCTATCTCACTGATCACAGTTACAGGCAGCAACTTGACAACTAGTTCCATTTGGAATTCCGACGCCTAAAAAAATGATAAAATGATAATATCAAGTAAAAAATCTATTAAAAAAAAACTAAGTTTCATAAAACTAATAAATTATCAAGTTTTGTTTTGAACTTAAGATTCACTTGAACTTCTACTTGTCCTTTTCTTCTCATCCAATGATCGCACTTACAGGAAGCAGCTTGACAACTAGTTCCATTTGAAATTCGGAAGCCTAAAAAAAATGATAATATCAAGTGAAAAAACTATTAAAAAAATTTGAGTTTCAAAAAACTAATAAATTATCAAGTTTTGTTTTGAACTTAGGATTCACTTGAACTTCTACTTATCCTTTTCTTCTCATTCATGAGAAAAGGCGGGAGCTTCTTTCATATCTTTATTACTTAAAAAAAAAAATCATATTTCATATAAAATTTATTATTTAATATTTTTCTTTAAGAATATAAATGAATCTATATTGTGTGTTTTTAAAATGGTAATTTTAATTTAAAAAATCATTTTAATATATATTTTGAAATAATTAAAAATTATTTAAAAAATAAAATTATATATTAAAAATGAAATAAAATAGATGCTTGAAAAATATTAGTAAATAATATTTTTATTTTTATTTTTAAAGCAAAACATTTAAATGATTACAAATTTAATTTTTTAATTTATATTTTAAAATAAAAAAATTAAAATTTGATAAAAATAAAATTAGTTAATATAATTTTTTTTTAATAAATTAATTAGAATATTCATTGTAAACTTTTATTTTATTTAAAAAAAAATATTAAATTTCTTTTCTTAAGTATTTGATTTATTTTTTTCAAAATTTATAATTTATCAATATTTTTTTTTTAAATTATATATATATATATATATATATATCTTAATTAGTAAAAAAATTAATTTATATCAATATTTATTTTAAGAAAAAAATAATTCATTAAATTTTATTTTAAAAATTAATAATTTATTTTATATTAAAACAAATTATATATAAATTAAAAATCATAAAAAATTAATTAAACTTTTTATTAATTAAATGTTTTAATTATAAAATATTATTTCTTTTTAATTTTGATTTTTTTCCAAAAAAAATCACATTTTTTTTAATAAAAATAAAAGCATACATCCATAAGTATGTCCCCTATAAACATAAAAGCTTCCATTCTACAAAAATATCACATATCAAAAGAGTGTTCATTTAAAAAGTTTAATTTTTTTTCAATAATTCTCTCGAAAGAGTGTCTTCATTTAAAAAGTTTAATTTTTTTTCAATAATTCTCTCTATATATATAGAGTGATAATAATAAAAATTATATAAAAGATTGAAGGGATAATAATTAAAAAAATATACTTTAGATGGGGTGCCACATGGGCCACACACGTCATTGGACGGGGTGATTACGAGGGCAGTTAAAGCCCTTCGCCGCAACCCTCCCTCCTTGTCCAGTCGTGATGGTTCTCATGCATAAGAGACAAGCCTTAGTGCGTCGAGCCTTAATGGAAGCCTGAGCTCGGCTCTTCGACTTCAGTACAATTTTGGAGATTTCCATTACACCTGCACTAATGGCTACCAGAGCCATCAATTCCTCTGCCCTCGTGGTATTTTCATTGTGCGAGAGTTTTTCTATGGGGAACTTGGGCCCAAAGCCCAAAATCGTTTTGTTAATTGTGCTTCGAGATTCAACCTTCTCAACCAAGTTTTCTACTTGCTTGGTGCCCTACGTAGTCATGCCACGAGAACGAGGCAAGCCTCGATGAGGGTCAGCCTACTATAGCAGGTTTGGATGGCACAACCGCCTAGGGCCTGCCTCACAAGCTCTCATGCCAGGCGGAGACAATCTGGGATCTTCGGGGMAAAACTGGTTTGCGAAGGCTCCTTCAGAGCCTTGGCCTCACCATGGCCCAAGACTTACCTCTCAAGTTCCARTACTAGAYGAGGACCATCCGGGTTTCTCTAGGAAAAATTGGTTCACGCAAGCTCATCAGGAGCCACGTCCTCCCAACACTGAGAGTCTCCAAGGTAGATGCCCGRTGGAAGAAGAATTTATGTCCAATTGGGTGAAATTGTTGCCTTTCCTACCTTCAACCRCCCTGGAGAAACAACCTGCCACCTACACCACCAGTCCATTTCAGGAGTCAGTTGCAATGGGATGCACAGTGGAAGAAGAAGACTTACCTTTGGAAGACCACTCATGACACAATTTCGTGAACTCCATGGAAGAAGACCCCGTCACGGAGTCGGTTGTTGCCTTTGACTAAATCGCAGCCACTTTGGAGGATAACTAGGCTCAAGAGGACCATCTTCACCCAGCTCCAGAATCCTACAAACTCACAGAAGACCACCTGGCTTTAATCTTTGAGATGAGAAGGGACCTGGCCGAGTAGTATCACCGTCGGAGTTTCTTCAGCAAACGTCTAGACACCATGTATGATTCCCTGTCAAGAAATCCTGAGAAGAGTCATTGCCCAATGTATTGCCATCCCTTCACCTTTAGACTCCGTCAAGATGGATGCCCGGGCTCGCCACATGCATAGCATTCTCACAGGTTTTTTTCTTCGGTTTAATGGATAAATTTTTACAAATTTTTCCTATGCTAGTCTCTAGTTCAGGTTTGATAGGCTCAAGTATGATAGGCGGTCAGGGCACTCAATCCACCTCCTATTATGGTTTCCACGAGAGTGGCAGAACAAGTGGCAAGTCCCCTTGTTTGTATGTCGATGGTTGTCGGTTTTTCTTTAAGATTTGGAACTGTGAACAATTGTCACGTCCATGCATTCTGATTTCCGCTACGGTGGCATAAGAGCTAGCTTGCTATCATGTATATTTGGACATGTAAGATTTCGGCTATGACAAGGTAATTTATATTTTTATTTACAAAAAAAAATAATACAAAAATATAAAAATTCAAATATTTTTCTTAATAATACTTTTTATTATAAATTCATAAAATAA